>BOPP01000048.1:3854741-3895323 GCA_017312745.1 Gryllus bimaculatus
CCCTGACACTTGCCACTCCGCGCGCGCACACGCCGAGATCATAATCTCCCAGCTCCCGCCCCCTCCCCCTCCACCGCACCTGTATCCTTATTTTTTTGATGGAATTTTGTGTTTTGAAATTAGTTTCGTCTCAGGTGTCTCATTTTGTTTTATTTCTAGCGACGGGTGTTGTAAAAGTCGTAAAATGCCGAACTAGTAGTAACGCCGGCCGCAAATTATTTTGGTGCCGGGAACGAAGTAGCTTGTTGCTATTACACAAGATCGAGTCCCCAAATAGCCGTGAACTCGATTTAATAGCAGATATCCGGAGTACCAGTTTGCCGAGGGGGCAAATTAAAGTATTTTACAATGTGTTTCGAAAATTTTTCAATTTTTCTTCCATTATGTTGTTTGGGCTAAATATCGGAAATGAGTATGTTTGCACTTATTAATATCGCAATTTGAGGTTTGTAATACGGATCTAGCAATATTTATTCTTCCGCTGTGCGTCAGGGAGGTGGCAAATATCAAGCTTACTTTCCAAGGTAGAATTTCTTCTTTTAATCACTTCAAAAAAGGACAGTCTTTGCACTCTGAAATTTTTAAATTGATTTGTGATGTAATCTATACGTTCTCGTGTTTCTACAGAATTCGCTTCTTCATTACTGTAAAAGATTAAGTTTTTGATATTGCTTTGTCTTTACATTAGTATCACATAGTTTAAGTAAACAAAAAAGACACAATACATTATACTTATTAATCGTTAATTGTTTATCTAACATCAAAGCACGTGAAGATTTCCATAACGTTTCTCTGAAGGGAGAGAGTTTATTTTCGTGAGGGAGAATTGGGCCAGGAAGCGAGAGGCCGCGCGGTGAGCGAGCTTCAAGGCAGAGTTCGTCGCCTGTTATTGAAGTCTCCGGGCGTTGTCCCCGCGGGGCCGGCTGCGCTGAAGGACGCGCGGCAGCGAGCGCGCGGAGGCGACTGCAAGGCGCAGCGGCGCTGCTGCGGTCACTCGCCCAAGCGGAGGCACATGCGAGGGACCCCGCCCCGCCCCGCCCCGCTCCACTCGCTCTCCTTGCCACGCCGTGGCCCGCCTCGCCGGCCCGCGCTGGGCCGGTGGCCGTCGCGTGGTACGTCTTTCTGCCGGATGCGGTGGGTTCGGAAACTGTTCGGGTTGCCGTCGACGACCACGCCTCGGGAGATGACAAGATTAAATTTGGTACACTGCATTTAAAACTCATTCGTAGAGAACATTTGCATAAATAAGTTTCAGATGCTGAACCACTAGTTTTGATGACTGGTAGATTTGCTGATGAATATTTAACTGTCTCAACCAATTGAATGTGCTTCGTCATTTGTAAATTTTATTTTATTGTACGTCACACTATTTGATTTTTCTATTTTTTAACAATTGTTTCGAGTTAAAACTTGATTGACTTACCGGTTTCATTAAAATCCATAAGGACAATTCCTAATTTTCATCGCTGAATCCGATAATATTGAAATATTCGCATTTATCAAATTCCCTTGCTTCGGGATTATTCCCCTACTTTCAATAGTTTTTCAGCACGTGCGAGCAAGAACTGTCCATGAACTTTTATAGCCAAAACAGCGAGTTTTATTTTACATTCGTGCAGAAAAGACATTTTACGGTATTTGTCTTTTTAAAGATAATTGTTAGCGCTTTTCTTTGGTTTATTTTTGCGAGATTGTCGTTTCTTTTTGCTGTGATCTTTCTACGTATCCCACGGTGATTTTTCCTTTTTTTTTTTTTCTTTTTCTCCGGTCCCATCACGTGTACGAATCACATGGGAACACGCAGAAAATTGACGCGGGACGAAATGTTGAGAATATTACCTTCAATCTCGTGAATCGGCAAGAGTGTTCAGCGATGCGATTGCTTCGGACGTGAACAATCGCGTTCTCGAGTCGTCGATGCCTAACAATGCGCGAGCGCCTGCGATATTTCAGTCCCATGCGCCGCCGCCGCCGTCATCGGCGCTCTTTCCGCCCGCTAATGGTCTGGCGCGGACCGCCACTCGGGAAGCGCCGAGTCATGCGAGCAAAGGGCGCCGCCGCCGCCGCTGCGGCGATCGGTGAACGCTGCGGAAGTGGAACGGGAGGAGGGTGGGGGGGGGGTGCGAGGGCTGGCGGTGGACATGCCGTTTCGGGACGGGAAGGCCCCTGTACACGTGGCAGGGTTCCGAAGATATTAAAGTTGGAAATGTGCATTTGGTTGTTTTCCTGAATGCCGTAATGTAAAAGAAGTGTTATGCGACGGTTTAGGGTGAATGTGATAATCGGAAGGTGTTATTTCGCTGATGTTACATTGGGAGTAACCCATTTACATTATTTGTTTTTATTGAAAGTAGGTTAAAGCATAAACCCTAATCATTGAATATTAAACGGAATAATTATTTTTAGTTCGCGTTTTGTAGTATCAGTCATAAAATATTCATGTCTGTACAATTTGGTATTTTATCTATCATGTGTGAATTGGTGTCATATAAGGAATTTGTATACTCAAATTATCGGCAGTGTAGATATTATAGATCCCAAAGGTCGTTGAATACCTCAGAATGATATCGATGTACTGGTCACCAAATAAGTTTTAAAACTGGCAGTGAAATTCAGTGCAGCAGATTTGTCACACTATTAAACGATTTTTCCTGTAATTATGTGAACCAATACTGCTAACATCGCTACCAGAATGTTAACCGTAATCTACTAAAATGTACTAAAGGATAACAACGTAAAGATGTAATGCAATAGAAAGCAAACTGGAAGGGAGGTTTGAGAGTTGAAAAGGGGAGCGTGCGCAGACTGTTTCTAGCGGAAGTGGTGGGGGTTGGAGCAGCGGTTCTCTACCCCACATCGGGGGCGGCCCCTCGCGCTGAAAATAGCAGCGCGCACGCGGTTTGGGGCGACAGTCGCCTGCCGCCCCCGCCACACCCACCCTCCGCCCGATTTCTTCCGTCGCGGCGCACCCGCCTGCTTCTGCTTCGCCGCTCCGCTACATTCTATTCAGCCCCGTGCCCGCTCCGCTCCGCACCGCCCCCTCCCCCTCTCCATTCTGTCGCGCCCGCTCCCCTCCCCTTCAACTCTTACCCGCTCAACCCCGCCGTTCCCCTCCGCGTCAACTCTGACCCGTTCTACCCCGCCGTTCCCCTCCGCGTCAACTCTGACCCGTTCTATCCCGCCGTTCCCCTCTTCAATTCTGACCCGTTCTACCCCGCCGTTCCCCTCTTCAATTCTGACCCGTTCTACCCCACCGCTCCGCTCCCCTCCCCTCCGCTCACTTCCTTCCGGCACTCGCCCGCGTCTCCGTTAGAGGCGCGTTGTCAAGTTTACGGGAGCGCGAGAAAGGCGCGTGCGGCGGCGACAGCGACAGCGGCGCGGCGAATGTAGCACAATCGAAAGTGGCACGGCGACGCCGCCGCCGCCGACGGTGAGGTGGCCGCGGAGCGCGCTGGCGCCGCGTTCGCCCGGCGCTGGACGCGCAGTGCGCGCGGACGGAGCCCGACGCGCGCGTGTAGAAAGCGAGTGTTGCATTTGGCGAGGGACTCGAACTTCGAGGTAGTTTATTCAAGCTTGCTATCGAATTAGCCAGAGTTATGAGAGATGATGGTACAAGATTGGGAAGGATCTTGTTCACGACTGAGGAAAGTGAGAAAGTTTGACCCGCAGGCCGGTTTATAGGCGGGATGATCTCGGCGTGTCAATGAAATGTTCTCTCTTATTTGTCTTATTGCTTCCTCTATTAGTTCTAAATGAAATAATGCGAGAATGTTTAAATGATATTCAAACGAAAAATGTGATTATATATGAAATAATCAAGAAGACGTAAGCAAATTGAGTATTTGCGGAATTTAACAATTGTCTTAGACGTGCAACAAATTTCTTAGTGGGAAATTATATAATATGTGCACACATAAATATAAATTATTCACTTACAACTAAAATAGTTGTAAAATCCGCAAAAGAAAGATGATTTGCTTTGCTGCAGTGGATTGAGGTATATACTCTGGTGGTAAGCAGTTTAATTCTGCTCAAAAGTGTTTAACTTAGAACAATATTTTGAATATAAAAATTGGTAAAAAAAGTATTTGGTTAGTGTCAAGTTATTTTTAGTCTATAATAGACGTTTACAGACAAAATAACTTGTTTTCAAGAAATTCTTTTTGCGCGCGTTTGCACCTTGTTGAGTCCACAGTGCGGCGCGACGTCGCGGCTCTCTTTCACTGTCGGCGTCGTTGTCATAGTCGGCGGCGTCGCGCGGCCTGCCTGCCAAGTTCACGAGGCGGCGTGGTGGTGGTGAGTGCGAGCGGCGGTAACGAAGGAGAAATTCCCGCTGCTCGGCCGACGCGCGCTGTCCGGTTTCACTTTTGTCGCGTGGGCGGCGGCGTTGGGGGCGGGGAGGTGTGAGCCGAGAGAGGACAGCCCGGGGGGCGTGGGTCGGCGTGAAGGACGAGGTGTCTTGCGTTTAAGGATTGCCGCTCCCTTCGGATGTGTTCTGATCTGGATGGAAGTAGAGCTGCCTTTCTCGGAGCATGAAGAGCTCGGCCGTTAGATCAGGGATTGATGTGGAGGAGGACTGAGGTCAGCGAAGGCCGCTGCGCTCGCATGTCTGCTTCCAGGATGACATAGAGGCTATTGGACAGTTTCATCTAGCTTCAAATGGTTACTTTGATTTTTGTGAAGTGTTTTGCTGGGTATTTCACTTTATGACTGAGAGATATAACTTTGAGAATACATTGTTAATTGTGCCCATTATATGTGACCTATTATGGGCGGCAATTTTTGTTTCTCATAGTTCTGGGGATAACGTTTTTAAATACTATGCCTCTTTGAAATGTGTTGTACTCTTGTAAAATATTCACTAAGAAGTTAAGGCGCAAACAGAAACGATACATGCGTTTAATGACGACCCTTAGCGATTTATATAGAATCTATTATTCTTCCAATAGGTGGTTGAACCCTGACCTAAGCCAACCAGTACGACTCTTCAGTCATAACAAGCTGCGTATAAACAGTAGCGTCTCGGTCACTTCATCAATTACTGCGCCCTGCCACGTCCGTCGGGTTCTCGAGCAGCCCCTCGCCGGCCGGGCCGAAAGGCGCCGCTGGCCGAGGGCGTAATGAGGAACAAAAGACGCCCCTACCATTCATCATCGACGCCCGTGTTCGGATATTATACGAGGACCCTTATCTCCCAGTAGCGCCCCGTGATTTAACGTTGGGCTGGGCTCCGGGTATATCTCCCCCCGTAAGACGCAATATATATTCCCGCGGCCGAGCTCGGTTCGGCCTTTCTCCAAAAGCTGCCCGGATCATGTTTCGTGTGTAGCCCTCGGAGAGGCTGTGCTGCTTGTGGTGGTGGGTGCGAGCCTCCCCCACCCCCACTCCGCCCCCAACAAAAAGAGGAACGCAGGAAATTATTAAAGAATAATTATGTATCGGGTTGAGCAAACAGGTTTGGGCGCGGACCCCTCCGCGGCGGAGTGCAGCCCTGTAATGGATTTATCGTGTTGCCGTCTTGACAGCCGGCCGGCCCTTCGAGTCCTGGCGGCCGCGGTGGCTCCTCTGGAGGAATGCGGGGGCGACGGCGGCCCTCGGTCCTCACGACACTGCGCCCGGCTCGCTTCGTTTCTTCCGCCTTCTCGCTTCCGCCCCCTCCCCCCTCCCGGCGCTCGGCTCGGTGTCTCCCAGATCCCATCGGCGGCTTAGTGGACGAAGGGTCACTGGCTCCTGGGAGGTGTGACGCACGGGCTGTGAGGTGGGTGTTGAAGTCGCTCGGGTAGACCTGTGAGAGGTCAGGGTAGTTCAGACCCAAAGAACTTTCGTGAATAAAGCATAGTGGGTTGCCTACGTTGAACAACTTTTCGTATTAATTCTGGGTATCTATTAAGCCCCTTAGTCTTCAACATCTGATTGTAAGAAAAAAGTTTGACATACTTTTGTTCAAATTCTATTTGACTCTCTTCGTTGTATTACGTATTTTTAATAAGTACGTTAAATTTTACTGTACTACAGGCAGCATAATAGAGTAATATGCGTGTCAGCTAGAAAGTGAACCTAATGATAAAAGTGTTATTAATAGTGACAGCAGCAGCGTATTTTTCGTTAGTTTTGGAGCGACTTCATTAGGTTTTCAATTTTAAAAATATTGAAAACTCACGTTTATCAGAGATGCATTACATTTACAATCATATTTCTCTACATTCTTTTTAATTTCCAAAATACGTAATTCGTACCACTATCGCAAAATATGCATAAAAGGGGTCGTGCTGCGAGTCGGCGTGCCCTTTCACTGTCGTGGAATCGAGCAAGAAAAGCGAGCGAGGTACGTCGGGCGCAAGGCGCCGCCGGGAGCGTCGGGCGAGTGATTGCTGCGCTGTCGCAAACCCCGCGAGCGCCGCCTGCGGCAGTAGGCGTCGGCGCCGATCTCTCGATAGCTCCGAGGCTGCAGAACGCCCGCTGAAACGTAATTGGCAAGCAATGGAAAAACCATACGTACGAAAACGAAACGCCTCGTCTGTTAAAATTAAACGCCATTGGCGGTTGTGTAATGGATTTTGATACTTATTTAGATTTATTTAATCAAAAGATAAAAACTGAATGTTACGTATGGGAGAAAAGATGGAACTTCTATGTGGGTTTAGACATTGTAGCTTCCTGAAATGTTGCTTTGGCTTCAGTAGTTTAACAAGAATAAGAATTTGTCCCCCGTTCTGTTTGCGTAATAAATAAATGAAATAATATTTTATCTTCGAGAATTTGAAGTACTTCAGAGCGTCTCGTGTAATTCAGACCTGCGGGCCGGACTCCTCTAGCTGTGTACGTAAGCTTCCGCGACTCGAATCAATGAATTCTCGGCTATCCGGGAGACGCCGCGTCGTTGGCTGGGGTGCCGACGTTTCGCCCGACATTTCGCAGGCTTCCTCAGGGCAGTGACACTGCGGCCAGACCGCCGGCCAATCAGGGAGACCTCTCCGCCAATCACAGCGCACCTGCCCCTCCCGAGAACCCAGGCAAGATAGTTTAAATCAACGGGCGCGTAGCGCCGCAGTGTCACTGCCCTGAGGAAGCCTGCGAAATGTCGGGCGAAACGTCGGCACCCCAGCCAACGACGCGGCGTCTCCCGGATAGCCGAGAATTCCTCGTCTAGCTGTGCGACGTCGGCGGCTGACGTGTCGGCGGGTGCGTGCAGAATTGGCTATCTGTGGGCCGTGGGCGCGTTGATGAAGCCATTACAAAACGAACAATGGCAGGCGCGTATATCGGTGTATTCGGTGGCGGCGTTGATAGTGGCTTAATGCGCGTCTTGGCACCGCTCTTCACCTTGAACCGTCACACGCAGCCTCCTCACATCGCGATGAAGTCCGGAACGCATTGTTAGCGAACAAGCCGCCTCATGGGGGGTGAGGCAACTCCTTTTTCCACAATTCACGTCCGAGACAATGTCTTCCCCCGATCATTATTCGCATCGTTTTATTGCTGTCGTCAGACTTGGCTGACCAAGACCTTCTCCCGGGTCGGTCCCGCGCGAGACTTTGCAGCCAAGGTCCTCTAGCTTGCTCGCATACTTCAGTGCATTTTCTTCTGGATTTTTTTCTTCTTCTCTGGACTCGGGAGGGTAAGCTTATCGTGGAGGTGCTTTCCGAGGCGCGCTCCCTCGATAAAGCCATCTTAGACCTCGCTTCCCCTCGACTCCCTCGGAGGACGAGTCTTTCGTAAGGCCTATTACAACGGGCTGTCGAATTTGAAAAGCCGCCGTGGCGCCTAAGCAGGTGGAAGAAACCGATTAAGGAATTATCCAGTGTAGAGAGTTCCTCCGTAACTGCTTGAACGGATGGATTTCTTTCCTTTCGTGGGTCGTGTTCGTGGAGAGGATTAATGAGGTTAAGCGTAAAAAAATAACTTACATGAGCTATACAGGATTAGGAATAATAACGAAACAACTCCGGAGCAAGGAAATGGCTTTATTATGGCCATCGTTATTTCATTAAGGCCACCCGAATATGTATACAAGTTCTGTTCCGTACGTTCTAATGATCAGATATTGCTGTGCTACACTGCTTTCGAAATCTATTGTTCTCGCGTGTAGTGTATTATATATGAATTGTCCTGGTGACCCCTTCTGCCCCAAGTGAGTTGAGCGATTGAGTAATCGTGGCTGTGTTGACGCGACGTTCCGCTTCGATTGAAAGAGTGTCTCCATTGTGTTTGTTGTGCTGTTCGTCGGGGGCGTTTGTCGCCTCTAGCTGTCGCCCCTTGCCCGTTGCTTATCTCGAGCGGTTGTGGCGCATAGCCGCGTGCCCTAGTCGTCGTGCGCGGGGGGGGGGTGACAATCGCTTTGTCAGGAGACAGCTCAGCGGAGGCGCGGCGATGCCGGTGCAGCACTTGCGTGTGGAGAGGGAAGGGGCGTTGCGAAGACGGATACGCCACCTGCGAGTTGGAATAAATATCAAACGAAGTGTGTTCGAATCGCAGAACGCGGAGGACATTGATGTCGAGTGGTGGCGCGGAGTAACTAACGTTTGTAATTAGCGGCCATCTGAAAATGTGGAAAATTCCGGTGAAACAAAATACAATTTTTAAGCGCTCTTTAGAATGACCTGGGAAGAAAAGAAGTTCAGAACCATTGAAACTGTGTTAGAGGTATCCAATCCAACGGAATCACAAATTATTGTATCTCCAGAATAGTCACAGCAGTCTTTATTTTATTTTATTTTATTTTATTTTATTTTATTTATTTATTTATTTTTTTGCTTTTTCTATCCCATTTCCCTTATATCTATATGTACCTATTTGCCTACCCTGAGATGAAACATTAGTTTTCCACCACCTGAGGTAAATAAGTTACTTAATTATTCATTGGGCGTTTCTCATATTTTGAACTTTTTAAAATTGAAAACCAAGATGAATTTTTGGTTCATTTTCAGTTTATTCTTTGGAGTTAATAATATAATAATTACTGAGTTGAGAAGTCTACTGCCCTTTGCTCGCTTTGTGGGACACCTCCCCTAAAAGTGAAGGTATTTTTTGAATGGCCCCTTACCCATATATGCGATATTCCTACAGCTCAACTGTATCAGAGTATTATGGAATCATCTACGCACAGCACGAATGCGTTGGTACTAGAAAGTCTAACTTGCGCCTTGTTTGCAATGTAATACGATAGAGCAGCAATGTTGATTCACATTCCAAGAAATTCTACTTCCTCTTTCTGGATAAACTTGTCGCGTCCGTCGCCATAGGATAGTTTTGTTCCCACACCTCCGCTCCGTGACAAAAGATGACAGTGCGGTTCGCAGCGCGGCGACGAGTGCTTTCCGTGCGGCGCGCCGAGTTTTCTTTCAGGATACACGGTCGCCTGTCTCATGCCTCCGAATGAGAGTGGCTTCTCGGAAAGGGCGGGTGAGCTGGATGTGCGTGACGTGGGAATTCCCCGCGAAATCATCGGCGTTGTGACTGGCCATTGCCACGCGCGCGCAGCCTTCCCCTTGCTCCGGCCCAAGGCTGCGCCGCGCGCAGCACGTCGCGTGGAGAGCGCAGCGCGGCGCTATCAGCGCGCCGGATCGCGACGGCGGCGGCGGCGGCGCGCCGGATGTCTCGTGGCAGTTCCTGCTCGCGCTCGCTGCCGTGCGAGGAGGAGGCTGCCCGCTTCCTCTTCCACCTGCAGTTGGGGAGGGGGGGCGAGGGCGAAAATAGCTGCAAACCGGCTGCGGTGACGAATGGAGTCCGGTGTTGCGGGGTCCCTAACGGCGGCACGTGGTTCGAGTCTTGACGGTGGAAGGATTTTCGGATTTGCGAAATGCTGTGACGAAGCAAGGCAGTTATTGTGGTTTTCCGCCGATTTTGTTTCTGGTGAATGCCGAGAGAACGCCGCGCAATTCTGATTTAATCAACTTCAAAAACAGACAACTGTGTGACGTACTATGAGAAGTGCAATATGTGCTTGGTTTCTTGAGCTCTGGGACGTCTGTTTTAACTCTTATACGTAAGAAGTTGAATTATGAATTCGTGTAGCAAAGTGTCTTCGTTATCGTGCCACCTGTCATCTGTAAGAGCCGCGTGATGGCCTCATCCCCATCATTTCACATTCCATTCCGCATGATATTAAAAACCTCCGAAAACGTTCACCCTTCTTCATCCCTGTGAGCGTGCAAGGCAAGTAGATGACACGCTATACACGAATAATGCACAAAGCGGTTGCGGTAAAATCGCCGAGCTTTTCTAGTGCCGAAAGTCTGTAGAGGACCGTTTATTTGGTTTGTTTCTTAAAAAACGCATGTAAAAGGCGTAATTCTCATGAAATGTAGATCTCGTTTACTGGTCAAAAAGTTTGAAAATTGGACGACGGGTGCGAATATAATATCCATCCCTGCGTGCAAGTTGTTAACTTGTTTGGAAGGGTCACAATATTCACTCAAGTCAGTTATTTAGGGACACTGGAACGTACTTGTACTACGGAGAGTACTAGGAAGTAAAACTTCCTTCCCAATAAAAAACCTGCATATTTCCTCTTAATGTTGTGCATTGTTACGTTTGACGTTTTGACATAAAATTAAATCGCTTTAATATTAATCCACACGATTTCATGGACAGGCTTATCTAAATATTACGCAAAAACTGTCCACTCAATGTGGGTGAATTCTTCACTTGTTAAACTTCCTCCGAACGCAAAGTCTGTGTACGGCGCTGCTAGGTGCCTTATTAGCAGTCAGGTGGCACCTGCGCCTTTGCCATTATCCCCCGCTTTGTCGCGTGTTCCCTCTCTTCCTGTCGCACGCGCCTCGCGCGGCGGACGTGATGTCACGGCCGCCGCGGTGCCGTCTCCACTTCCGGGTGGCGTCACGGGAACGCAGGGCTTGCCCGTCCCGTCCCGTCCCGTCCCGTCCCGCCGGCATCCGCTAAGCGTCCACACTCGGCCGCCCTAAGGTCGCGCTCTTGCACGTGGAACTAAATAACACCATCACTTCATTCACAATTCAGAACAAATATCTCCCGACTCTCATACAGTGATAATTCAAATGATATATTTTAGCGTGTGCATTTCATGTATTGTTCACTTTGTGGTAATTAATGATGAACTATTCTCACAACTGTTTATTAATTACAATTATTACATACGGTCTTGTGTACGAAGCTGGGAGTGTACTGTAATCTGGTCAGAGGTTATTTGATCCGCGCGCGGTAATACTTGATTGGTATCACACGATTTAAATGGATGCTTGATACATACGTAACAAAAATACTATGAATATGTGAGCGACTCTCTTCAATAGGGTACTAATCTTACAAAAAAAGGGACGAATTTCCGAATTAAAATATTCTTAAACTTGTATTTTATTACAGCAGAATTATAATTGAACACTCTGTGTGAACACATTTCTCTCTCACGCCCATGGGGTTTTCCGCGAGTGCTGACCAAGTCAGTCTAACCTCTTTGTTGCTGTGAGATGCGCTCCGTTCCACCTTCTGTATCTCGGCAGTCGGACAATGGCCGGAAACTTGTGATCTCAAATGGTGGTGCAGGCGTCGATAAAGCGAGCGGAGTTGTGTAACTTCTGAGCATAATAAGTGAAATAAAAGTCGTGGATTGTCAAAGCTCGACCATTTTCATGAATAGTTTTCTGAGGGGAAAAATGGCTCTTGTGTGAATTTGCCTCGGTTGTCGTGGGAGAAATGTTCTACGGCGGGGACTCCTGCAGGTGTTCAACTGATGTATGTGCAATTTTCTTCGCGAGTCAGACGTTTTGCGGTTCGAAGCCCAAATGCATTGCATCAGCGGGAACTTAGTGTTGCTGTTCTTAGCAGCTGTAGAAAAGAATATGGGAAGCGGTATTCTTGCACTATTGCCCTGAGCTGGAAATCTTCAGTGTTCTGAGAATTTCAGAATCTTGTTAAGCACATTTCGTGGCTCGTTCGCCCACATGCTTACGTGACACTGTTTTGGTGGTTCCGGAAAGCCAATTTTTCCTTCTCCTGCAGCCTTCAATCAAGTTCACTTTCTCGATTCCTGGATCGCCCCAACCAGCCTATTGGGTAGATGTTTGGAGATTTCGTTTTCTTCTATAAGGAAGGCGAAGCGATGAGAGAGATGCTGTTGTGGACGCTTTCTGTCACAATTTTCCTGGTCCCACTTCCCCGTTGTCGATCGGGGGGGGGGGGGGTCATTGGCGTTATCTCTCCGGGGCAGTCACCCTGTCAGTCTGCGTCACTGCATTTGCCTCTCTGGGTCAGCAGCACGTACTCCGTACTACAAAACCGATACGATCTCTTCCAGCAAACTGAAGATTGATATGTACAATGATTTTCGTTCAAGCACGTAGTCTGTTGGTCACAAGAATTGTAGAGCTAAATTAATTTTACAACACGCAACTGGTGTACAAATTACCGTAATTCGTTACTTTATGTCTTCCAAACAGACATCGAGCGACAAGTGGTGATGTTTCGAACCCAGCGCTAGTAATACGTGGCCGGCGAATGGGCGCTGACATCTTCGAAACAAGGAGTAGAATGTAGGAGGGTGCGGCTTAACTACGCGTCTTCATTAACATTTTCGTCGCCGGCGAGCCACTGCCTGCGTTTTGTGGCGGGTTTTCTGTGTTCTATCTTCCTCTCCTGAATTTTCTTCGGGCGTTTTTCTTTTTTGCGGTTGGGTCCGTTTCTTTTCGTCGCTATTATCATTTCAAGTGGGGTAACGAGGTAATTTTCTCCCCACTGTCGGTCAAACTGCGGTGGCGCCGGCAGGTCACCAGCCAAAGGCCTTCATTATGTGGGGTGGGGAGAGGGTAGCTCGGGGTATAAGGTGGGGGAGGGGGGTCCATTAGGGAAATGGAATGACCTGGATGGCGTCCGGCTAGTTGGCACGCCTGTGTTTTGGGTCGTCAGTGGTAAGTGGTACGTGCGTTTACAAAATCGGAGATGAACGTAACGCATGCTCCACGACTCCGGACCAAAAACTTGGCTCTACATTCATGGGGGATGTGCAGGGTAGTCTCGTTTTTTTTATGCTTTTACGCAATTCCTCGGCCATCATTCAATTTTTATGTTGCGCGAACACCTACTGAAGTCTCATCTCATTGCGTCCCTCCTGTCACAGCTGAGTTCAGCATCAGTAAGGCTCCAAGGAAGCGTTCCCCATTGTATATGTTGGTGTTCACGTGTTTTATTATGTCACATCAATTACTTTTATATTTATGGTAGGAAAAACTATTGTACTTCATGTAAACAATACTATCTTATTGCAGTATTCTTGATTTTTATTACAATATTTATTTTATTACTGTGCTATACGAGAGTATTTCATTTATTGTTCTTTAGCAGTGTGCACGCCACGTTTTCGAAAGAAAAAAGTGGTTTTCTTGAGCATTTTTGCTGCTCCAGGCCATTAATAATCACGTAACCATCAAAACATTCAGCCATCTCAGATATAACCATAATGCGTGGGTTTTGGCATAGTGAACTAACTAAAGAATGCAAGGCTGCGCGCGTGCGCTACGAACCAAAAAGCTCGGAAGCGCCACGGACAGACTGGTGCAGCGTAAGTGCGGTCGGTGGGTCCCTCCCCTCCCCTCCCGCGGCCGCGTGGGCCTCCCCGCCCGCCACTTACCGCGGACACCCTGTCTTTGGAGCGCCCTGTCGGCACGCATACTAAGCAGGCGTGCGTCGACATACTTCGATTGAGAGCACGTGATGCCGTCGATAACGTATGCACCCTTCGGCGAGCGAGCCTGCGTTCGGGAGTACGAGCCGGAGGACGCTCTTCCCTGCTTTTTTGTTTTACTTATTTTTTTCTTATAATGGATGTTCTGATTTTTCAGCGTTTCGACGTAAATTAACTTATGCGTTACGAATTGCATTTACATACCAAATGTTTATAATGACCTCTCTTAGGCTGGTTTCCACGTGAACGAGGTCTCTCCCGAGGTGCCGCTGCGTAATTCTTTATTCATGTTGGTTACGAGATTGAGACAATTCTTCGGGGCATAATTTTAGGTTTTAATTCGGATGCCACCCTAATTTTATTTAATGACATCCGAAACAAGATTCGTAAATGTCCTCTCCCTTGTTTCAAAATTGTCGTGTTTTTAACACAATTTCAATGTGTGTAGGACGGCGACAATTCGTTGGTGCCTAAGAAAAGGGACCTCTAAAAAATACTATAAGTAAAGCAATGTTTACTGATAAGAATGTTCTATAAATTAGTTTTAAGACATCAGGTATGAACAGTAAAACGCTAGCTTCTGCAGGGAGTTAAACGGTTTTCTGGAGAATAAAATAGTTCTGCAAAATGACACTTTCTAGATCTAAATATCGACGAGGCAATAGTTACAATTGCTTACATAAAACTAGTTGTGACATGATGTCCTTAAATTGTTGATGACGGTAATATCTTTATTGCTCGATCCAGAAAAACGGTATTGACATGAACATTATATTCTAGATGTACTCAGAAGCTCGTAAGAAGTTACTTGAGATAATGTATAATGACGGACGTAGCTAATACACAGCAAGTTTTTTCGAATTCTTACTATTTCTCCCTGCCTCTCATTCCCCACTGATCCGCCGTCATTCATTCAATAAACATTGGCATATACTCCTTACACATCATTGATCTAAGCTTTAAGGCTCAGATTAAGGGAATGCCAAAACTTGGGAGTTTGTTTTAATCATAAATATAGAAAGTCATTGCCACCAGTCTTTTGAATTTATCCCAGATAGTCACGATGACATCAACCGTCGTATCTCCTCGGGGCGGGTATTGACACCTGCGTTTTATCTCCAGCGTTGTCAATATTGCGCCTGAGCTTCGCCCAAGAGACCGGACGTTGGCGGGGCTGCGATTTTCTTTTCCTCGAGGAAACTGCTCTAAAAACGAAGTGAAACCGCCTCCATCCCCTCCCGCTCGCATCGCTGCCTCCGCCCCCGCCCCAGAACCCCCACCTCCCGGCGCTCGTCTTACGTAAAGGCGGCGGTGGCGGCGGCGGGGCCTCCCTTCCGATTTCGTTCTCGATTTGTTGTAGCGCTCCGTGCGCCGGCTTATTGCATCGTGCCCTATTTATCTGCGGGAAGTGGGTGATTTGCGGCTAATGCGAGGGGGCGAAAGCACTGAGGTTCGGAATATGTAAAACTGCGTGCTTGCCGCATGACTGATTCAGAGAATGGAAGTAGGAAATCCAAAGGCGAGATGATCAATACAAGAAAAAAACCTCATCGGAAATGGCTATGAACTTCCGCAGAAATTTCACATTCATGTAAAGTAGTGCAGTGAATGTAATTTTGATTAAATTTTCAAACTACGAAATCACGTCATGAAGCGATGGCACAAGATTATACTTAGATTTATTCATAGTGTCCTTTGACAGTTCTTCAGATGTTAGTGTCATTAAATCTGGAGATTCAACGTCACTACATTGACGTCGCTATGGTAACGCTAAAGTTCCAGATTGGATGACACCACAACAGATGATCTGTCAAAGGACACTATAATTATATCGAAGTATATATTAATTTAGAAGGGGACTGTGCACCCGCTCCACCACGCTGGTCACAGGTATGTTCTTGACTTCTGTGATTCGGTTCACATCTCACCTGCGCGGTGCCATATTTAGTGGTGTGGTATTGCTCTCGCTCGTTTTCTTGATGCACAAGCTGCCTAGTTCTTGTCCAGCCCTGGATAGCACGGCCCGTTGAAATACTTACTACTATCCCATCGGAAAAGGCACGTACCAGTTCGGAAAGCTGCAAACGTTCTTCTCGTATCTTAAAAACAATGTTATTCCTCTTACCATGTTTTGGCAAGTTCACATCAATAGTTGATGCGCTCGTTTGAGTTGTGACTTGGGCAAAGTCCTGCTCTCTCCGCCCCCCGCCCCCCCTGCTGGTGAATGTCAAGAAAACTTGCGCGTATAATAGACCCGGGCGTCTCCTGGGGCGATTCGCACGGCGTCTTTCGTGGGAGGTGGGCGACGTGGGCGCGGTGGCCCCCTCCCCTCCCCTCCCCTCCCCTCCCCCGCCCATCGAGAGGAGAAACCGCTCGAGAACCGCCTTCGCACCCAGGAACCATTCCGCCCGGCGCGCGCTACCGATTGCTCGGGCCGACTCCGTCCTCGGCTCTCGTTTGCTGCTGCAGCGTTGCCTTTGATCGGGAGGTTTCAACGTGGGCCGCGTGGTGGCCAATTGACTTTCACAGCGGTGGCCACTTGAACTAGATATTTATGGTTTATGTGGCGATTAGTATCGACAACCACGCTCCATTGGGTTCGGCTCGGTGTGTTTAAGATGGGTGTTGATAAATTTGCTGTTCTGTTTTACTGTGAAATATCGAATACATATTCTATCCTACGATTCATTAATGTTAGATGCGTAACTTTTCAATCCACACTCGAGTATATTCTAGAAACTGAAATGTATCACCGTGTAACTAGAAGCCAAATGTGAGAAAGAGGGAGATACGGAAAATAGTACGATGACTAGTCCAAAAAACTGTTCCCGAAGGTGGCCTGGAACACTCATTATTACGTTTCTGAATTCTATTATAAATTGATTATATGATATTCCAGGTTTCGTGTCAGTCGTGTCTCCTACGAAACTGCTAAGACATTTATTTTCTAGGTAAATATCGCTACCGAAAATATTACTTGGTAATGACCTGCCGAATACAAGTATAGGAGTCGATATTTTAGTAACGAAGCGGTATTCCTTGGTAGACTTGGTTGTTTTCGCCCGGCGTAGGCCACGAAAACCGGCCTCTGCCTCTCCGCCCCTCCCAGCCCAGCTTCCTCCCCCGTTCGCGCCCCGGCCCCACTTCCCCGCCCACGGCGCTCGGTGACTCACAGGCCCATTACGGTGGGTAAGGCGCCCGCGACGCCGCAGCCTCCGCCTCCACTGCCGCTGTCCCTAGTCCCACAAACTACCCCTCTCAGCCGCCCTCTCAGCCGCCCTCTCAGCCGCCCTCTCAGCCGCCCTCTCAGCCGCCCTCTCAGCCGCCCTCTCTTCCTCTCTCACCGCAGTGTTCTGCACTACGAGAGAAGCCGCCAACACTAGTGCCGGCGCGTTTGCTTGGCGCCCACGTGAGCGTGGAAATTGGCGCTGCCACTCCCATCTGCGGCTGCAGGGTGCGCAACACCACGGCGCTGCCTGCGGGCCATTCAGGTCTGGGATTTCGGAGCAACGCCTCGGATAGCGTGACGAAAGGACGTTTTTCCTTGTACAATCCTTTCGTTTATCACTTCAATTTTGGTGTTGAGGGTTCTGGCGTTATAAGGCCAAATATAACGCCAGAATTATTTAGTGATGTAGCTGCTTTCTTTATTCAGTTTTAACTCAAAGTAGTGAATCGTTTAGT
This sequence comes from Gryllus bimaculatus, assembly GCA_017312745.1. Classification (NCBI taxonomy): domain Eukaryota; kingdom Metazoa; phylum Arthropoda; class Insecta; order Orthoptera; family Gryllidae; genus Gryllus; species Gryllus bimaculatus. The sequence goes on from BOPP01000048.1 coordinate 3,872,083, forward strand.
TTAAAGACACCCAGATTTGTAGTTTGAACGCGACAATATGCTGTTGCTAAACCTGTAAAACTGCAAATAAATATCTACATTAATACATATTGTTCATGTAGGTAAGCGTGTAACGGAAATGTTATCCAACAATTATACTTGAGCGTTAGAAGGTAAAAGGAAACTATTTTTCACGTAATATTGCTCATATTTGAATACCCTCGGTTGCCCAGGTGACACCACTCGTCCTAGGTTGTTTTGTGATATTATTATGTCAATCTTCTAGTATTTATTAGCACGTAGTTAGTAGCGTATAGTATCTATCGCTTCACTCGCAATCCATTGCTTCCTTCAAATGATGGGTAATGGCATCGCTGCAGCGAGTGCTCGACTCGCTCCATCTGTGTGGCTTCCCGACTGCGAAGGCGAGTCCCGGGTTCGCATCGCGGGCGCTGCGCGGTGGCCGGTCGCGAGCGGAGCGGAGCGGCGGCGGCGGTGCGGCGCGTGGTAGCAAAGACCTCTCAAGGTCCCGGGGCCCACGGCCGCCGGCCTCTCTCGGCGCTCCGCCCCGCCCCGCTCCGCTCCGCGCCACGCTCGCTCCGCGCTCCGCGGATCGGTTCCGTAATGAGTCCGTCCGCGCGGGGCCCCTCCGCTGGCGCAGGTTGCCGCTCGCCGTCGCTCCGCGGAAGAACCAGCGCGGCGAGAGCGCCTGCTGTGTGTGTGTGTGTGTGTTGTGTGCAAAGGGGCGCAATGGTAGGGAAGTGGAAATAGCGTTTACTTATTCACCCCGACCGTCGCGACCCCCCGTAGTGTGGCTGGTGGATGTAGGACGAAGCGGGTTGGCGGGTGTGTGGTGGGTTTTCTCGGAGTTTTTGCTTTTTCCCCCTGCCCCCCATTCCACCGGGGTTTCATCATTGCGGTCACCTCTGTGTTGACTTGCCTACCAAAATCGATCATCCCTTTCAGGTACAGCCGTTAGGGTTGGGCACAGGCATCTTAATAAATAGAACAACCCGACGGGATCCCCAGACCTTTCCTCGTGTTTGCGATATTTTAGCAAGTGACAGGTGGGAAAAAGTCTGCTCATGATTTAATAAAATAGCATACTATCTATGCTTTTAACTGATTTGCTATGCATATGCATTATTGAACATGTTTAATAATTGATTTGCCATTCGATATCCGGTCTTTTAAGAGTTTAATGTACTGCATGTCCGACCATTAATACCACACGCTAATTAATTATACTACCAAATTGAGGCCCTGTATTTAATTGTGGATTATTCATAATTTTCTTCATCCCCCCCCCTCTGTTTATAAAGGTTGACTGACGCCACACGTAAATGTTTCAAGGCAACTTTGTTCAATGACAAATTGTATTTAAAGCGCGAGTATATATTCGTCATATATTATTCAGGAATAAAATAAAGCACTTGAAGGATAATTGTGTGCATCCGATTACTGAAGGTAAAATTCCTGGTTTTAAATTATTCATTTTCGATTACGTTGTTTTTGAGCTATATACATGATTGTCCATATTTCTTCCCGGATGCTGGTAACGATGTTATCAAGGAGAAACATCGCATGATACGCGGTATTTTTAATTGCAATCTGTACAGCATCGAAACTTCATTAACTCGCCCGATTTTACGGAGTTGCTAACCATGTTCCTTCTCGCATCACGCGCCTCGGCGAACGCATGCGCGCGGAGGAACCTGGCGTTAAGTGTAAGCCAGCATTTTCAGCGAGCAACACCAAGCGAGTGTTCTTTTTACGCTAATTGCGTTTTGTTTCTTAATTTTCGTTCCACAAAACGCCCTGGGTGTATATCATAACATATGAAATGTTCCGTCACAAGAACCTCGCGTTGTTTTCGGCTCGCACTCCGCCGCGACAGCTGACCGCCGAGCGGCATCGTTTCATCACTGTTGCGTCAGCAGACGCGAAAGAGGTGCGCTAATGTCTTGTTTCGAAACCGAATAAGCCTGACTGCGATTTGCAAATGGTGTGTGCGTGTGTCTATATGCTTTTTTCTTCTTCCTAGCTCAGCTTGTTGCGGTCGAGAAGAAATATTTTGTTCTCAAACTTGTTAGTAAAATTGGATATGTAGGTGTGGCGAAGGATGTTGTAACAAAGGTTAAAGTTTTCAGATGAAGTTTAGAGGTAGGAGAATCTCGAATGATATTTTAATCTTTCCGCAATTTTGCCGTGTTAATGAGTGTATTAACATTCAATATGTAAATAAAACAAAAGCGCGTTGGGGGAGAAATTATATTTAATGTCCAGCATCAATGCAAGGAAAGAACATGCTCTGTGCTACAAGGATCTTCAACATATTCTTGCGTGCATTAGAATTTGTTCTTTAAATCAACAATCAACAAAGTTGAAGAGGGAGGATATATCAATGAAAAAGTGGCGCCCACCCCCTATTTTATGTACAACGAATAGAGGGGAAATAGCTTTCCTTCCCCGCTCTGTGCGAGAGAAGAGATCTTAACAATGTCGAGTCGACACTTGTGGATATCTGTAACGCGGACTAACATTATCGTATGACATAAATCGACTGTTCGTGGTTCACTTGTAGCAGTACGTTCTTTATGAGTCACTTTTCTATATCTGCTCTGCAACATGTTTGAGGTATGAAGTGTCTTTTAGCTTTTTCTACGAGAACTATGTTCGATGCTTATTTATGTGTAGCACAATGCCGCAATATTACGATAAGATAAATGAATAGTAGCTGTGTAGACCCTGAATATGAATAAAAATGTCGGTATAGATACGTGGGGTTCGAGAGGATCGACCTACCAGTTCTTTGGAAAGTGGGATATGTCACATTAGGTTATTGTTAAATCTCGTGCCTTATAAAATGGATCTTTTTAACGGTGGTGAGGACATTTCTGAGACCACGATCCACTTTAAGACGTCCTCTAATTAATTAAAAATATTCATTTTGTAAGGCAGGGGGCGTGACAATGACCGAATGTCGTCGGCCACGTGCAAATCGCAAAAAATCGAAACAAGTATCGTAGGTTTGGCGTGAAGTGAGGCAACGGAGTCCGCGAGGGTGGTCGCGCGGGCTCCCAGGCGCACGGCGAGCGGCTTCACGCTCCGGGCGCCGGCGGAGAGAGCGTTCGGTTACTGTGCCGCGGCGGCGGCGGTAGCGGCGCCAGTTGGAGGCAGTCGATTGCACACGAGCAGTGCCGCCGCGCCGGTGGGTTGCGAAACTCCCGCCCCGCCCCGCCCCGCCCCGCCCCGCTCCGCACCGCGCCGGCGGGTACTCGCCTTGCTCCGTTTGATTTCTTTCCTTTTTTTACTTGCCCTGGCATTATTCCTGACTGTTTCCACCCAATGTTGTATTTTTTAAATGGCTTGGCCGGCGGTGGAAGACGAGTGAAGGTTTACACATTGCGTGTTCCCATGCAACGACTCCCAGCGATAAGGAAGGTGGTGAGTCATGCCAGCTTGGAGTTGGAAGGCGAATGTTTCTTTAATAATTTTTTAATGATCCTACTTATTAAACAGGGTACAGTATCCGGGACGAGTTTGGAATAAGATGAATTTATTTGTTGCATCATTTACAACAATGGTATTTTCTGTGATGAATCACTTGCGGGGGAATTCAGTTTCGCGATAAAGATGAAATGTGGTTTTATGAGTTTTTAATAGAAAATCAAAGCATATCAGCCTTTTTTCTGTAATATCGCGTCTGGCGATGCTTTCACCTTCACCTTCTGCACTTTTCGTGTGGTGTGATTCGTGTCGGGGAATCGCGAGGCATTCCGTGTAGGTGCGTCAGCCTCGCAGTTTCTCTCGGCCGCGCCGCCGCCGCCTCGCGGAAAGTGAAACGCGCGTTGGCCCGGTCACCCACTTCTCGCGCATCGCGTCGCGTCGGGTCGGATCGGATCGGATCGGGGGAGACGCCGCCTCCGCCGTCCACTTGCCATTTCGCCGGAGAGGCGTCGCCGTCGCCAGGCATCCTCCTCGGGTTGCGTCGCCTTGCGCAACGCGAATTGGCGAATCCGCGTTGCGAACGCCCGCCCGCCGCTGAGACGGGCAGGTCGCAGCCGGCAGCTCCAGAAAATGCTACAGAGGTTACTGTAAGAAGGAACATAACTGCGAGTTACCTTCACGCACATGTATCGGTGCTTCAGTTTCGAGTTGGCTTCATCACTCTCTTGTTGTGTCATCGCCCTGCATGACGTTCATTTGTTACCCGATCTGTCAGAGTGGTCCCTTCTTAGAGTAACTCCTCTATCACGTGGTTACGTGTGTTTACCCCCCCCCCCTCGCCCTCCCCTACACCTTCCGCTTTGAAGGGCGTGCGTGTTGCGAACCAGTATCCTATTCGGGGAGCTCCAATTATCTCGTTCCGGGCTAATTAACTCTTCTGATCCTAACGTCCTCTCTACGATTAAAATAGAAAAAATAATTATTTGACGCTGTTAAAAAGCAACAGAATCGGGTTAGACGATGTATGGCACATGTACTTATGATTTTTGCGCAAACGCTACGTTTTAAGTTGCTAATGGCATAATATACGTTTTAACCGGACCTTTAATTGTGAACACTCGCCCGAATCGGGAGAGCCTCGCGCCGACCCCATCGCCTTCATTTGACTGGCATTTCTGCGACGCCGTGATCGCATCAGCGTGCGCGAGCGGAGATTCCGGCTGTGGCTTTGTCGCTGGCTCAATTGCTTCTAGCCAGAACGGAAATCTACATGCTCGGATTGGGGGACACGACCGACAGCCCTCCTTTTCGCCCCGCCTTCGTCCACCCTTCGCTCTCCTCTCCGTCCCGCTCTGCCTCGTCCCGTTGTACCCCGCCCCGTTGTACCCCTCCCCGCTCGATTCATCCGCGCCGCGCCCCCACCCACATCTCTCTTCTCGCGGCCGCACCAATGTCGCACCCCCAGCCCCGCCCTGCTGCCCCCCTCCGTTCCCCTTCCTCGCTTCGTCGCAGTGCGGCGCGCCTGTCGCGGGCGGCGCGTCACCGCTGCTTCAAAGGCCGAATAGGGCCCGCGGAGCGTCGCGACGGCGTCCGCAGGCGGGGGCCGCGTGGGAGCGGCGTGGGCGGGGGCCGTTGCGCGATCGTTTCGCCGTATGTCGCCCATCTGCGCGCGCCGGCGTGTCGTCGCTTGACGCCGCGTTTCCGCTGGCAGTGAGCGCTGCGCTCGGCACGCGTGAAGGCTGCGCGCGAGGTAAAGGATACCGCCAGGCGATGACCCCGGGCGTCTCTCGGACGGTGTGTAAGTACTTCCAACCTTACTCCAACATCATGTCAGTATGCCAGTTCAGTGTCAACAGTAGGTGCAGTAGGTGCACACACTCTAATTTAAAAAAAAAAAACACGTCGTTTAATTATACCAAAACGTCTCTAGCCATACTTCTCTGATAAAATAGACTCTAATACTCTCGATCTGGAGTAACAAAACATGTAAATTAAGGACGTCTTCCAAAGTATTTTATGTAATACAGAAATTATCAAACTTCTCTTATGAGCATCTGTCACTAAATTATATGGTGATAACACACGTGAAGGGTAATATACATTCCATGTGTCCGGTTTAAATCGCTGTCTTTAGCGGTAATGAGGTACCAGATATTAAAATTGCCTACGTCAAACTGTCGACCCTAGAATCTTCTCTCCGAGAGTCGCGCTCGCAAGTCATCCTCGGGCTTATTTGTGTTCTCTAACAGTGGATAGAATCCGTTAGTAATGTTTACGATTCTCGGCGTTTCTGAAAGCAGACCACCGACGTCCTCCAGTCGAAAGAAGAGAAAGCTCATTTAAGTGATTGGGACAGTGGGAGGGCGTCCTCTACGCAGCGGAAACTCCGGCCGCTATAAATACTACGCCTCTCCTATAAGAGGAACCGAATGGTCACGAGGGGAAACGGAAAAAAAGAGCCCAAAGATGGTTAAGAGTTGGACATGCTTGATTCAATCTCACCTATAACATTCTCTGCGAGGGAACAAGCGGTCAAACCAGAAAAATCAAAAAAAAATCTGGCAGTTAAATGCAAATCTTTAGTAAATTTTTTTGACTAATGGATTGAACTAAATATTACGAATGAGACTTGCAACAGTAGAACTGAGGGAGCGGAAATCATACCAACGCAGCCTAGGTCGTCGAAGATTGAAGACGCCGTTTCTCCGACATTTATGAAAACATGCAAAAATATAAAATGTCTGAAGTCAAGCATCGGAAAATGCCCTCAATCTCACAGGGCTGCAACGGCTGACTGACGATTTTATCAAAACTGTGCGATCCAAACTTGCTGAGGGGAGGGAAAAAAACTCTTGGCATTTGGAATACACAAGTAGGGCCTAAACATGTTGTGGCAGGAACCGCGAGCTCTTGTTCACAATCATTCTTTGCGAACTGAAATGTTGATTCCTGATTGCAAGTCACAGAAACCTCCCCGGAATCGGGATTTGGGATGGGCGAGCCAGGCGGGTCGCGGCTGTCGCGGCGGCGGCGGCGCGGGGCTGTGTCAGTGGGGCGGCGGCACCGGTGACCGGGTGCCCCTTTGCTTCTGCGGCTGCCGTAGCCGCGCGCGCCCGGGCCTCTGCGCCACGCCACGCCACGCCACGCCACTGCACGCCAAGCTCCTCTCCCACTCTCGATCCACCCCGCCTTTGCCCCCCCCCTCCGTAATCTCGATCCTTCGCCTCTGTCCAGGAGCGGGTCCAGACGATCAATTGGGGGGGGGGGGAGGCATCGTAGATTTTTGTTAGGTAGTAAAAATGTATTATATTGTATATTTATGCACTGAAGGTGTACTGTACGATATTATTGTTTAAATAATTACGTAATTCGAACAAATATTTAAATCGCAAAATAAGGGAAGGAAAACGAAATCTCTTGACCTTTTTGTGGGGGGAGCATGCACCCCTGCTGTATCGGCCATGGCCTCTGCCACATAGTCTCGATCCACCGCGGCCCGGTCTCGATTCTTCCCGTCTCCCAGTCTCCCGATCTCGATTCACAGCCGCTGCGCGCGCCTACACACTCGCACACACACGCGTACACACTGAGCGCCCATCTTCCTCGGCCTGCCCTGCGCGAGGCCTCTCGAGCGCTGGCGTGCACCTGCCGCGGCGGGGGCGCCCCTCGAAGGCCTCGCCGCCAAGGTCGGAGTGGGGGATGGCGAACGGGGGAAGGTCGACGACCCGTCTTTGGACGGCCACGACGTGTCGTCTGGCGATAGGCGTGTTGTCCTTTGGGAAGACGTATGCTAAACAATCAACGTGTGATGCAAAGTGGCGTCTTAACGTTTCACTCGGGTTTATTCATCGCCTGGGCGACATTCGACCGCGTGATCCAGTGGGTTGGTTGGGCGAGTGGGTGCACGTCGTGGTAGCCATTATGCATCACGAAAGTGCGTGTTGCTTCATGCTTTTCGTTACGTACAATTTGGGATTATGTACAATCTGTGACTTCTCAGAACGTATCAATCCACATTTGTGCTTCCTTGAAACTAGTATTTTTAAACTTGCTTTTAACGCATCAAATGTTTTATCTATATTTCTTATTAGGACAATTTCTTTTTCGTGATATATTTCAATGATTTTTTTTTTATTTCGTGTGAATTAAAAAAATGTAATGCGAAGATTTCATATACTTTAATTTCGAATATAAATTGTTTAAAAGTTGTATTATAATTGTTCAATAGATTTCGTCTCCTCTGACTATCCGTTTTGCTTCCGGTGCAGTTGTTCCGCTCTACGCGTACCTCGCCCGCGGCGCCAGTGTATTCCCTGTCGCAGGGGCGCCGCCCGATCGTAAACCGCGAGTCCCGTTGGCCGGGCGTGGGCGCGGGGGCCGATGGCGCTGGCGCCGGGGAGACGTCAGCGATTAGCGCGGGCGCGCCAACAGGTGGGGGGAAGCGATGACTCGGGTGTGGGTGCCAACTGGCAGTGGGGCGCGGCCCGGCAGTGGAGTTTCTGCTTCTTCCCTAAAGCAAATCGATAAAGTGAAGATAGGTAGCGTGCCCTGTGTGATGGTGTTCAGTGTGTCAAAAAGTTGTTGGTAATGCACTGTAAAGAGTAATCATAGAAGAAGAAAAAGTAATAAAATAAAATCGCCAGATCGATATGACTAATTTGACTCTCTTCGATCGCGCATGGAACATTTTTGAATCTTCTTCTGCCGTCTTCGAAGTCGAAGTCCACCCTACGCGGAAAAAATCAATGCAGTTTACAACACGATACGGATCTTCACTTTCGCCTGTTTCAAATTAACTTAATTCACGCCACCCCTCCCTCGAGGCTGCAAGACGGCGTCAGGGCAACGTCACGGGCATTCAGACATTACCCTGGTCTCAGATGATTCTGGGAGCAAATGTGGAGCCTTGTGAAGTTGACTTGACATTTCTCTATTGCACATGCCTACCTGGTGCGATGATGTTTCCCCATAAATCGAACAGAGTGATAATGATTGAGTAACAAAAAAATTGATTAATATGTTTTTAAAGCCTAAATTGCGATGCGTAAAAAGGAAATAAACAATCGAATCATTTTAATCGGTCCTAGAACCAGAGCTTAGAAAAAGCTCCTACTTAGCGAACGTACTAAACCAAACCGATCAGCTGCTTTGAAGAGCAACCTCTACAACCTCCCGCCTTCGAGGCTGCAATAGTGCGATCTGCGACTCTTCCCTAGTCGGAAGACGACCTAGAAGTTCACGCAGGGCTTTATTTCTGGTGCAATGTGACGGAACGGCGTTCCGGTACCTCCGGAAATATTATTAAAGTGCACTATAAATATGTAAATTCTATTAAAAATGGGTATTTTTGAGGGGCGTTCCGGGATCTACAAATTTAAAAATGCAGGTGATGTATAAACGAAGGCGAAACCAACCGGATGGACGGTACACTGCGAATCCCGGCGTTTCCCAGCGGCGAATCCCACGGCGGCGGCGGCGCACGCGACAGCGCGGGAACCCAGGGCGCGGAGCGGCGGGGGCGGGGGCGGGGCGGCGCGCGGCGAACCAAAACAGCGGCGGTCGCTGGCAGAGCCGGCGGCGGCGGCGTCTGCGGGGTCCCTGGCCGCCAGGGGGCAACACCCTCGCCCGGCCACGCGCCGGGCTACGAGGCCGTCCCCGCCCCGCCCCCCCCCCCTCCGGCACGGCGGCCCAGGAGTAAAATTCTCGGCCAGTCGCACGGCGCGTTACGTCACCGCCCAGCCGGTCGCGGCGGGCCCCGGCCCCGGCCCTCGGCACCGCGCGCTCGCAGCGGATGGGACGTGTGTGTGTGTTAGGTGGCGGAGGGGGAGGGGTGTTGTGTTACCCATCCGTTGGCACGGTGGCTCCATGATACAAATTTTAAGCTGCCCATGCGTGTCATGAAGCGTGGCTTGCGCCGGTTGCAAATCTGCCGAAGGCTTGCGAACTCCGCTTAAAGGTGTGTAGGAGGGGACTTAAGTGGACTCTACCCCGATTGCGCGGGTTGTAAATCTGTTGCCACCGCATTGCACCCACAACCTGCTCCGTTGTGGGAACAATGCGACAGGTAACAGATTTACAACCTAGGCGAGAAATGGCATATACATGTAAGGGTACCTTCCAGGAGCCATTCAGAAATTATGTGCACTTTTAAGGGAAAGGTGTTTCCACATCTATGATGAAAACGATCCAGGGGGTGTGATTCGAAGAAAAAATAAAGGTTTCTCGCTGTTTCGCCTTATTAGTTTCGTCTTTAATGAAATTAAAAATGTCCCAAAATGTGTACTCAATGTTACTATTAACTCGTAATCAAATTCCCTTTGCTTGGAGTTCAATGCACGATTTACACACCCCGTGTGCTTGTAGATTTCGCCGCTGGGATATGCTTTTAACAGTTCTGGACATGATGGGTGTCCGCTCATCGGCACTGAGGCTTGCTCTACAAACAAGTGGGGATCTGACGTTTAATTCGATGTGCAGGATGTGAATTTGATGATAGTTTAATAAATCATGTCAATTACCAAAAACTTTCTTTACACATTTGGAACAAAGATGACAGCTTTGCATTGCCCATATCTGACTACACTATAGCACTACTCTGTTCAGTAGGGTTTCATCCTGATGCATGAAATCTTCGAACGGACGGACTGCCTATTCTCGTTATTTCTGCAAAATACATGTCCAGGGAATAAAGCAACCGGTATCCCGAAGGAAAATTTATGCGACATCGCTCGTATATCTCTGAATAAAAGTTGCGCCGCGAAACGCTGCCAGCATACTAACCGGTTTCCCTGGCTGCCAACAATGGTCGTGTGTGCAGGACGACCTGTACCGACAAGGCGAGCACCTTGAGCACACGAGAGCCTTATACTAGATCTGTCGCTTCGTTGCCAATCGGAAGCGTCGTATCAACCTGACTGGCGTTTTGTGCGATTGCGGACTACTGCGGTACAATGGGGTATCACGACCTTCAATAGTTTCACGCCGCTTACCGAAAGACCAAAAAATTGATTTATGGAATTCCAGTTTGTATTGTGTATCGGGATTATTCATCAAAAAAATTGACGTTTTCGTTGCTGAAAACTGAATAGAAAATTGGTTTTTTTGCAGTCTTTAAATTGTAATCTAATACAGTGGACAAATCTCTCCCTTGCACGCGCATATACTTCGTCGCTCACTCTTCTAAAATGGCCGCGTGATTTGATCGTTTCTAAAGCGAACGCTTTTATGAGAGAAACTGTAGAATGAGGTTGTATGGTGCATTTAAACAAACGAATCCCTTAAGTGGCGATCGTTGTTCGAAATATCCCAAACATTAACTTATAATTACTCGGCCTATTGATAACTCTCTCCCCTCTTCATCCCCTCCCCCTCTCCTATATCGCTTTTAAAGCTCCTAATTGGTACTTAAAGCTATCCCCGTGTACTAATTGGCAGTGCCGCCTAGAAATATTTATTTCCTTCCCTTTCTACCATACTGATAGGTATTAATAGCGAGGCCCAAGTCCGATCTCGTTGTTTGAGGTACTGAAATAGCTGGAGAAAAAGTCGTCCAAAAGGAAAGATATTTTTGCAGCTCTGTGCTCAAGGAGTTGGAGATCGGATTAGAAGAAGTCTTGGGCCGAGGGCCGCTTTCGAGGAACCGTCGTGACTGTGACATAAGGCCTCGCTCGCGGATGGCCGCAGCAGCAGCAGCAGCAGCACCAGCAGCCGCCGTCGCCGCGAGGCGCGGAGAAAAACGACTTTTGCTTTCCGCGAGGGAACTTGTTGCATGGCGCGGCAGCGACTCAGCGGACCGAAACGGGCATCGTCAAGGAGCGGCGGCGTTGGCGGCGGCGTCCGCGAAGAGAGGAAAGGCAGAGAGAGAGAGAGAGAGAGAGAGAGAGAGAGAGAGAGAGAGAACAGAGCGTAGCGGAGAGACGAGAGCGACGAGTCGCGTCGGACTGCGCGGGCGAGGAGGGGAAGGGGGCGGGACGCAAGTGCGAGGGGTGGGAGAGGACGTGGCGGCGAGTGCCGTCACGTGACCGTGACGTTGTTGGCGAACAAGCGACCGTGACTGCCAAAGTGCAGAGCCGCGCGGCGCTTCTGCGACGTTGCCGCGTGCGAAGGCGAGCTGGCCGCCGCGCTGTGGACGGCGCGGGGCGGCTCCGTCCGTCCGTCCGTCCGTCCGTCCGTCCGTCGTACTTCCCTCCCGGCGTCTCGTGTGGTGGCTCTCGGGCGAGGATATTTAAACGCCCCCCGCACGGCAATGCGGATGTTACGCCCCGCGTCCGACGACAGGTGGCTTACGCGCGTAGGAGGGTGTAGGGGCGGGGGGATCCCTCCCCCCAGGGCCGTCTCGGGCCCGACCCGACCCGCAACGGTTCGCTGATTTATAATGGTTTCGCCGAAATAACCTTGACCGCAGAGGCAGAATTCCTCTGCCTCTCTCGCTCTCTGCTGCTCCCGGCCGGCTGGTCGGCCGCGCGGGCTGCATTGTGTGTTGAAAGGAGGAAGGTTGCGGGGAGAAGGGAGGGCGACATCACGGCAGAAGGCGCTCGCCAGCGGGCGCCCTCGGCGGACAGGCACTGCTCGTGAACAGTCTCGGTGTCCTCTTGTTCGCCGGTGATGGATGAGGGTGCGGTTGTGGCTGGAACGATTCCAGAGCAGTTGCCGCGCCTGTCTGGCCGGCCGCGAGGCCCCTGGCTCGGACTCGCCGTCGTGTTTTTCGTTTCGAGAAAGGGATGTGCCTTAAAAATCATATTTTGTACGTTAATAGTCTAAGCTAGATGGTCCTTTCATTTGTACGTGCACGAACATAGATAACAAACAAGACTGACAGCAGATAGTAAAACACTGTTACCTAAATATTAAATAAACTGCTTATGTATAGGTAAAAAACCTTTTTTCTTGAATGAAATGGTAATATTTAATAGTAAAACGTTTCTTAGATTTCGGCATCTGATTGCCTTGTGGTTCTTACCTATAATTCTTGAAACCTCAAGTAAGACTCTCAAAGACTTGAACTTCGCGCTGCCAACACAACTGAAGTTAGTTTTGGATTATTGAAAATGCCTAATAATACGTTTCCTCTTTTACGTTACAACTTCTGTTGACTTCGTATACACATAATGGTTTTAGAAACCGAGCCATGAATAGGGAAGGTTCTTGCTTGTTCGCGCATATGAGTCTCCACATAAGCAGCCGAATGACGCCGATATTTCATTCAATGTTCTGCCCAGCTCCACGGGTCTTCTGCAAAACAAATATATTTCTATATTAAAATTTGATTAAATTTGGCAATAAAAAATATTCTTGCTGCTTAGTTGTAATTGTTTTCAGTTCATTACAATCCAGAAAAAAAAGGTATCGGTTCTCATCATTTGGTTGCAACCGTAAGAGGCAATGCGATCACTCCTCAGCGGAGCGGCTGCGGCGAAACTCGAGGCATTCCCCTCCCCTCCCCTGTTCGCTGCCCGCTTCGTGCGAACTTGGCGCGAAAGGTGCGCCGGTGAACTTTGCAGCAGCGCTGCGGAGTGTTGCAAGCGCTGTGGAGCGGTCGGTCTGTCGGTCGCCTGTTCGCTGGCGCACGGCCGTGCGCGCGCACGCACGCCGCCGGCCCGCGCACGCGCCTGTGCCCGCGTGACCCCGCGGCGCGGCGGCGAAGAGTCGGCCCGCTCCGCCCCGCGCCCGTCTGAAGGTCGGTGAAAGTGGTCGCGCCCGCGGCGGCCGCGGGGCCCTGACGCAACGCCGCCGAAGCCGCCGCCGCTGCCGGTCCAGCGCGGGCGCAGACGACGGTTACCCAAGCGCTGCGGTTCCCGGGAGCCCCTCCTCGGCTCGCGGACTGCTCTTTCGGGGCTGGTTGCTCGTTGCCGGATGTGGTCGTGGTGGTTGAATAGTTGTGAATTCGCGACATCCCGGATTCGAGACTTCTAGGCTGTCCGGGTGAGGCCGCGCCGTTGGTAGAGGGGCCGACGTTTCGCCTGTCATATCGCAGGCTTCTTCAGAGTAGTGACCAAATACCCTGAAAAAGCCTGCGATATAACAGGCGAAACGTCGGTCTCTTTGCCAACGACGCGGTGTCTCCCGGACAGCCTAGAAGTCATTAACTCGAGCCGCGGAAGCCTACATGAACATCCCGGATTCGAGTCGTGATGAATGGAGCTCCCGTCTGTGGTTGTTCATTCGATTGACCGTTTTTACTTGCTAGTATTGCGCGTCTGGTCGGGTGGGTGATACATCTAAATACGCGCTTCCTAAAATATCTTTGAATTTCGGTGGATATAAGACTTTAACTTCTTCCTTGAAAGAAAGGAGAATAACTAGCTACTCTCTACTAAAGATAATCTCCGAACTAATTACAGGTAACATGCTGTACATTTAATCTTTATGTAAAATGGCGTATTCACATGATCTAAAGGCCTTCCCCATTCTCTCGTAAGTGGATGCTGCTGATTTTATTATTGTTTTGCTGCTCTTAATGATTTAATAATCGCGATATTCAGGATTCGAGTCGTGACAAAGGGGGTCGAAAGAAAGTGGTCAGAAATATTATTGGAGCGTTCTACTAAAGTTAGTTGTTTTGTGTAATACCCACCCAAACTCTAGTAGTTCAAATCAATAAGGGGAAAAGAAGGACCGTGAATGTTTAATGGTAAGAGTCAGCCATTTATTTGATTTTTCCTTGCATTATATTTATTAACCAGATAATCCCTATTATTACGTGTGACATTAAATGAATGCCCCGTTAAATATTTGACCCTTTGGGTTGTAACTTCGGGAATGCAGACATTATTTAATGTACTCATTATTATTCTGTTTCCCACACTGCATAAGAATTAGTTTTTCTAGTGGTACGTGCATCCTGGCAACATAGGGACTGAATTCATAACTTTGGAAAAAAACACTTTGTCGGTCTCTTTGATAGTCGCCCCCAGCAGAGAAGAATCTGGGCACACGGGCGTGGGCAGGCCAGAATGTAGCCCGTGCGAGACCTGTCCGCATTCATCATACGAGCGCGCGCGGGCCGGCGGGATCCCAGGTGTTAACTTATCGCCCGCCTCCTACCCCGCCGCCCACAGACCCGCCCCGCCTACTGCACCCGCCCCGCCCCGCCTGCCCCGCCCCGCCCCGCTCTGCCCCGCCCCTCGCCCCGCTCTTGCCCCGCCTCGCCCGCTCTGCCCGCCTGCGCCCCGCTCCCCCCCGCCCGCGCTCGCCCGCTCGCGCACTGCCTGCCGTAAAACGGGCTGATGATCGGTGCGCCCCGGCGGAGATTGTCCGCCAATGGTGCGCGTCGTTATGCCTGCCAACCCTGTTCTTCGCGGCTAAGTCTATACAGCGCGTACCTGTCTACGTGGCCCATTTCAGTAGATTTGAAGACACGCTCCTGCTTCGAGAAACAGAAGTAACCAGCTGATGCGACTCGATTCTTTAGGTTTTGCCCGAGTCCGTTTAGATAGATCGGGGTGTTCATAATCCCTGGATCGTTGAAGGCAAGAATGTATGTTGCCAGAGAAAGTTCGTGATATGCGGGTACTTTGCTCTGCTGGATTCGTACAAGATTTTCCTCTTTTTCTATCTCTGCACGCATAATAACCCCATTATGTGCACGCCATCATTAAACGTATTCAGCCGTGTCACGATAGGGTGATCAGGTTAAGATTTGGAGATATTTTTGGATAAGGAATGTCCGGAAATTACCCTTACGGTATTCATCGCTCTGTTAATGAATGTGCAACGCTGCCCAGTCAATTGCATCAATGCTTCTCTGTTAATCGACATTTGTGTTGTCAATACCTTACACTAACGTAATTTCGACTATCTGCTGGCCCGTGTTCAGTCGGGCGTCCAGAGTATTAAACCACGAGTGCATTTCGAGGCCCTGCCTGTGACCTCCGCTATCATCTCGTGTCACTGGACTCAACGCGGCAAATCTCCGCGCCCCGCCACATCGCGGCACACTGTCCGCCTTGACTGTTCCACGCGAGACTACCGCATACGGGTAACCCTTCCACATCCCCGTCCCCCGCCGCCCTCTGAATTTCCTCGTTCCAGCGCACCCCGCGCCAAACCTAGGCAGCGTGAGTCCGCGTTGCGGGCGCGACGTTCGCGGGAGGCTTATGTAGGGCAGGCAGAGCGCTGCGCTGCGGTTGACGACGGACACCTCTTCCTCGGAATCGGGAGGGATAGCGCGGTACACGACACCGTACTCTAGTTATTTCCCGGCCCTGCCATCGCCCCCCCCTCCTCCTCCTCCGCCGGTCGTGAAATATCGCTTCCTAATCGCCCCCGGGCACCGTTAGCTCGCTGTGGATTTCGGGCGAGTCGTTTACGGAGATGCGTTCGCCGAAAGAAAGAAAGAAAGAAAGAAAGCGAGGGAGCGCTGTGGCGACGGCGTGCTGTAGCGCCGTTGGAATATTCCGACGCGTCGACGCCGGGAATGGTAAATACTCCGTTCGCAGCTACTAGCCTGCTTTCTCCCTAGGTTTTCTTATGTGCTTCACACTAAAAATATTGTTTTCTGGATATTTCTAGATACTGCTTTTAAAAAATCACTTGGTTCTGTTCTTTTTTTTTCACTATTTTAGAAACTGAACGAAAAGCTTCTGAAAGCAATAGCTGTCGTTTCCGGCTATTTTTCAAGCCTTTCATGTATATTCATAAGAGTATCAGAGTTCATGTATATTCGAATATTTCAAAATGGTGATTGAACACTAAGTTTCATAGCCATTCCCTATTAACTTATAATATCCAAACCATAAATTCAACCCAAAAATAAAAACGCCTGTAATCTTATACTTATCGATCCCTTTCCAGTTTCCACGTTTATTTATTTATTTTTTTGTTTTGTTCAGGTATGTTATTGCATTGGATAGTATATAGTATAGGTTTTAAGCCAACTCTGCACACGCATTCTTACGGCATCTTTCCATCCTACTTCACTTTCGTACTCGGCTTCAAAATATGCGAGCTCGCCTTGCGTAACGTGTTTCCCCCAAACCGCACGTGACTGCAAGGCCAACTCGGGCGAGATCTTGGAATGGGAGCAGGGAGCCGGCACGTTGATTAATTCTCTCCGCAATTGAAAACGGATGGTTCGCCCCAATCCTCGGGGACCGACACGATGGCGGCGGCGGCGGCATACAGTACTTTTAAAGAGCAAAACAGTCCCCCTTTTTAAAAATTGACCACCTCCCTGATTTTACAGCACACGAAAAAAAAATACTGAATTATTTGTTTCACATTATCTTTTCGCGTTTTGTACTAATTATTCCGTAGATGCCTTTCAAACGTAGTTCATTCTTTGCAAATGAAAGCGTAAGCTTCGGTAGCTACTTGGCTGTCCGGGAACATGTCGGCCGCCATTCTGCGACCTTCCTCAGGTTGAAAGAGTTCGCGATGGAACGTCGAAGATGGCGGCCACCACATTGGCACCTGTACCTAGGACGTGGCTTCTCCCGAACAGCCAAGTAACAACGTGTTTACTACACATGTATTTTTAACGCACTGAAGTGAAGACTAAAATCCGCCGTCATTCGGATTCTTGTCTATCCTAGGACCTCTGACCTACAGAGTTGCAGTTTCAAATTTCACGTGATCGTAGGAAGGTGGTGTGGCCTTTCCCCGATCCCCCGGCCACCGGGAAGGCCGGTGCGTTACGAAACGCGTCGCGGAGGCTCGGCCGCGGCCGGAAGTAGAAGGACGCGTGACTGCGGGAGCTGCTTTTCCGCGCCCCACCCCCCTTCCGACGCGGCGCTGGCCGCTTCCGCATGCGAAATTCGGAGGCTTTTCTTTTCAAGAAATACTAGCGCACGAGGAAGTGCCGGAGAAAACTTAGGACAGAAAATGCTATACATCCGTGAATTCACTCATTGTTTTAAATTTATGAAGATCTGTACACATATATACATGGTATTGTTAAGACCTATAACAGGAAATCCTACTATCAATCTAAACTTAAAGTAACAATGTATGAAATACAATTTCGAAATAATAATAATAATAAGAATAAGAATAAAAATAATAATAATCATAATAATCATAATCATAATAATAATAATAATAATAATAATAATAATAAAAATAATAAAAATAAAAATAATAATAATAACTCATTTTTCCGTAGATATCACAAGAGCTATATATAAGGAAGTACGTTGAATACTTACAATTTATAGTCATGGACTATAATGTTAACAATCGCACAACACGATTTCCACTGATCAAGATCAGTTGCTCTTCCATTTCCCGGATCTTACCAAGTTGCGCGATCTTATTTCCATTCTTGCCGCACATTTATAACAACGCAATTTTTTAGCTTTTTGTTAATAAAGGTAAGCTGTGAACTATTAAATATACAGTAACTTATACTCCTATTTTTCTCTCTGTTTGGTGCCTCAGTTGTTTAAAACCTGTTACTGGAGCCGAATACAAGGAACATCAAAATCTTTCTCTTTTTGTCTTTAATATGTTTTTGCTTGGCCCGTGGCTCTCGCCAGCCATGTACTAGTGATATTGGTAGTCATATAATTGGAGTCAGTTGACAGTTGCTTTTTAAAATTTTGCTTAATACGTTTAAAGTGTGTTTGCAGGGAAATACTAATCTAATTTATTGAGGATCAAATAACTCCCTGGGGAGTTTTCCAATGATATGTTTACCGATGATGTGCATAGCAGTTATTACTAGTAAAAATTTCATAAATGTAGTTCACAAGACATCCGGAATACAGATTAAAACACTTCTGTGGCCAGGAAATAAGATGTGGCTAAAACCGTTCTCCTGCAAAATGCCATCTTTTTCGATGCACCAACTTTCCACATTTTGCATATCATCGTTTTTAAAGTGAAAGTAACTTCATGCTAGAACGCATCTTCGAGCATTTGACAGACCGTGCCCCAAGTTAATAGAAAATTCAAAAAGGCCCCTATGTGTATACTGCAGTATAAGAAACACAACGTCTGATCCTCCCTGAACTCGAAATCTCGGTTTCAAGGAAATAAAACCTCAGTTCAGCATTTCATTATGCACAATGATGAAGTGTGTTGCAGCGTAGCGTGTGTTGTGGGGTACATTTTATCTGTTTTCCCCCACACCATGGATTGCAAACCTCAGTTTGCTTGCTTATTTTCCTCTTAAATGTATTTTAATGCAGAACTGGAGAGGTGGTATTTTCTGTTTGGCTGTACCATACTTATATTATTGTGATACTTTTTGTAAGTGGCGCAAAACTGTTTTTAGCGTATTAAATAAGAGGAGGAGATGGAGTGTGGTGCATGCATTGCGCAGCGCTCGTAAAGCCCGCGCCAATGGCGGCGACGGCAGCGGCGGTGGCCACGGGTCGGCGCTTCCGTCCTCCACTTCCCCTGCGACTGTGGAGGGGGAGGAGGAGCCTGTGGAGGAGGGGGCGGGACCTTGGCGGCCGCCGCCACTGCCGCCACCTTGTTGTGATGACGTCGAGCGCGGTGTTCGCGAGCGAGGGTTCAAAAACCTCCACTGCTGCGCTCGTGCTCCCCCACTTAGCCGCAATTACCTTCCTTTGCCTCGCCTTTTCCTCCGCTGCCGCTCTGCGAATGCGCCCCTTTATCCTCCTCTGCTTCACCTCTTTCCTTTCAACCTTTGCCGCCTCGGCGTCCTCAGCGCCTCCCCGGCGCTTGCTTGCTTGCTGGCGCGCTCGCAGTACGTAGACTCCTCGTCGGGTTTTTGTTCTTCAGGCTCTCCCTCTGCCCCGTGATGACTACAATAGGGCATGGATTTCATTCTGTTTGCTGCTCTCGAATGCGAATTAACGTCCAAGTTTCGAATGTGATCGGGGAAGGGAAAGGGAAAAAATTGGATGCATGACTATTTAGAGTTGTTGATATTAGTTAGGTGAAACAAATAAGCAAACATCGCATTTTATCTTTGCTCTCTAAGATCCCACTGCAGTCATAATTCATTAATTCATTATCACATATTTAAATGTTAATTTAAAAAGTACCTGACATTTTGAATCGGACAATCTTAGCGTTAAACGCCGCAAAGTCGACTTAAATTTGATGTTTCTCATTGTTCGGAATTTTATTTAATTTTTTAATGATATAGGATACAATTGCGATATTTCCTAATTGGTCTTTTATTCTTTCTGACACACTCGTAGACTACGTTCACTGGAACTTCTCACGTACTGTATTTCTTTCAAATTTAAACTTTCATTAAAACATTGGAAATAAATGTGGTTAACTTGGTGACTTATCATTACTTCGACGCACTATATTGTTAGTTATTATTTATTCTCATCAACGTTTACAAGGGTTATTAACGAGGGCGACCCAAAAGGAGAGGCAATCTTTAAGCATTACTTCGATCCTTCTATGTGCAACCATTGCCTAAGGCCTGCGATCGAAGACAATAGACTTGTGAAGTACGCACTCCTGCTGGCACAATGTCCAGCATTGTTGGCGACCAGAGCTGTGCACCCAACGTAGGTACTGTGACTGTACAGTGTAGGCACGAAGACAAATTGTCCAGTGTTTATTTGGAACGAGTTTTAAAAAAGATTCTTCGAACTGCCGCAGCCAGTTTTCGAACCCGGATCCCGTGTCCGTCGCTGACCGCTTCTCTGCCAGCGCTCCCGCGGAGAACAAACAAGACCGCGCCTCCATATTTGCCGATGACGTCACATTCGAATGGTTTCCCGTCTTGGGCAGTTGAGCCAACTCCGTGTCGTCGGCAGTATATCAAGAACTGTAGACCTGTATATTATGAACAGTGTCACTTGCTTTTCAAACATAGTTTTTAAATAAAGACGACGTACTATCATTATTGTTCTGTCGTTCCATCTGAACTTAATAAATTACAACTCTTCTAACAATTTCCAACATCAATTTTTCTCTTTTTAATGTTCGACCAACGTAGTTTCATAAATCTTCTGTTTCTTTCGACATTTTCTAAGTATGTTTATTCTTTCGCTTTCAATGAGTGCAGCAGCTCCAATTTCTTGATATCGTTGTATATTTTCGTCTTTTTAAGTTTTAGTCCAAGTTGTTTCTCGTTAAAGCAATCGCGTCGTAACGCATCTCGCAAGATCCGCGTTCTGTCCTCACCCTCTTCTCCCATCGTCTTCCCCCTTTGCTCGTTCCGCGTTGACGTCGGTTTCCTCTGATAGAATCTGTGCGCCGTAACGAGACGAGCGCCGAAAATACCACACTTCTGGATCGCTGTTTGCGTTTTATTCGTCACTTTCGCCGCGACCGCAGAAATACCCTCAGGGTTTTTCGGTTGGAACGACGCTGCATCAAAGCCTCTGCTTGGCATCTGTCAAGGGGTGAGGCCTCGTTTTCTTTTGTCCTAGGCGTTTGTTCATTTCAGGCACCTCCGGTCTGTTCGTTCCGTCGTGTGCTTGTTTTAGTCTGTTGAAACGTATTTGCTCTCTTTATCAATTATGTGCGTTGTCTGTTTTCTTCGAGTCTTAAGTCACGTTTTAAGAAGGTTCGAGGTGTGTAATTTATATAACAAAAGGTGGCGCAACTTCTGACATTTGAGTACGGTTTTCAAAAGGACGAGTGTGCGATATGACTATATGGTATTACAATATTTATGACCGTAGCTACTTTCCATTAAATAATTTAGCGTTAGACCTTTGAATACTCTATCTTGCAAGTATTCTCGACATTCATTTTTCAAAAAGCTTTGTGTACGCTATATCACCGCCATATTGAAGAATCGCTTTAGCCAAATGCGATTAATTTGTTCGCAAGTTATGAAACAAGACGGGGGAGACCATCTCAGTGGAAAACATACGCCGCCTCCCTTCCCACAATCGCGTAAAGATAAAAAGGACGGTCAGGGGAGCGTTCCCTATTTGTGCCCATATCCGCCCATATCCGCCGCTGCCCTTCGCCTTTAGGAACGCGGCAGGTGAGGGAAGGTTGGCGAGGGGGAGGGGGGATAGTTTTGCAATGCGGAAACCTCCATGATAACGCGCTTTTGCAGCGCGAAGCAGCCTGTCAGGGAGGTAGCCGACGGCGGTGCGGTGCGGTGCGGTGCGGGGCGGCGATAGGCTCGGAACCGGGCGAGCAACGACCTGCTAATGCGCAGATAAGTTGGGGCCCCGCCGCCCACAGCCTTGTCCCGCCCCGGTGTGTCATTTCCTCGTCGAAACGTCGTTCGGCTCACGATACGAGAGTTGTAGAACACGGCGCCATCTCCAAGCGGGGCAGCCGATGGGACTCAGAGGTCCCATTTTTAAGAAGTCGGAGATACCGAGTTGCAATGTTAAAGTACTCGTTTTAGGAAATTTTGATTAAGTGTCCGTGTGTGTTTAGTGTAAGCGTCGCAGGCGAGGGAATATCCATAGTACTTCATTATTTAACTACTGTTTCATGCACTATATTGTCGTTTCCTGAAACTACGGTAGCAAGCAGCCATTTTAATCGGGTGTCCTGTTATTTCAGATGGAGGAGGGGGGGGAGCTAGCACGTAACTCGTTAAAATATCTACTTTTCTTTGTAACAACTCGAGACGCTGGTAAAGCGTGTTGTACGATTGCATATTGTAGTAAAACTCAACAAAAATTGAACAGGCATGTACCACGTCTCCTACCAGGAAGAGGGCGTTAGAAAGCAAATGATGAGGCGAACGGAATCCGAACTTGAAGATGAACTTGAACTTGAACTTGAAGATGGAAAAGTGTATTTGGATATTCTAAAATGCACGTAACACTATGCGCCTATTGTGATGGAAAATAGCTCAGAGAAAACCTAGTACGTGTGAGAAATAAGTTTAAAGTCCATAACACGTGAAGATTTGTGTAATTCTGATGCAATTGGAGTGGTTATATTACGTTTTAGCCGAATTAAAGATTTTAGTACGAAAGCTTGTAAGGATCTGATTTGACAAGATCGCCTCCCAGATCTCGTTTGTCTCTTACGCTAGTACGTCATTCAACAGTCTGGCGAACGTTTCCAACAGTCTGGCTCCCACCTGCCATGACGGTTTCTCTTTCGGTCGCTCTGCTTCTCGTCGATTCCGCGCGATTTCTCTATCTCCACTTTCCATGCCGCCGCCGCCGCCGCGCGGACTGCGCAGAGTGTCAAGGCCGCACACTGCCCCCGCGCTGTTGCCTCCCCCACCCCACCCCACTCCACCCCATCCCCACCCCTACCTCGGCCGCCGCGATGCCTCCCACCCAGGTACTCGAGCCCACCGCTAGAGTAGGTTAGCGTGCAACAATACGACGATAACGAGTATTTATCTGTTTGCGCAATGTGACAGGGAGGTTAATGCCCTTCCACATGCCTTGCACTAATTAATAATAATAATAATAATAATAATAATAATAATAATAATAATAATAATAATAGAATTGTATAAAGCGTTTAGGACTTTGACGTATTGACCGAAATTTATGCCGAAATTTGTCTGAAAGGTAATACAACATTTACTTTATCTGTTAAATACCCCTTGAAGGGATTCATGGTTTTCGTGCGGGATCTTGTGTGTTCTCCGCTATGTTGAAATACTAATTCAATCACTATTGTTACGGCTCGTATTTTATTTTATTTACAATAGCAAGAGCGAAATCTCGATCGTGAACAGAAAAACGAAATGCGTTTAAGCCGTTAATGTCTGTCTGCCGTTGCCAAATTAATGGTCTGAAGCAGATTGTCATAATTTAAGCCTTCGGAATATATATTCTTTGTTGTTGTTTTTCATCGAAATCATTCTCTCCAACAAAACGACCTTCGTCGTTATTCCAACTCGCGGAGGATTCCAGAAGCCCACGCATGTCATGGCGAGAAGTCGCTCGCGAGAAAGGTTCGGTGGGCGGGGCAGGTCGGGGCGGGTGGCGTCGTCCG
>BOPP01000048.1:3895340-4013754 GCA_017312745.1 Gryllus bimaculatus
GCCCCCGCCCCCGCCCCCGGCCTCGGCGGTCGGCCGACGACTCCAGTCAAGGCCTCTCTCCAGACACGGTCACACACACTCGCTGGCGGGCGAGCGGGCGAGCGGGCTTTTGACCTATAAACTCCCAAAGGCTCTTCCTCGTTGAGGCGCGAGCGGCGCTGGGCCCCGCCCCGTTGTCGCTCCCCAGCCACTGACCCCGCCACGCCCTCTGCGCGCAAACGGAGGCCGAAGGTGGAGCACAGCGCTTCTAGCGATGGCAAGAATTCGCATTGATGGTCGAGAAGGCATTCGACGCGGACGAAATCTGCTCTTCCTTGCGACTACATCGAAAATCTGATTCATTGTAACCTGGAAATCTGGAAAATGGAGAGAAAAATAATCAGGTTAACAAATATGACAAAATGAGCCGATAACAAACATAGAAATCGAGAAATTTTTGGAATGTGACTGAATTTCCATAATATTTGAAGGTCCACAAATGCACTATAATTGAAAGGACGTATTTGTTGTTGTTTTTATCAATTTTCCCGATAATTCCCAGTTTATCTTAAATTTATGTTGAATTACCCGCTCCCCTCTATTAATTTGGTGCTAGTGTCACCTGTGCTCCAGATTCAACAATTCGTATTGCGGAAAACAATTTTGAGATGCTCCTTTTCTTGTGCAACGATTTCCGCCCGGAAACGTGAAGCAAATATCCACCCTGGCCGTTCTTAATCAACAAATCACAAGATTTCGTCTTGTTCGGTTACGCGCAAGAAACTGTGGCTGAAATCGAGTGCATGCCGCCTAGAAAAAGCGCGTGAAAAAGTCACCCGGTCCGGGTGTTCGATTCTCGGGATGGCGAAGTCGGAGCGCTGAGCGAAAGGGGAGGGGAGGGGAAGTGCGCAGCGAGTGGAGGGAACTGGCTCGCCCCGGGGCCTCAGAAGGGCGAGTCAAGGTCGCGCCAGTGCTCCTGTGGGCCGGCCGGCCGGCCGGCCGGCCGGCCGGCCGGCGCCGCGCGCCCCGCCCCGTGCTAGCGTTGCAGAGATGGGCGGTCCGTTTGATATTCGGTGGGCACCCTACACCATAGCATAGCCTACATACCTAGTTACTGCTAAATTTACTCATCGTAGAGCCTACCGTAGCACGTGTGTACAGCCGGATCGCGAGATGTTCGAATAAGGATGGGCGGGGGAAACGTTCGAGTTATTGATGTTTGTATTTAATAAGTTTGACCGGACTTGCAATATTCCAGTTTCACAAGGCAAAGGGAAACTAATAGAATTTACTATATCAAGAAATTGGAAATTGTCCAGCGTTCGAGTTTGAGTTTCTACGGTATTCTTTAACTTGGTTACGAAATCAAGAATAAGCTGTTTCTTCATTCTCTAGTCCTTTGTATTGAATTAAACAGGCAACTATATTCACTTACAGAGAGATGTCCCAATGGTAATAGTCGTATCAAATCTATTGCAATATACGATTGAAATTTTCACTTAGTTCGTTCTCACTGCCGTTCTTCGGAAGTATAAAATATTTTGCGTATAATTTTACACTCTGGCTTTTGGTTGCCTTCTTGAATGTTTATTTAATGTATGAAAATATAAATATAATACAGAAAATATTGAAGTAGCAAGTATAGTAAAGATGTAATATTTCCGTTAAAAGTCTCGAAGAACCAATGAGCCTTCTCCTGATAGTATCATTCCTGATTGCTTTTGTATTTCAAATTAGTAAAGGATACATTGATCATTGACTAAATTCAGTGAGCGAAAGTAAATAAAAAAAACGAAACAAGAGGTTCAGTTAGATTGCATTGACTTCTCCACTTTTTGATTTTTTTTTTTTTATTTGTTGAAATAATTATTCATTTTGCATAAAATGGACTAAACATCACATGATCTTATTAATGTGTATATATTTATTTTATTTTGCAGGGAGGGAGGACCTGTCCCCTCCGAGCAGCCTCAATGGCTACAACATGGATGGATGCGATTCCAAGAAGAAGAAAGGACCCGCACCCCGCCAGCAGGAAGAGCTCTGCCTTGTGTGTGGGGACCGAGCCTCCGGTTACCATTACAACGCCCTCACCTGTGAAGGATGCAAAGGTGATTGCTCAACAATTAATGAATTTTAAGCAATAATAAATTAATAAAAGATAACGGTATTCGTCACAGAACACCAAAACAATACAAGTAAAACCGCAGTGTCAATGCAAATGGACCTCCCAGTGCTCCAAATGGCCTGCCACTTTCTGCGTCTTACCTTCATATCCTGAGTCTAGTCTCCTTTAGTGTACAATAGTATCCGCAAATGCTGGAATGGAGTTGGGCTTTTCCAAGAAAGGGAAGCGACGATTTAAAAGCAATAAGCTTATTCATGACGTAACGTCCGGGTAAATCGGAAAGAAATTGGGGTGCCATAAATCTTAAGCTTTCTGTTCGGTTAACAATTATTTTTACGTGTTTTGGCGCAGGAAGTAATCAGAAAATGGTTCACAAAGATTATTTGAATATAAGTCCGTTCCCGTTTGCTTTTTTCTTAAATTATTTGTAAAATAATCTTCTAGTGACTATTTCACTTGTGAAATTAAAACCAATAATGTTTAACTGTACATATAATACACCCCAATGAGGCCTGTGTATCTAATTTGTTTTTCTATCCGATTTTTCTTACCGCTCCTCTCTATTAGTCTATATGCTACGAATAATCTATCTTAAGACGATTTCTCGTGTCGAGGATTTATCGACAATTTCCAAAGCACTCATGGTACTATCGGTGAGAAAGTTTACGTACCTAAAATATTTGGTTTCCCCTAGATAAGTTATTAAATAAGCAAATTACACATCTTTTAACAAATTCATTTCGTTTCCTTCGCTTTTTGTCTAAATTTTGTGGCGTGTATACATACATAAGAATATCCATTCACAATTAAAATTATTGTATAAAGGTTATTTGTGCAAGAGAGTGAAAATGTTAGCTAGCACATCTTTTACAAAAGTGGACACAAAGGTTGGATAGTCTAGCACTGCTCATTTTATTTTGTTCCTGAATATAAATATCTTGTGAAGAGAATTTGTTAACATTGGAGATCCAATAGCAACTCAAGCCCCCAAATTTTGCGTATGTGAGACAGAGCAAGAAGAATTCAATACAAAATTTCAGAAATTTTATCTCAAAGGCTGATTTTGTAGAGGGTCTGGAATAAAGGCTGTGCTGATTGGAGGTTCTTACATGTATGTTAAATGATGATTCAGTATCTTTCAGTGTTGACTGTACTTGATATTGGAAAGGTTTTTGGAACGGCTTTTAATCACTCTATCTTGCAGTGCTACTATGGATCTTTCAAAGTGAATGTTGATAATATATAGCATTATATAGTTGACATATAAGAAGCTGATATTCTTTCACATTATTTGAGAAGAATGGAGGCGTACAATAAGTTATCCTTTCTTTTTCTTCTTCAATGTACTAAAGTTTTACTGTTTCCAGGTTTCTTCCGAAGAAGCATCACAAAAAATGCTGTTTATCAGTGCAAATATGGTAACAATTGTGAAATAGATATGTATATGAGGAGGAAGTGCCAAGAGTGTAGGCTGAAGAAATGTTTACATGTTGGCATGAGGCCAGAATGTAAGTACTTGTTTGCAATACCAGAGTTGTAGTTTATTTTTTTAATTCAAAACTTTAAAAAATGACATGAAGTTTACTGATGAGGCAATTTCTTTTTCTTCTAAAGGTGTTGTACCTGAATACCAGTGCGCAGTGAAGAGAAAAGAGAAGAAAGCTCAAAAGGATAAGGACAAACCCAATTCAACCACCAATGGCTCTCCAGAGGTTGTCATGGTAAAAGATCCTGATTGCAAGGTACAATTGAGGGCCAGATTGGACCTCCACATGTGGTGACATGCTGGAATTCTTTTATATTAAATTTTACTTAAATTTTTTTAAAATTTCTTTTGTATTTTTACCTAAATGTTTTATGGAGTTGTTCCTTCAGCATAGTCAGAGTAAATTTAGGGAAATTTTCTATCAGAATATCACCACTTCAAATTAATGCGTAATTACAGTATCTCCAAATATTTAAAAAATAGGAAAAAATAATTTGTGAAATGAAGTGGAAATGTATTAAACTATTTTGGGCCAAGAATCCTTTATGATGAATGGTAATAGTCAAGAAAGCATGTCACCAATGTGCGTTAGGGAGGGCACTTAGAACAAAACTCACTCTATGATTATGAAATTTCTTGAGAAATGTCCAATTTATTATCTTTCTCATTTTGTATTTTGAGACTGTCTTAAAGGGGAAACAAACTTTTAGTGTGAATCTTCCCTACAAATGAAGTATTTATTGGTTGCTTATTTTTTTAGGAGGTAGAGAAACTTCCTGCACCAAATGGCGTGAAACCAGTTAGTCCCGAGCAAGAAGAGCTTATCCACAGGCTAGTGTACTTCCAAAACGAATACGAGCAACCTTCTGAGGAAGACCTCAAAAGGATCACTGTAAGTTGTAATGCAATAATTAGCCTATTATTTAGTAAGTAATAATTTTTACCTAACTAGTTCTCATCATTATTGTTTTTTCACAGAACACTCCTTCTGATGGTGAAGATCAGAGTGATCTCAGGTTTAGACACATAACAGAGATTACAATACTTACAGTCCAACTAATTGTGGAGTTTGCTAAGAGATTACCAGGATTTGACAAACTCCTTCGTGAAGATCAAATTGCCTTATTGAAGGTACGTTTTATTCATTTAAAATATGTTCTTAATTATTGCAGTGTTTTTCGTATCTTGTCAGTTTGTATCTTCAAAAGTATAAATATTAAATGCTAATTTTTCATCTTCAGGCATGTTCGAGTGAAGTCATGATGTTCCGCATGGCTCGAAGGTATGATGTGAATTCAGATTCTATTCTCTTTGCCAACAACCAGCCATACACAAAAGATAGCTATAGTATTGCTGGAATGGGAGACACTATTGAGGATATGTTGAGATTTTGCCGTCAGATGTATGCTATGAAAGTCGACAATGCTGAATATGCTCTACTGACAGCAATTGTCATATTTTCAGGTAAGGAGAGTTTCAATTGGGAATAATGTGATGGTTAAAAATTAAAATATTGTTCTTGATATTACCCAGTTATTCATTAATTATTTTGAATGTCTAAATTTGTTAAATACCATTTCAATTTCTAACTTTTAACCTTTTGTCTTCCAGAGAGGCCATCACTTATTGAAGGCTGGAAAGTGGAGAAGATTCAAGAAATCTACCTGGAAGCCTTAAAAGCATATGTGGACAATAGGCGCAAGCCCAGGTCAGGCACTATATTTGCCAAACTTCTGTCTGTGCTTACAGAATTAAGGACACTTGGGAACCAAAATTCTGAAATGTGCTTCTCCCTTAAATTGAAAAACAAGAAACTGCCTCCTTTCCTAGCAGAAATTTGGGATGTCATACCCTGAACAGATTACCCATTAAGTAATTTGCCAGAGCACTGTTTCAAGTACATTCGTCCCTGTGTGTATGTGCAATGAAGTGTAAATTGAATGGAAGAGTGCATTTTGAAAGAACGTGCTCAAACCAACTGTGAGGCAGAATTGTGGTGCATTGAGTGTAATGTCACTCAAAAATATTACTGAATTTAGTTTCTGTAAGGCTACAGTGTGCGCTAACAGTACTCGCCCAAACTGCAACGTTAATAAGAATGTAGCTGGCAGGGATGAAAAGTACTATCTGGTTATTATTCTAGTGCAAGCAAATGCTTTTGTAATTTTTGTTGTACAAAACCAGCAATGCTGTACAAAGTAATCTTGCTTCTTTTCAAGAATAAATATGTGAATGTATGCCAAATGGCAGCCAGAGAATTACACAAATGAATATTTGTTTGTGTTTCTGTGTAGGCGTTGGCCTCGTTATTTCGTTACTTTTTATTATTCCTTGAAAACAGAGGTCTTCATTCAAGTCAAGGAATTATTTTTTTATGTTCACTTCCTGTGTAACTTAGCAACGTGTGATAATGCAATTTTATCATGAATATTTTATCCTAGAATTCTAAATTTACCACCTCAGTAACACAAATAAACCGATCAATCAATCAATCAACATGCATGTCTTTATTAACTTCATATAGATCAGAAATTAGTGATGCTGATATAAAGTGTACAAAACAAAGCACCGTGTTTTGCATTGCAGTAGAAGACTGACTGGGGTCCTTTCTGGAGACAGATGGTACCATTCCCCGTGGTGTAGCTATATTTTTATTAATTAAAATTGTACTTTGTCAGTGTACTATTCTCCTAAACACCACATTAGAACACTTTTGTCTTTCACCTGATATACATTGAGTTGGTAAATAATTTCAATTCTTTGATTCAACTGTTACCATGTTTCTGTTTGGCCAGTTTATTTACTTTGGTGACTATTAATTTCAATCGGTAGTTTTTTATCTTAATGCAAGTAGTTTTTTGAAGCCATTATTTTGACTATACAGTCAATGCCAGTACTAATTTAGACCTCTAAAGCAGATCAAAAAAATAATATAGGTTTTAAGACAAAAGTAACGTGTGGTTAATCATATTGCAAACATTCAAGTTTACCCAAGAAATGTTGTTTAATTATGAGAAATTAATTGACACTTTACTGTAACTCTTTAAGTTTCACTACAGATACATAAATATTGAAACGTTCTAGCTTTATTTGGCCAAGTAATAGAATAAAAACTATTTCTTTGAGAATGAGATAATAGTACATTGTGAATGACTGACTAATATGTATGGTTATAAAAGTTCATGCTGCCTCCTAGCAATATGACTTGTGGTAAATTGTAATGTTTTAAAATATGCAAGTGTATCCCCCCTTTCTATGTATTAGAGTTTGGACAAACAAGTGGTCCACGAGTAGCATCTGTTTCGCTGTTCCTATTGTACCAATGATATGGATACTTCAGTGGTTGTGATAGTGCTTGATATATTGATTGATTTTTTTTTTTTTTTTTTTTTTTTTTTTTTTTTTTTTTTTTTTTTTTTTTAATTTTTTAAAAATGCAGGTGGCTAGTGTTCAATAGAAGATAGGTTTTCTTCAAATTGAGATTGTTATAATTTTCTTCCTCAGAATTGGACCTATTCCACCAAAATAAGCAGGCTGTGAAATAAAATAAGGTTCATGTTGAGTTATTGGTCAACTTAAACAGAAGTGCAAAAATGATCAGCGATAATGGTACAAGAAGCAAGAAAGATTGATTGCTTTATTTAAAGAAAGAATTAAAGAATATTATATTATATACAAATGTCTATATATTAATGTCTGTATTGATTGTCAAATACTTGTGAATGAGAATGAAGAGTGACAATGGTTAAAAGAAAGATAAGTGTTAATTGTTGTATTTAGAGCATTATTTATACAGTAATCATAGAGTAAAACCACTTGTTCCGTGAAATGAAAAGACTGGATCTTGCAGACTGGTGCCTTTTTTAAGTTTGGATATGCTGGGAAGGGGGGAATAAAACTGTAAATGGTGCATTGTGAGAAATTGTGAAGATGATGTATGTTATTAAAGGTGCTGCCTTTTCAGGCATACAAACTGTAAGAGAATTATGTGCTCTGTACATTATGTAACTATTCTCTGAAGATGTGTGACGTTATATGCAGTGATATATAAATATATATAAATGTCTGTACAGTAAGAGGAAAATACCCGTCCGTTTCTAAAGCATAAAGGTATATATTAGTTTGTTTCAGATACATTTAAAATGAACTTTCAGTTAAGATGACAAGTTCAGTTATTTATTTGGTATGTGACCAAATGAGTATTTTGTCAATTAAAGTGACAGTGCAAAAAATGGATTCATCACAATTTGTTTGGAAAAGTGTGACTTTGTGAAGTGAATATCTATTGGTTTAGTTTACTGCCTTATGTGGAACAAGGGACACTTGTCAAGTGCGTTGTATTGACCCTTTGTGGTCTCAACAAATCATATATGAAACTCCCTTCAAGATATTCAAGATCTTGTAGAAGTGAGAAGCTACATGGACTATTCCTTTTTTAAATAAATATTAATTAGAGAAATAAGGAAACATTTTTCATGATATTCTCATGCCATTTACCAAGACCTATAACTTTTTGTAATTATTCATATTATAATCCTTCAGAGAGGAATTTTATATTCCTTTCAGAAAAGGCTGACTGAATAACAGACTACTGTCAACACTACTGAAGAAAAGTGAAAGATGACATTGATTTTTTTTTCTTCCTTCTTTTAAATTGTCAATGTAAGGACTGAAAAAGGCATTATAAGTCTTTCAATGAAACATTACAAGCTTTGTGCTGTTATTTTTCATCCTCCCAGTTTGTAGCACTGTGCAGAGAGAAATCTGTTCCAGAAATGGAATATAGAAAAATGAGATGGCAAACTTTTTATATGAATATAAGTATATATACAACAGTTTTTACATGCTATATTAACTATCCTGCCTATACACGAGTCATTCATGTTGAACAGCATCCCAGTCAGAATAAACGATGCAACATAACGAGGATCCTTGTCCTTCACGAACCCCTCTGATTAAATGCCCTCTTTATTTAACCTTTGAAAATTCCTATAAAAGCTATTAACCCATGTGATCTCTCAAGTTTTGCGTTAGGTTCGTTATTACGCATTCATATATACATTTGTAAAGAAATTTTGAAGATGCTTGTCCATTACTACATTTTTTAATTCCTTTATATATTATGCCAATATGCACTTTTTAAGTCCATGTGTAGTTTAGTTGCAGCATAGTACAGTGATGTTGCGCCAAGTATTGCCTTATAAAACAATTGATAAAAGTAAATTTCGGAAGATAAAACTGTGTTCCAGCAGTTTTCAGCAAGTTTGTGCTAACTGATTATTTTATTAAAATCAATGTATTATAGTTGCTGAGAAATTTCGAATCTTCCCGTTTGTATTAGTTCTAAACTTCATCTACTTTGACTTGTTTGTTACGATTTCCTGACATCAGAAAGATAAGGCTCAACATCAAATATCACTGCCCTTTTATGACTTTTTAAAATGCCTTGCATTTAGAGCTACAACAAAAAAGTGCTATTCTTTAGTTTTGTGTCCTCAATTTGAATTTTGGAAGCAAATACTATTTGTTCTCACTGCCATTTCACTGTCCACTGAATACGTTTTTAAAGAACCTTTTATTCATATTTCCCTGTCCATATGCATGCAGTTTTAATACAAGAACTTGTGACGTGTTCAGTTTTTATAACATATATAGTATATTATAGAAAAAGAAATAGCACATGATTGATAACTGTTAAAAGGAATTTGTTGTACTTCTGTATTGTCTATACTTTACCATTTCAGATACATAATACATGTAAGGTAAATTTCATTTTATGATGAATAAGTCAGGAAGAAATATTGACGAAGGAATGAATGTTTTGCAGTTTATTAAAATTTGTACAGGTGTTAGGGTATATGAATTATATTTCTGTCAGTATGCAAAGACTTTCTGTTAAATGCACAACTAATGCACTGCCACTTCTATTCAGTGAGATCCGTATAAAGGCCATCTTTGTGTTCATACAGTCTGTTGAAAAGCATGAGAAAGGAAAAATTTTTTGCATGGTATCTTGATTAGTATTGTACCACATCTGTTTAGCATTCATAAATTATTGAAAGCATTATTCGTAAATATAATGCTTTCATATTACAGAAATTAGTTTCTTGAAATTTTTAAGATGCTCAAAGGAAAATGACGCGTTTTGAACTCTACATTTGTGACTTGAGATGTTTCAGTGATAGTTTATAAATAAAGAAATAGCAATTAATGCAGTTGTTTGGCTATGTACTTAAATGACTGCCATGTAAAACACTGCCAAGTAATTTACATTTTACTGCCAGATAAGTGTGAATTTAGTGGTTTTTATTGCATATTGTACTTGATGGACTCTGCATGTTTTTATGTGTTTACCTGACTTATTTGTCATAAAATTTAGGAGTATCTTAATGTTATTATAAAATTATATGAATGTCGTACTCTTGGTAATTCAGTATAATTTTGTGTTATTTGCAAGTTGGTTGGTAATATAAGAATTAATCGTCAAAATGTCAGTCTCTTATATCTGACGTTCTACAAAAAGTCAGCTCGTTGCTACAAGTGTATAGAATGAGATCATGGAAAAACTTCCGCAAATAACACAGTTTGTTGTGGAAATGCTAACCAGATGTTGCTAGGATTTATTTGTCTGTCGTGAGAAGTACATTTATGGCATTGAATATGGACATCCAGAAATTGCATTTAAAATCAATAGAAAAGTTACAGAGGGGTATTTGTCTTAAAAGTCTTCATAAATTAGATCCTATTACATGAAACAAGCAAGTGTTTCTCTTTTTATTTTTTGTAAATGGATTTTTTAATTTAATTTTAATTTTTTTTCGTAGTAACTTTCTCACAAACTCGTATTTGATATATCTGATGTCAAGAACGTCTTTGCTAAAAGGTGCCTCTGTATTTTGGATGTTGATTGGGCAAATGATTAAGATTTAACTGTTGTGTATTAGATGACGTCAGTGCCTGGGTATGTGAATTTGATGTTGCTTCTATTTTAGAAAGTATTGCATGTTACATGTAATTAGGAATGACACTAAAAACAAAATTTTATTACCGAGATATTTGGTTTGTCTCTTCATTTTTCTACTTGGGTACCTGGTGTATTATGTGTAAATACATGTGTATATTATTAATGCTTAACGACTTAATGTATGCTAAACAATGAAATATTTGTATTTTGTTTATTCAAATATTGGTAAGTTGGAAAAAGTGCATAACCTACACTGCAGCTCTATAAAGATACATAATATTTCACAAAATTAACCTCTCTTTACCCTTCTCAATGAACAAATAAGTAGATGGTCTTTCATAAAAATGGAGGTTTATCTTCACAGATCATGTACCAATTCTTTTATTTCAAATATTCTGTTTTAGAATGACTTGATCCCACCATCTGGAATTATTTTATCAATAATAATCAATTTGTCCTGTCGAAAATCTTCCTACTTCTGTATTTTTAAACGGCTTTCATTTTTAGTATAAATAGCTTCTTGGCATCAGACTATCGCTTTTGTATGATTGTACATAAATGTACAGTGTTCACCAACTAATTTGTTGCTATTGCATTAGTCATGATTTTGTATTATTGTATTAATAGATACTTATAAAATTTGTGGAGTGTGTAAATAATTTTTTATTCTGAAAGTTGTGCTGGTTAGAAAATTATGGGACGATGTTAAATATAGGTTTAGTTATAATTTCAAAACATAAGTTTCCAATTTGTGTAAATAAAAATTTTGTTACTGTATGTAGTTTTCCAGATTTAAGTGAAGCTATTTCTTAAAAGTTATTTTACCACAGTGCAATATGTACAAAGTCAGTATATTGTAAGAAAGAACTTTACCTACACTGGGCAACATTGCTGTGCAACTGAATATATGAATTTCAAATTCTAACTCAATAGTGTTATGTTAGTTTTATCAAGAACTGCAACATTATTGTGTTATTTGTAAATAATATATAAATTTTGAAATAAGAGTACATTAGTTGAATTAAGAGTTAAGCAGTTTGCTCTCTCCTTGTTTACATTGAATTAAATATCTTGAACTATTCTGTATTCATAAGACTCAAATTGCTCTTCATAGAAACAACTGTTGCAAAAAATATATGCAAAATATTGCCCAGAGGAGTATTTTGTAGAGGTTAAGAGCTGCAGTGCGTTCTTTTAGCTGGCTCAGTATTATTAAACATACTATTCTGTTCTATAATTTCCTAATAGTGAATATTTAGTGCAAAGAGTTTTAACCCTGGAATTTCCTTTCTGTTTATTAACTAAATTTTTGTTATACATTTTATTTGTTTTTGATACACTTGCAAGAATTTGCATAATGAATGGATAAATTTCTTTGGACATGATTTCATGTCCATGAAAGACCTGATTTTTGTAAGAAAATAATTTGACAGAAATATGAAATGTTGCAATTAGAATATCTAGTTAATCACAAAAAAGGTATTGTAATGAAGAAAAGTCTTGAAGGAATTTCAAAGTGAGAGGAATAGCAAGAAGTGTAATGATACTTTTTATGTAATATAATGTTCATATGGAAAATGTTTTATGCAAGTTCCTTCAAGATTTTTCAATGTGTATGTACAGAAATAGTTTATGAAAATGGTGCATAAAATATTAATTACATCATACAAATTAATAGTGGATGATAATACAAACTTGTTCTATTTTGTGCAGTAAACAAACAACACAAAGTAAAGTCACAACTTTCATTTATTTATTCCCAATTCCAGTGTGTTCCATTTCACAAGTTTCTAATTGATCATATTTTAGTATTTTTTTTATTTAAATACCAAAAATATAATGGAGTGATGATGTAGTATATGACAAAGGAAAACTGCTAAGATGTGAACTGAGATCTAAAATCCATCAGAGAGAAAATTGATTGAAAATAAAAAATCTTAATCTTGCCTGTTGCAATCTTTGATAATAGTACCTACATTTGGAGTGTCTTTCAAAAGATCAAGTTGCACGAATTTCTATCTTCATATTTAGATGTTAAAGACTAAATTTAAAAAGAATTTAAATTATCAAAAATTACAGTGCTGAAGGAAACTTCTCATAATCAAGAAAGTATTTAACAGTCGTAACGTAGATTGAAAACAATTTTACAATCGATTGACAATTTTTTGAGAAGAATCGGAGATAAATATACAATTATTCATGTTAAATAGTTGTTGCATAGATTAATCTGCAGTTCAAGAGAAAACTACCTGTAAGTGAAAATTCAAAACTTATTCAGGTATCACCTATGTTGTGTGTGGCCAGGAGAAAACTGAAAGTTAAAAAATGTTAGGTGGGGGAAAATTTGCGATTTTTTTTACAGCAAAACCTACCTTATATTGGGGACACCTATTCCCCTACTACAATGCTCGTTAATATTATTAAAATTTGAGAGTAATTTGAATGTATGCTTTCCTTGTTTTCATTCATGCTAGGTTTGTAGAAGACAAAGCATTTCATGTTATGAAATGCTAGAAGGCACGTAAGAAACTAGTAAGGCATACAATTTTTAAGTAAAAAAATGGGGAAAAGCCATAATTTTGGGAATGTATGGTATCATACATGTATGAAACGCCCAACTTCCAAATATTGTTATTAAAACAAGTGGCGGTTTCTCAGAAAAGGGAGGAAAGTTCTTCTATGGGGTTGGAGATAGCTGTGACGTATTTTACCTTCATCATGAATTAAACTGCTCTCGCTTTTAAGCCAGGCAAAACTGATATAAATTGTTCTTAAGAGGAATTGTCAGCCTTTTCTCCTCCAAAACAAACTCATGAAGTTATCGCCTGCAGAGTCCCAAGATATAGGGACCACAGAGGACTGCAGTAATTTTATATTCTTCCCTGTAGGAACTCTTAATCTAGACTTATCGCCCATATCTCACAGCAATCCTGCGGCCACGGGAGAAAAAATATTTGTGCTCTGGGTCATGGTTCAGAGCGCTGAAACCTGCGGTGGCCCTCAAGAAACTCGCCCAATTGCTTTGTCTATCTTAGCCTTGTGCTCGCTTGTTATTTCATTCGAGTGCTTTTTTCCCCTGGTGTATTTTAACGACGAACGTATTCCACGGACCGAAGACCTTACGACGAATTCTCTCCTTTGGTTTCAAGCTGTAGGTCTAGTTACATTTCACAAGTACGTATCGATGAATCTGGCATTATTTTATTTATTTCTTCATTTTTCCCCAAAAATCCCGCATTTATATTCGGCTGTTCTTCCAGATTTTGCATCAGTCTTCCGTCCCATATATTTAGGTACGTTTTGCGAGGATACAAGCAGGGAATTTGGAAAATAGTTCTGATGAAAGCAGGGCGAGCCAATGTTACTTTAACGCCTCCCAATGCACACTAAAATCCTTCTATGTACTTCTATGCACACCAAAATCTATTCAATGTTCTTTGTTTAAATAATAACTGAAATAATTGTCATTGCCAACAACGTTGTTTATTTTACGAGCAGCTCTCGATGGCTTTGCCAACATCAATTATCTGCTGTATAGAAGCTACAAAACGACTGGCTTCCATACAGCAGATAACTGATGATGATTACTAAGCCATCATCATCTGCCCTTATAATAAACAATATTGTTGGCAATGACGACTCATATTATTATTTCATTGGAAATGCGAACGAAAACTCACCACAATACCAATAATGCAGCATTACAATGGGAGCTGCAGAACCTCCACGTATTCTACGTCTCCTACATCTTTTTTGGAGAGGCTTTGCTCTAGAAAGACCGTTTCTGTTTTTGGAGGACTCAGACAGGGCCGGATTTAAGTAGTGCGGGGCCCCAAGCACAAAATTGTGTTGCCCCCCCCCCTCCCCCCGAAAAAATAGCTCCACCTTTATTAAATAAAAAATGTATTATAGTACAATTACAATGAGGTTTGCATTAAAAAGTTATATATATTCAGTTATAAGTAAACGAAATAAAGTATAGTTAATATTATACTAATTTAACATGTGATAAATGTTTTTAAAAAAATGTTTTGAAATTGTACATTTTGTTACACAGTAGACTACTTGATTAACAATTATTTCACAGACAAAAAAATATGGTATGCGTATTTTTCCGAAACGCGGGGCCTCTGGTGAATGGGGGCCCCCAAGCACTGGTTGTTTTTCTTGTAGGTAAATCCGGCCCTGGAGTCCAAGTTTACTCCCCGAGCGATCAATTCGCCAACCCAACAGGAGCTGGCGCAGCGCGCTGCGACGTTTTCGTTGCTGCGCTCGGCGAGGTTTCCGAGCTGCAATTCGAAGCTTGTGTACATTTAGCATGGCTGTCAATCACAGTTGTTGGGCGGGGCTCGCCCTCGAGCTGCGCTCCAAGCGCTCCAAGCGCACCAAGCTCGCCCGCGAGCTGCGCTCCAAGCAGCTACAGTGTTCCGCGGCCCTCCGAGTGCTTCGCGACGATCGCCGAACCGCATGACGCAACTGCCCTTCCAAAGTTCCAACGCGTAATCACTGAGCACGTGCGTCTCGTACAGGTTTCTTAATTATTTCATAGAGTGATTCGGTATCTTGTGTGTAGTGCACCGTGCTTTGGTAAGGCATTGTGATCGGCGTGTGCAAAGGTGTTCGTGTGCTTCTGCTTATGGAAAGGTTCCCTATTAACTGCTGACATTGCGTGATATCATTGAGTCGAAAATGAATTCTGTGAGTCGCCTCATTGAACAGCCATTTTCTTCCGTGGTTTATGAGGAAAAGGTACGAGCCAAGGAACAAGGTAGGCCCCTTCCCGATTTAAAACTCGAAGTTTTAGGCAGCAACCGAGGCAAAACGGATACAACGTGTTTCGGTAAAGCATATGAAAGGAACAAGTGGAAATGCATGTGTGATCAATTGGATGCTGTTTTCTGTTTTACGTGCGTTCTTTTTGGTGGGGAAAGTGCGCGGTCAAAGACATGGGTGAAAGATCTTGTGTACCTCTCCACGAAAATAAGAAGAAAGAAAAATAGCATGAGAATTTGAAGACACATTTGAATAATCAAGTTCACTTATCACTTCTTAGGACAGTAGACGTACAGTCTCAACTGGATTCTACGTATTGGTCGAATATTCAGAAGCAGAATGAAAATGTCATCAAAAATAGGAATGTTCTTTCGAAAATAATTAGTTGTATAAAGTTTTGTGGAGAGTTTGAACTCGCATTTTGTGGCCATAATGAGACAGATAATTCGTCTAATCCTGGAATATTTCGAGGATTGATAGATTTCAGCGCTTATCTGGATCAAACTTCGAAAGAGTGCTTCTCAATTTAAAGGAACCTCTAAAACAATTCAAAATGAACTTTTGGACAGTATGCTGGGAGTGGCTCGCGAGGAAATTACACAGGAACTGGGACAGGCACGTTTTGCTGCTTTAATCGCCGACGAAACTAGACAGTTCTTCAAGATTTCAACTGGTAATAGCGTTGCGTTATGTGAAGGATGGCATTCCTGTTGAAAGATGGTGAGGATTCGTTAAGCCTCCTAAACACGATAGTGAGAGTCCGGTTCATACTATTTTAACTCAGATTGAACCACTCATATCAACCGAAAAATTGATTGCACAGTGTTACGATGGGCCAACCGTAAAGAGCGGAGAGCACGCAGCATTTCAACGCAAAATTAAATTTTAAGTATCGGAAAGCACATTTCTTACAGTGCTATGCTCATCAGTTAAATCTAACGACGCAACAATCTTATTCTCAGAATAAACAGATACGCGTGTTCAGAGGCGGAATTTCGGATCTTTAATGGGGGAGCTAAGGGTCCCTCCACATACGATGGTAAAAAGTTCCCCTAAACCAAATGGTATAAGAGTAGTTTCACTATCATTCTAACAAACAATATTTTTGAAAGATTTCTTAGCCCCCGTCCCACCATCCACGCCCCTCTACAGCCAGAAACGTGTTTTTTATTTCATTTTTTTGTCAACGTAACACTATTTTATCGGATTGAAAAATACGGAAAATATCGACATAATTTATACTATCAGAAAAAACATGTTTTGTAGCACCGCTGTGTGTTGAAACCATCTGCCCACACCTCTGCTCAGCCGATCATGAAGGCGCCCTGTTCCCGGTGAACGCTCGCATCTCGGTTCTGATGCGTTCGATTCTATTCGACTGCACTTTCGTCCTTCCAACTAACGGGCATTACAACGCGCGTACGATGACTACTTTTACGGTAACAGATTAGCGTTTCGAGATATCTCCACGACCTCACAACGGTGCGAGAGTAATAAGTTCTGCCATAGAATACCTTCAGCTCAGGGCAGTGACTCTGCGAACTTAACGTTTTCGCGGTTTCTCTCCTGGTTCGTATGACCGGACTCGTTAACGTTCAAATCTCATTCACCCGCGACCACTCTCAACCCCCGAATCCTCTCCGTCCTTTCGCGACCACTCTCCTTAATGTTTCAATCTCTTCTCTCAGTTTGCTTCCCTACCTAACGTCATCACCTTATACTAGCTCTTCCTCCAGACCCATTAAGACCCCGCCCTCTCTCCTGCTCCAATAGTATGTTCCTTTTCATTTTCTAATTTTTTTTTACCAGATTTCTGATTGGGCCGCAGCCGTATCCGATTGCCACGCTGCCACTGCCGTGAATCCTGAAGTATTTGCGACACTCGATCGAGCTCACGCGTTGGCCTCGTTACGGCTGTCCGTACTTGGTTCCAACATTGAAGGGGGGCATTGAAGGGCAGTTGTCCCCCTGAATCCCGCCTCTGTATGCAGGAGATTCAAGAAGAATTTACCACGTAAATGCAATAAATAAAGCATCGGCAATAGAGTGAATGTTAGAAAAAAGTATTTATTTTATGGTTAACTATTTTTCCCTATATAATGCCTCATGTAGTCACCCTATACAACTAGTTGCAGGAAAGGAAAGTTGATCTAGTTTGTACCCAAGAAGCAGTAAGGTCGTTTGAAAGAAGTATTCAAAGATTGAGAGAGAATATAAATCAAGTAATTGAAGAAGCCGCGAAATTTTCCGATAGTACCCCAGTACATGAAACAAAGGGGAACAGAATCTAGGAGCCAGCGAATATTCATCCCCATGCTGCTGCATACAAGAACAGATATCTCCAATACAACATTATATTTTTTTCGAGTAAACCAGACCGTACTTAGATGTCAAGAATGCATCAAAGCTGCGGGGAGCAGTTCTAGTATCTACTATAATGCCAAAACGATTTTAATTTTCCGGTAGCGAATAGCCAATTTTGCTCTTCAGCGACTCTACCGACCGCCCTGTCTCGATTTCCCCCGCATCCGCGTCCTCGTTCGTCGAGGCCAAATCCCCTCATCGCCGGCACATTTACAAAATGATCGCACTGTATATCTATTGGTAGATTTGAGAACGAGGTCACTCTGTAGATGTCCCTTCACGTTTTATTCGTTTTAATGATAATTCGAAAACCATTTTTCTTGAAAGTTCCGAGACAAGTTAAAATTAATAGATACTGAAACATTTTAGGGGGGAGGGGATTTGCCTCCCGTGGATCTGTACCTGATTACAATCTGGTCTTTCCATCCTCTTGATAATCGATAATAGCCTTTTCCGTTTTTTAACAGTCTGGATCGAGTAGGCATGGATTGCGTGTAATAGAAATATTTTCCCTACGAGTTCTTACGACCAGGAATGTGTAATTTGAAACCATTGTGGAAGTATTTACCTGATTGTCTCGTTTCATTTTTAATTTGTATATTACTCAATCCTCCCTTGTAAACTGTAGTTAATCTTAGTTTAAACTATTTATTTCACAATGCTACATCAATTAAATGATTACGTGGTTTATGGGCGTGAACCAGGTACCTCCATCCAGCGGGGTACCGCCCCAGTCGGGACAAGAACTCTAAGCCCCACCCCCTCGGAAGAGATTCTGCGCCTTGTAATTTGTACCCAACAAAATGGAATATTTTGGACGGATTTATTTCTGCAATAATAACTGAGACCTTGTGCACACAAAGACGCATTATGTTTACGGATAAGATTTCTTCGATAAGCTTCAAGACTGTGTTTTCACAGAGTGAACATTTATGAATTGCTTAACGATCAATCAAATATTAGATTGCATCAGCAAGATATTCTGTAGCCAAACTATCCTTTTAATTATTTAGGTTTATTATTAGACACAAATTATAAAATAA
The DNA here is from genome assembly GCA_017312745.1 of Gryllus bimaculatus. Classification (NCBI taxonomy): domain Eukaryota; kingdom Metazoa; phylum Arthropoda; class Insecta; order Orthoptera; family Gryllidae; genus Gryllus; species Gryllus bimaculatus. Next base: position 3,914,078 of record BOPP01000048.1, read on the forward strand.
TGAAGAGATAAATTACAACCACGTAATGGACAATTAAACATACTTCAGAAGCAAGAAGTTTGCATCCGTACGGAATGCAGTGTGAGCATATATTCCAGTAATAAATAATCAAACTTCTCGCAAATTACTTCCCTACGCATTTCTAAAGACAACTGCTGATTTACTGGCTTCGTGCGTTACCCGAAATAAATCACGGCACGACAAAAACCAAATTGCTAGTTTGTCACGACGTTGCGCCGCAAGACAGTAAAAGAGATCGTTAAGAGCTAACAACGCATGAGACTCGGAGGCAACTGGAATGACGGGCAAATTAGACACCGAGGAGGTAAAACGCGAGAGTGGAATTAGACCTATCGTTGATTCGGAAGGCACGAACGCTGGGAATATTAAAGAATGGTAAAACCTCTTCCTAAATGGCAATATGAGTAGTTTTAGCGTCTGTTTGCGAAAATAAAAGACAATTTTGAATAATTATTTTCTCAAAAACTTGACCAATTTGTTCCTATAATTTTTTTCTCAAATAGAACAAAAGTACGCTTAGAAAAAGGTGCAGGTTTCATATTCGGCGCACTCTCTCTCTCTTTCCCTTCTCTCTCTCCCTCCCTCCCTCTCTCTCCCTCTCACTTCCCGTCACCCTTTCAATGCCTACTGGTTCTATGTCTACTGGTGAGCAACTGACCACTTTTTGGATGTAAATGAACTTTAAAAAGGCAGGGTTTTCCGTGTCCGTGTAGTAATGAGGGATTCTATGTAGGCGTGCACGAAGTTATCAGTTCTTTAACACGTCTGAAGATGTCGCCATTGTTGAAAAACATACTTCTTTGCATGGAGGTGTCGGAGGATAAAAACGATTGTTTCGCAAAATACGAAGGTTGCCTTTTATGTTTCGGGATTTGGCAACCCTGGTGTTGCAATCTGGCAACTGACAGCTCTATCGTAAAGTTGGATGTTTTGAAGTTATACGTACTCAGAACGTTTTGACATACCAGCGCTATTTGTGTAGTTTACTGTAACTTAAAATATTCATCTTGTCCCAAAAATGGAATTAAATCGTAAACATTTTCGTGCGATTATTTTTTACAACTTTCGTCTTAGATTAACTCAGCAACAGTACATGGATGAACTTAATTCAATTTTTGGCAATGAAGCTCCATCAAGGACCCGTGTTTATCGATGGTATGGTGAATTCAATCGTGGTCGTAGTTCACTCTAAGACGAATTTCGCGAAGGTCGTCCAAAATCAGTTGTTGTTCCGAAAACCATTAATGCTGTGAGAGAACTGAAATTGCAAGATCGTCATGTGACCTATCGTGAGATTGAGACAACCTTACGCATTAGTGGGACCAGCATACATTCAATATTGCATGACAATTTGACTGTCAAAAAAAATTGTTCGCGTTGGATCCCACACAATTTGTCAATCGCTCAAAAAAAAAAAAGGCTCGTGTCGATTGGTCGAAAGCAATGCTCAAAAAATACGATCGCGGTGCTTCGAAACACGTCTATGACATCGTGACAGGTAATGAATCGTGGATTTACGCGTATGAGCCCGAAAGTAAACAGCAGTCGACTATATGGGTGTTTCAGGATGAGCAAAAATCCAACAAAAGTTGTTCACGCACGAAGCACTTCCAAACAGATGGTCGCCTGTTTTTTTCGGAAAAACTGGACACGTCGCAACCGTACCACTAGAACAACGCAGAACAGTCAATTCTGAGTGGTACACAATGATTTGTTTGCCAGATATCTTCCAAGAAATCAGGAAAACCAACTGCCGAAGACGGATCACTCTTCACCACGACAATGCGAGCTCTCACACATCGGCTCAAACAACTGCATTTTTGAGCGCCCAAAACATTGATTTGATGAGTCATCCGCCGGATAGTCTTAACTTGGCACCGAATGACTTCTTTTTATTCCCGTACGTAAAAAACAAACTGAGAGGTCAACGTTATTCAACACCTGAAGAAGCGGTTGCTGCATTCAGAATGCATGTTTTCGAGATATCTCAATCAGAGTGGCAAAAGTACTTCGACAATTGATTCAAACGCATCCAAAAGTGTATAGATCTTCATGGGGAATATTTTGAAAAAAAATGTGATTTTCGATTATTAATATTTGTTTTTGTTCTCTAATCCTGAAACATAAAAGGCAACCCTCGTATGTAGGTTGTGTTCGAGTTACGAATATAAAGCATAAATCAGTGGCCGCTCGTGCTTAAGTTGCATAACCCCCCGATATTCGAGAAAGATCTCATAATATCTTGGAAATATACATATTCCTTTTAATGACATTCAATATTCAAGATATTGCAACAATTTTGATGTATATAAAATCATTTCGAAACCAAAGAGCGTCCAACTAACGCTCTCTCCGGTGTCTGGTGCCTTACCAGGAATTGCACCGCGCTCTTGGCTGTATGTATTACTGGATTTACAGCATTTACTCTTTGGCCCTTCGATTTAACACGAGTAACATGCGGTCTTTGGTGGTGCAACCAGATTGGTGGCGCTATCAAATGCTGCGCGGCAACTGAGGGAGTCTCAGGGGAATATGATATTTTCCCCCTACGTAACATACAGGTGTTACTGTTTTTTGACTTAATAAATCTAAATATCAATATTCTGACTTCGTCTGCGTCGATGCAACGTAATTGTATGAATTTCGCTTGTTATTGAAAGTACACAAGTTCTATTAATTATTGACGGAGCTTAAGGCATTACTTATGATGTTTAAAGTTTTTTCATTTGATATTAGATTTATTTATTCGAAACGTACACTTGATGAATTCTTTGTGCAAAGTTGGCTGTCTTGGAAGGTAGTCCCTTTCTGCCTCTCACGGTGCATATTTCTCTCTGTAGTTATGGTCGGAGGGTGCTGGCAGGCATACGGGCGTGTGTGTGGAAGGGTCTTTATTACAAAGTATACTAGGGTAGTGAAATTTTCGAAATAAAATAATTTCATTTGTGTGAAGCATGTCGGAACAATAGTACTTGTTTGTTGCAATGTGCCGGAATCGAACTTATGTGCCCAATGGAACATAGAGGAGAGATACAACTAGAGTGCGCGCCAGGCTGCGCAGAAGGCCTGGCTGGGTATCAAATTTCGGAGTATTGGAGTCAGTGAATTTTTTGGGGATAGTGGGAGCATCTGTATACAGGCTATATAAATGATTTCCTTTTATAGTCGTTAACATGTTAATCAAGCGTTATTTTCTATTATTACAGCTACGACTGTGCTTATAGCAAAAAGTTTTTAAGGTTATTGTGTATTATTAAGTGAATGAAGTTCATTTTTTGTCAACTTGTCATCTTAAAGGTCATCACTGTTTTAAAGTTTATTACAGGAAATAATAAAACATATTTGTAAAATAATTATCCTGGGAGGGCATTACCAGTTTTGGTTATATTAATGCTAGACTTCTGCTATTGATAATCATATAACCATATAAAGCAAGTATTAAAATATTTCAGGATTTTAGAGGGGAACAATTTTTTTTGATATATAATTTTGATTTATTTTAAGTTAAAACATTATACTGTAGTGAATCGGGAGGAGAAGTACCATTTAACTTTTCCTTGGAGCTCGAAATTTTCAAATTTAATATAGGAGAGATATTTTAGTTATACAAATTATTTGATGATAACATAAGAGTTTTTAATTTTTTTTTTGTATTACTGTCACAGTATCATAGTTGGTTAATCTACTAAAAGAAAAGAATGTCACAAAAAGGTGCCGCAAGTGAAATAATTTAAACTCCAATAGACAGGCGAATTGGAAAAACTGATGAGAATGGGGTTTTGACAAAAGTGATAAATTATTTTCAAAATTTATAATAAAAAATACTTAAGTATACCATATAACATAATGTATACTAATAAACATAATTAACTGTAAATACCTAATATATTATAAAATATAATAATTTATGCTTAAATAAATAATTTTATTATTATTGATTATTCTATTTTTTGGTAAAATTTAGTCTTTTTTTCTATATGTTTTATATAATGTAATAATTTAAATAATAGTTAATAAATACTCTATGATTCAGTATGGCTTAAATAATATAAGTTAAATAAAAGGAATTATTTAACATTTCTAAACTTATTCATTGTAGTGGTGCTGTTTGAATGTCAGATTTGAGTATTTTATTTAATTTATGTTATTTTGCAGAAATTAAAAGGGTATTAGATGATTCTTCTATGATGAAGGAATATTAGTTTCGTACTAAGTCTGGAATGAATATCTTAACAGTAAACAGAAGGAATTTCTCATTTTTTTTAACAAATCTTATATACGTAAATGTCACGACATAGGTGAGACCACAGTTTGAGATTTTACCTGATGGAAGTAATATGTAATTGGCATAATGTAAGTTAGGATATTATTGTGAACTTTTATACTGAGTGATAAATTTATATAGTGTTTCATTTTGGAAAATTGCCGAAGGCAGGAGAAGTAATATTGGTGATGCATCAGGTAATGTTGTAAGCGCATTGCTTAGGCAGTAGGATTATTGTTGATGTTTGCTTCGTATGCAGTGCCAACATTTCCAGATGATCTAGTAAACCCTGAGGATAATAAATTAAGGCCTGTGAAAATTAAAAACGCAGCAAAATACAATACAGCGAACTGGTTGTCATATCATGATTGCCGGCAGCATGTGAAATGCAGTCGGTTACAGCGATCTAGTTGTATCTCTCCTCTATGCAATGGAAATCTAAGCAAAAATCACGTGACCGAAAGATGTGTATACCTGACACGGACACTATTCATAAAATCTCTATACTTAATTTGAGTAAAACTCCGAGTGTGCGTATGTTTAAATGTGTGGTGCCGACACTTACAGCTAGACCACTTCTCGTGCACCAACCCAGACCTATGTACTGCGAAATATATCTATGTATATGGCGTTCGTTAAACACCAGTACCACCAAAGGCATTTTTGGCTCAATACGTCAATTTCAATACAATTTTCTTTCATGACGTTGGCAACACTGATGGGGACATCTTCAAGTGAACAATTGAATTATCCAGTGAATCGCGCTACAGATTTCAATTTTGTTTCAAAATATCGTATTTTCAAAATAAGTTTTCGAAACCCTAAGAACAATATTGCCTCGGAACTTGCGGATAAAACAAAACTGAGTAATGCTAGAGAATGAATGAATGAACGTTCTTATGATCGACTTCTTTCTTTACGTTTACGTTTCGTTACGTTCTTACATAAATGAGTGCAAATACCGATTTTCAATTGAATGTGATCCACAACTTATTCTTATTAAACTTAACTAATTACCTTATTGAAATAAACATTCAAAACAGTCGCCTTTTAATGTTATATTCGCATGAAACGCTAGATTCGCATACTAAACGATTAATAGAGTAATTGCAGAAGTAGAAGGGAACACAAATTAAACTGAGTCGGTGAAGTTTCAATCTCTTCAAAAATTGGGGGAGAAAAATATGAAAGTGTTAAGGAAATCTGGCAAGAACAAAATGTAGTGGTAAAATATGTTGCAACAGAATTATAGGAAATATGCTCTGCATTTAGCATTTGTGCTGATGCAAATTTGCTATGTGCATATTTAGGAATTTTTTGCAAAAATGCATAAAAATGTAGCTGTACTAAACTTTAACAATTAGCGTAATCAAAACCTGCAAGTATTTGTTAGGGCAATTATAATTTTGTAATTGCAATAAGTCCAGTTCATATCCCGTACGGAGATAACACAATGCCATTGGATGTTGGGAACTTTTGAACAGAGGAGAGGAGAGATATATCTCTACTCTATGCTTTTGAAGGGAAGTATAACATTATCAGCTACTATTGGCTCATTGGCAAGCCCAATATCAGATACTGTCAGGAACATTTTAAAGAAAGTTGGGAGTGAAAGAAATGAAGCATGAAAGAAATTTTCAACGTAAAACTATTTTAAAAACTATTTACGGCGTCGGTGACGCCGTGCTTTGCTTATTATGTAAGTAATTTTTCAATATAGACTTTTATTTAACTTAGTTTTAATTAATTTACTTGAATTGCTTAAGTTGTTATTTCATATTCGTATTTTGAATTTTGGAAATTATATTTCCGCCATTCAATGGAGGTGCTACCTCCAATCTGTTGGAGCACCAACCGCCACTAGCATTCATTAGCAAAACAAGTTACATTTGAGTTTATTATTCAGCTCTTCCCAAGAAATGACGAAACTCTTAACTCGTACGATGAAACTTATCATATGTGCTTATTGCTGCTTTAGAACACATTAATTTGAATGATACCTAATCAAAATACCCATGACGAAACTCGTAACTACTAAGAACACAGATTATAAAAAAAACTCACTTTTCGGATTAGTAACGAGAATTAATTGTCCAATTTAAAAAAATTCCAACATTTCCAGTAAAGTAAGATAATTATTACACTACGTTCACAAACTGTGCTGACGGTGACTGTGACACTGCTCGAGTGAAACAATACAAAAAGAAGAAATCGTGTCGAAATTGTGAAAAAAAAACACTTAAGAGATTTGTGTACTTTTAGGGACGCACATTGTTTTTGGTGTAAAAAAAAGTGGGCCACACGCACGAAGTGTGTGAAAAGTAGCGACAAACGGAGCGATGCAGAAGACAGGAAGACATGGAAATAGACGTGATTACGAAGTACTTAACGGAAAGAGGCAGTATGCTGATTGTTAAAGTGAAACCAGGTAAATAACACGTTGATTTTTTTGTTAGATACTGTAGCCGCTACTTATTAACTTGGAAAAGTACCACCGGATAGCGGCGCTCAGAGGCTCAAAGGTGTGTAAGTAGTTGACAGGTTTAGGCAGGACGCTTCAAATTTGTTCTTTAAATTATCTTTACTTGTGTAATAGGAGACAGTAAAAATATGGTGCTGGTTCCATTTTTGTGTATCGTTGGGCAATTTCGAAAATTAATTTAAAAAAATTAAACTACACTGAACTATAACTTTATATAATTTACTTTGTCTTATTCCATGTTTCTACTATCTCACGAGGGACGTAGGGTGCATGGATAATTTCAGTAGATGAGGGCATGGTGGTTGCTACATCTTTCCATAAAGAATGAGGACTGATGGGGGCATTGTCCGTCTTCAAAAAGAACATTGCTTCTATTTCTGAAACGGGACGTCAAATTCAACATTAAACGCTGAAACGCATTAGTGCGTGAATAAAAAGCGTGTGACATGATATTGTTCAGACGTTTATCTCCAAAACGAAAAAATTGATTCAATAAACCTCTATGAAAACAATTTAATCAGTTTGGGAGTTGTGTCGGGTCAAAAGTTTCCCATTGCTTACCATTTTCTGGGTCGGGTTGTGTGGCGGAAATTCGTATTTCATTTACCAACGTTGTTTAAAGACTGTAATTAGAAACACGTTAAAATAATGATCTAGATTTATTTAGTCAAAAAACAGTAAAAACAGTACGTGACGTAGAGGGGGAGAAGATTATCTGCGCATGTTTTCTTGAGTTCCAGAATCCCTTCCCGTCATTTTAACTATAAATAGTTGAAAGATGAGTAAAAGTTTAACATAAATAAATAAAAATATATTTTAAAAATCATAAGATTAGCAATATTTAAAAAATAATCATTTTCGTTTCCGAGTCATAGAAAACTTATTTGCATCGGTACACGAATTGCAAGTATGATTTTTCTGCATTGCTAACAAAATAGCAACTAGCCCTTACCTCTACTCATACCATTACAAGCAAAAGGAGAGTTCAACAAAACCTGTGCATAGTGAAGCTACATTTTCGTCCAGAACCAAAACAAGGGGCCATCTCAGCATTTGCTCAATGGATCAGGGAAACGACAAAAACCTGATCGAGATGGGGTCATTGACCCGGAGGCTGAAGTACATTATTTGTTACAAACATATTAAGTCTTTTAAAAAATATACAATGCAAATGTAAACTAATTCATTATGTATCACTGTTTTGTTAAAATAAACATTATTTTTTTCTTTTTGATAATCAGTATAGTCTCAAATTGTATAGATACAGTTATGCAGCAGAAAATATTTTACTTTTAACTTAAATTTGTGAACCGACTTCAATTGTTTAGTTTAATTGTAAAATAACGTTCATGTGTTGTATGTGGATTTCTGATAGAAAGCTATTGATACTGACACTTGAACGTGATTTTTACGTGTGTTATAATTATAAATATCAGTATTACATGAAAATATGTTCCCACCGTTATGTAAGTCACTTTTGACAAATATTACAGATTCGTAAATATATAGGCAAAGCAGTGGTAGAATTCCAAGAACAATGAAGAAAGGCTTGCAAGGGTAACGCGGATGGCATTTTTTCATTATTCGAATAATTTTCCTTTGCAATCTAAAGGTCTGAGTACTACATGATGATTTCCCCAGAATTTTATACCATATCTCAGGCGGGAATGTACATTTGCAAAATGCACGGAACGAGCTGCATGAAGGCTGATAATTTGATAGAATTCTGAATGCGTAACATAATGAATTTAATTTAGTGTTTAATTTTGTTATATGTAACGTGTCTTATTTGATGTATATGATTTAATATTATTTATTTATAATGGCTTATGTAATAATTCGAGCCAGGTAATAATTAAATGAAATATCATATTAAAACTGAAAGGATTATAGAAAGTTAGAAACCTTTCAAATATTTGTTAAGGTGGGGAAAGTGGGAAAGGTAGACCACTAACATTGTTACCAACTTATGGAAACAACAGATGTTTACGAATGGTCCGTTATAACCCAAACGCGCGCGCGAAGCAGGGATGAGGCTCTTTGACGTTATATGCAAGCGCTCTGTGGGGTTGATGCTCTTACGAATTTATTAGTAGATTTTATGTATATTTGTGGATTTTCATAGAAAGTGTGCACGTGGAAAGTGTGTTTCGCGGGGTTTATGTGATGGTTTACAAATTGTCGGCTATGATTAGTGTAACACTGTACTGAGCATGTATAATTTGCTCGTGACATACTTTTTTAAAGCAAGCTCATTTTGAATCGTTTTTTACATTGAAGTATCAGAACTGCTTTTAATTGACTTTTCACAATGAAGAGTTTAAACAAGTACAGTTTGCCAACCATTTTGGAACGATTAAAAAACCCTCCAGTAGAAATTTTTTTGGATAAAAAGGTGAGTTTTAATTTGTGTGTGTGTGAGAATGTAACTATTTTGAATTTATTATACAATTAATTGTTCATGCTGACTTAACTTTATTTATAGGAAGATATCATTCGCATTAATGAAAATGATCAAGAAACATTATGGAACTGTCTTCTGACAAATGTAGAAACTGTTATAAATACAGCTTTATATCCTGACCGAGGATCCCAGAACGGGAAGCAATCAGAGAAAAATAACTCAGAAAAACATGTTAAAGAAGTTTGTGACAAACAGGTTTGGCATTATTTTCAGATAAGTGTTGTTAAAATTAGAATGGGAGTGACATTCGAGTAAAATAATAGAATGCTCAGAGGAAACTTGATATCTTTCTTGAATTCTTTACTTGAAGTTGACCACTGCTTGAGGGTGGGTAGCTTTTTGTAGTTTATGGATGATATACCAAAAAGGTAAAAATCATGAAGGTGACCCAATACTGCCATGATTGTGAAATCTGCAGAATTCCAAAACATTCTTATGTCAGTGGTTTTTGTGGCTAGGTTGATCTGCTTTGCTCGCACAGTTCCAATGATGTAACGAGGCTTTGGTCTCCACAATTTTCATAAAATGGGTCAATTTCATTGCATTTTTGTGTCAAAAAGTTGCAGTTATGTTTCTGCCTTTTCTCACAGTGCCCACAAACTAAGTGGTCAAGCTAAAGTAAAGTTTAGCTGAATGAAGAATCATGCAAATGCCTCTGCTTCCTGTAAATGGCAATCATTTACCAATTTTTCTTAGACATAACTTTTAATTTGTTATTAATTATGATTTTATGAAATTTATGTGAATTCTTAATTTTTAGGATGAAGATTTTGCTCAAGAGTTTCTCTTTACACTGATACAATTAGCACACACAGTCATTGATGTGCCAGAACCTACTGTGCCTGATTCAATGACAAGTTTAGTAACAGTAATGGTGGAATTGTTATCATGCCAAAATGTTTTCTTAGAAGTGAGTAAAGTATTCAAACTACTTGTTAGATTGACAGAATTTGATTTATTGGCTGAAGTAGAGAACATGGTACAACTTAAAGAATTTGTTTAAACTGGCTCTCCCCGCTCCTGGGTGGAGGAGAATAGGGTTGTTAGAGGGTTTAGAGGGAAATCTTGTGGGCAGGAGTGATGAGTAACATATATAAGTATGATAAGCAAGGTAAGGGATCTCTAAATCAATTTTAAAAATTAATTTACTAAAATAATTTTAAAGCTTCATGATCGGTTACTTCCTTCATTACATCATTTCACATCTCAGTACCTGGTGAGAATAAATGTGGTTCTTAACGTGTGTCGAGAGGGATGTTTGAGTGTGATAAATTGGATTCAAAACCATGGATTGAGTGCAAAAGGGTTTCAGTGTGTAATGTGAAAGGGTTCTATAAGATTGTACAGGTGGAAGGAGTTAAGTGATAGCTTTGAGTGGAAGTGTATTAAGAAAGAGGCCATAGGTCCAAGTGTTGTGAGTGAAAGGCGATGTTCACGAGAAACAAAATGAATATGAAAGATTCTTGCCTTCCCTTGGGGGCATCTCCTACTTCGATGGAATGTGCAGAAATCACACTTAGGTGAATTTTTTCATTTAGTATTTCGGAGCTCTGTTCATAATGATAGAGGAAGGGCATAAGGAGCCACCCCGTCTATCTTTTTATTCCCCACACCCTTTGCATCCTTTCCTCCCCTTCCTCCACTCACTTCTCTAGGATGTACTACGTTCTCTACTTGATCCGATTTATTAAAACATAATTTTGGTTATGACGAAGTTGGCACAATTCAACTTGGATGCCTTGTCTGTTAGTGTTCATGTAAAAATCGCAATAGCTGTCATACCTTTAGCAGTATTTTGTAATGTCAGGTGAATTTAATTATTGACCTTTCATTTTAATAGGTGAAATCTCATATTGTGAAGTTATGTTCTCTTTGGCTCAAGAAAAAACTTCAGCTTGAAGAGAGTATGTTGGTGGATACTTTCAAGTATGTAGTGAAACAATCTCTTCTGGATGGTGCTCTGGTATGATCAGTTTATTAAATTTGTTTTAAACGTTGGTTTCTCTAGTATAATGAGCATTGTCATGTGTGAAGCCATCTTTAAAATAATGCATCCTTGTTTTCTTTTCTAGAAAGCAGATGTTCTGTCAGTGTGGACATTCAGAGCTGCTGTGAAAATTGTTATTGAGAGTAAAGATTATTTTAAAGTAATGAAGGATGATTTGTTAGATGTTCCTGTGAGCAAAAACTTCTTAAAATGCAAGGAAGGATGTAATTTTGTTGGATTTATGATGACCTTAAATGTTCAATTTACTCTGGTAAGTTTACATAAATAGCAAAGGAAATGTTCTGGTTTTGTTGCTGCAGTGTTGTTGTTGTTGTTGTTGTTTTTTTTTTGTTTTTTTAAATAATAAATACATAATGATCTCTTTTAATATTGCTAATGAGTTGGGGGGGGGGGCTGTGATTTCCTTTGTGTGCTTTCGTGCTGTGGGCCAGGGCCTTATAACTCCCATAAAACATGGTGGAAACAATTACGGTGGTGCACTCTGCTGCATCACCTTCTTACAGGAACTAAAACAAGAACTGCTGCCAACGCTACTAAAAATGTGTGTAGCTGCTGCGTGAGTTCACGGGTCACAAGCAGCCCCATAAAGTTACAAAAGATAGCGTCAATGTTCACACTCTCTTCAGGTGTTTCTTATATGTACATACTGAATTTGCATACTGAATATGTACATACTGTTATATGTACATAATGAATAATTGAACATTTAAAAGGCACTGTTCCTATATCTCGCAAATTAGTCAATTTTTATGTGCAGAAGGTGGTGAGCCTAACTTGCAGCTGTACCTATGACACTAGCGTCTCCTAGAGTATCACCCTCGAGCTTTGTCTCGTTTTGATGGAGAGTTGCAAGGCCCTGCTCTGGGCATTCATAAATGTGCTCTATTATACGGTACCTATCACAAATGTTGGGTCATCTTTGGTAATACGATTGGCATGAGTTAAATTGGTTTATACTTTGTACTTCTCATGAGACCCACCTGCTCCTTCCTTTAGAAATTAATGGATGATGGGTTTTTTCTGTTGTTGAATATTTCTTAGTTTACAGTGGTGGGGTCATTCCATTCTTTTGTATCTTCTTCCCTCAACTTGATGTGTATTCTTTTTATAAAATATTGAGATCTTAATATTTCTTCGCTCTGGACTCCGTCCGTAGTTCCTGTCTGTTTCATTTATGTGTTGCTTTTGAAATTTTCGGGAACTGTTGAGAGTTTACAGGGTTCAATTTGTATTTAGGTCTTTTTATCATCTGTGTCGGAACATGAGATAGTCTTAAAAAAAAGGAATAAAATAACTTTTTATATTTCTTCCTTCTTTTTTGTTGATTGTGAGGGTCAAAATCAAACATAAACGCCTAAAAAAAATTCTTGAATCATCTTTATCATCTATAGGAAAGAGCAAGGATAATTAAAGTCAATATTCTTTGGCTTAATGTGGTAAAAAAAATTAAAAATTGTATAAGAAGCTAAAAACCACTTTTTTTTCCATTTGTATGAATTACTCAAGGTAAAGTTATTTAAATCTGAAGAAAAACTTTCTTATTTAAAAAACAAACAAACAACACTTTAATTTTGATTTTCAACTTAAAAAATGTTTATTCGTGGGGGCAGTTTTACCCATCATATTCCACTGCCCCCTTTCAGAAAGTGTAAGTGTCAAATGAATGTACTGTATGTAAAAACTATGAAAAGTTATATTGTGACGGGTTAATATACTTGATAGTACGTATGTTTGTTATTTTTATTGCTTAAATACTGGTTATTAGTGCATATAATTCTGGTCTGTAATAACATTGAAGGAATTTCCTTCCAGGAAATCCATGATGTCATAAAGAAGTATTTACCTGTTTATAAAGCAGAAGAATATGCTCCAATATATTACTATGCATGGAACTCATCGAATTTTGAAATGAAGACGGTAAGCTATTATTGTTTGTGGTTGAGATTTTTTAACAAATTCATTCAATTTTACTGAAAATTCATAATTTATATGCAAACATACAAATGTGCAATAATACAGTGATGACAAAAAAAATAGTTTTATTACTGGAATAATTTATCAGATGAACTTTTCCAGCAGTTGTTTAAAAAATCATTCATGTTGAATATTGTAAATCTAACCTTCTATATTTTGATATTGTTTGCTAATATTTTACAATTAAATACTATTGACACATTTTATACCTGAATAATTATAAGTTAAGAAATTTAGGTGATAACTGTGGCCCATTGTTGTTTTGTTAGGCAACCTACTTGTCGTTTATGCATTCAAGCATTCGTGTTGCTGCAGCCCCTACTGTTTAGATTTATTTAGTCAAGAAGCAGTAAAAACTGTATGTGATGTTTGGGGGAGAAGATCATCTGTGCAGGTTTTCTTGAGTTCCAGAATTCCTTCCCATCATTTTAACTATAAATAGTTGAAAGATGAATAAAAGTTAGAGATAAATTAATAAAAATAAAATTTAAATAAGCGTGAGATTGGCCGTATTTGAAAAGAACAGACATTTTCGTTCCTGAGGTATAGAAAACTTATTTGCATGGGTAAGGTATTGCAGATATGATTTTTCTGCATTTATAACAAAATAGTAACTCGTCCTTACCTCTACTCCTACCATTGCAAGCAAAGGGAAAATCAAACAAAACGTGTGCATAGTGAGCTTCATTTATGTCCAGAAGCAAAACAAGGGGCCATGTTTGCATTTGCTCAATGGATCAGGCAAACTGAACAAAAACCTGATCAATAGGAGTCATTGACCCAGAAGCTGTTGTCATGTCACATTAATATTTTAACCGGGAGAGATAAGGGAGGAGAAGGAAAAACATTAAAAAGAAAGAGAAGAAGAAAACAGAACAGTAAAGAAAGGAGAAGACGAAGAAAGAGAAGAGGAGAGAAAAAAGCGAGAAAAGCAAGAAAGAGAAAAGAGGAATAAAGATACAACTGTTGACTTGGCACAATTTTATGTGATGTGTATTCACTTACCAAATAATGAATTCTGTATATTATTATTTCTTGCTCTTCTTTATTTCTGAAGTCTGGGTACAAGGGGAACCCCAACAGCTTGTTTTTTTTTTATAATGTATTGATTGTGAACTAAATTGTTAAGATTTCTTTTTCATTGTATTCTCATATCCAATACACGTTTAATACTTTTTACAGGTTATTGAAAAGGAATGCATTCAGTTTTTTATGTTGAAGTCTCTGACCTTACCTCGTCAGAATCTGAACATGATCATTGCGGGTCAAAATGCTTTACGTATATTGAGTCAATTTCATCAGCAGAAACATTTTCCTCACGTTCAGAAAATGTTGTCCACATTGTATGAACCTTTATTATGGAGATATCTCACTGTGAGTGTAAATATATTATTATTTCAAAATTCGGATATTGGTAGGGGTTAGTTTGTTCTCTGAAAAATCTGTTGAAATAGATTTCTAGTAGATTCATCTTCATTCAATATAATTGAAAATGATTGTGCACGATTCAATGATTTATGCTTATGTATTTTCAGAGTCCCAATAACACTCATCGGTGTAATGCCACTGAGGTCCTTTTTGATGCTTACCCATTGGAGAGACCAGGAAAAGGCAGGCAAATCAATGATGTTTATTTAAATCAGCAGCATGATGCAATCACCAAGTTACTTACAGACAATTGTCACATAGTTCGGATTATTGCAATACGTGTAAGTTCGGGCAAAGGTTGTTTTTCCCCTGTTTTTTATTATCATTGACGACAATATTTGTATTGTTTAAATCTATTTTTAGCAAGTGTGCAAAGTTCTTTCAAGTTATTGGGAAGCTATTCCGGCGGAAACTATACACAGATGGATGAAAACTATATGCATTTTGGCCAATGATTTCTCATCCTTTTTTGTGAGAAGAAGTGTATTCAAAGGACTTCCAGTATTGTTAACTAACCCTCATGCTACGCTTTGCCTGGAGCAGATACTGCCACGCTTTCAGAAAAATTTCCACGATCCTAATGAACAAGTTAGGTCTGCATTTGTGAATATGTTACTAGCAGTAAAAGCAGCTAAAGGAAGACTAAAATTCTGGCATATTGTCCCTCTGGAAGAACTTGTTGGGCGTTTAGAGGTAAGTCATTTGAAATTTGTCAAAAGCAGTAGGTGCAACTAATGCACCTTAATATTTGGAATATCGTGAATTTAATTAAGTAAAATATTTAAGTAATATTAATTCTTTTTTTGAACAACTTTATCATATTTCTTGTCATCATTTAGAATAATGCACCATTTTACCTCTGTCTGTATCAAGCCGTGATTGTGTTATAGTGGCTGAAATTTCGGCTAGCATATTGTAGCCTTCCGTAGACTGTATTGCAGCTAAATGGCTAGCTTATATGGAGGAGAAGGGGTGTGGGATAGGCTGTTGTAGTGAAAGGGGCATGTCGTCAGGGAGAATGAATTGAGAGGTAATGGAGTAACAGCCTATTGCACTGCACTGGTGTGTCCCCTGGGAGTAGAACCGAAGTGGTGGGTCGTAAAGCCAGTTTTGACGTGTACCTGTGGCAGAGACTTATCGTTTCTATTTTAGGCAATGGGCCTTCTTGGTATTTCCAGGGTCTCCTTAAAAACCATTCCTGATGGTTCTCAGTGCTGATAGTGTGGGTCTTATTGTGTCAGTCGAGTTGACGAGGTGATGGGTTTTGGCAGTGTTGAGCTAAGGCTGATTTGTGAATGTTCTGTAAGCAAGTCATAGTTCATGTGTTCATGCATGCTCTCCCGTTTGGCCAACTGCATGGGATTTCACACACTCCCGCTTTATGTAGTGGATCATGGTGGTCTTGCTCCAGGGCCAGAATCCCCTTTGTTGTGGGATAGAACATTGAGCGGATGTTGACTCTATGGAGTAACCTGATGTTGTCTGGTGCATTGAGTCTCTGTAAGACGTCTTGTGTGGCAGATCTGCTGAAGCCATTGGCGTATAAAGTTTATCAGGGGTTCATGTGGGGAACATGTGGAGGTAAATGACCGCTTTCAAGCCAGAAACACATGGGGAATAAGAAAGGGAACATTTGATATGCTAGAAAACATATGGTGAACATGAGAGAGAATCTGACAAACATCCGAAGGGAATATATCAGGGAGCAGGTGGTGAAGATGTGGGGGCAGGCGAGCAAAGAATTCAGTGAAAATTTAGCTTGTTTGATAACTCTTATTGAATAAGAGTGGGACATCAGAAATGAGTAGAAAATAGAAATCTATAGAAAATTAAATTGACCTATTAAAGAGCCCATCATGATGTTCCGCCAGTGCTTTGATGTACAGGTCTAGTACTTGCCGGATGTTGGGATCCAGTATAAAGCTATTTTCACTTTTAAAACAATGATTTACAAAGTATAGAACATTTGCACAGATCCAGCTAGTATCTATTTAGCAGAATTGTTCGGGGAATTCACTGTTCTTTGGGTACATTTTGAATGTTGTAGATATAATAGTATGTTTTAATAGTATTCATTTTGTGTTCTTTTCTAGGTTGAAAATGAAGTAGTTGGTATAAAGTTGGTAGATTTACTGTTCGAGAGCTTTTTCAATTCTCAGTTTGATGAAGCAACTGTAATATTGCGCCTAGTTCACTTAGTTGCATTGAATTCTAGTGCAAGTTTAAAGTTCTTTTACTTTTCAAAAAAGAGATTGCCCCTACAACAAGCAGTGAAGATGATGCTTGATATCATTACTTTTGTTCGAGGCTACGTTAAAGCAAAATTAGATGCAGCTAAGGTTAGCGGGAAAAAGGATCAACAGGCACAGCAGAGCCCAGTGTCAAAAAAAAGGAAACTATTTTCGGAACAAGATAATTTGACTTCAGTTAATGAATGTAAGTAAGAGGTTCATATAGTTGATAAAAGTTGTTAAGAATAGTGATATGAAGGTTTAAGAATTCACTGATCAAAATAGTCTTGGTGTGGAATACTTCATTAATTTTCTTTTAATTTTTAAATAAATTGTTAATTATATATTAATAATTTTGTTTTAAAAAGTTATCAAAAATATATTAAAAATACTACGTATTTCACTGTATTTGTATAGCACCATATTCTTACAATTTCTAAAAACTGACACCATAAATGAAGTATTAATGATTTACAGCTATTGATGGTGAAGACATTGTTACTGAAACTGTTATGACTGATGGAAGTTCTATAGCCACAACGTCAACGTTCAGTTTGTTGGAAAATACTGAGGAACCTCCAAAAGAAATGCCTCTTGATAATCCTGAAATTAGTAAAGGATTTTTGGAAATTGCTGGTGTACTTTGGCACATTCATTTGAAGGATATTGAAAAACCCGAAAATAAAGAAATCAGAAATAATATTTTTGATGTATTTGAACCGTGTTTAAACTCTTTCTTACAATTTTTTAAGGTAAGTTGATTGAACAAATGTTAGATAATCTAAAAGCGGGAAACAAATAAAATAAATTAAAAGATGTTTCTCTTTGTTTTCCTCAGAGCCATACCGGTTTGTATAGTGCAGTTTTGGGATTGTGCAGTTTCATGCCTCCATCACGATTGAAATACGTATCCACTGTGGAAAGTTCCTGTGTATCTCAATTGAAAAAAATGCAGTGGGATAATAATTCTGATAAAATGCTAATGTTTTTGGTTCCTCTTTGTATGTGGGGTAGAGGAGCTGATGTAATTGAGTTGGCTCGAGAATGGCTTAAAGAAACTTTCAAAAAAGCCAATGTTGCTAATGGCCGCAGATCAGTTAGTGTTGACACAGAATTATTTTTTGATTTATATAGGAATACATTAAAACAACCCTATTTATGTATTTTGTTTCTGTTTTTGTCAGTCATCGTGCAGGAGGAAGGTAGTGAATTTTAAAGAGGCCACTGGCCCGAAGCCCCGTTTAGGTTTACGGTTGATTGATTCAATATTGATGATTCCTCGTTGCAAAAACAAAGTGTTTGGACAACATTCAGAGGAATTAGTGCAATTGTGGTTGTACATGGGAACTGTAAAGGTATGATGAAATCATTGAGATGTTGATTATTGAGAGTATTATTGGCCTCTTTAAAATTCTGTTCTAAAAACTTCTGGAGATTTGTCACTGTGTTTGTTTTTGCTTTCTTAGGAACTTATTGATAATCGTTTAGGAAGAGGTGAATGTTTCCAAGACCCAGACCTATGTGACACGTTTCTAGAAGAATGTTTTGACTTGTATTTGACATTAATGATTTCTTTGGATAATGTAATTCATGAAGATCAACCACTTAATTCAGTTCACGAATTCAAAGTAATAGTTGAATGGGCTTCAGAGTAAGTACTTAGCTTTACTCCTACAAATTTTCAGGAATGTAACATTTATCAAACAAGAAGATGGACCCTAATTTTCAAGAGGTTTTATGATTTTTTTTCATTTTTAGCTTATTCTTATTATTCAATCAATAAAATTGTGTATTATCTTTTTGACTAGAAAATTGCCTTTGTGATGCTGAAGTTAAATCTTCTTGTGTGATCTATTTTTTTGTTGCTCATAATCACCACCACCATGAGAAAGTTGTCTTTTTGCCTGTGATGTCAATATTTGCTTCTTCATTATCATAATATTTTTTGATAATATCCGTGCAACTTTTCTTCATTAATAGTTTGTAGAAGTGTGGCTATTTGTTACAAGAACTGCCACTAGAACTTTTGATGACACGTTTCTTCTTCTTTCTCCTCTTTCTTCATCTTCCTTTTCATTTTTGAATACCCTCTTGTTTGTTTTGGTTTTGTTACATTATTTAGAAGAGACATCTAAACCTATTTAACCCCAAAATGGGACCAAACAAATGCAGATTGAAAATTAACAAAATAAAATTTGGAGCAAGCACTCTCAAATTGAAAACAAATGTAATTGTAATGAGATTTATCAACTTTATAGTTAAACCAAACAATAATAAAATGAGAAACAATCAGGCAATTTTTTTTGTTGGAAAAGAGAAAGCTAGGTTAGTGTTCGAATGTCGTATTCCACCTGATTACACCAAACATCAAGAAAAAGGAAACAGACAGCATTAAACACTGTTTAATAAGAATGGAAATTGGAGGGGTTTGGCAAATGCAATCAATTTGAATGAGAAATGCGTACTTGAGATATGTGCATTACAAGTGAATGAATCAGGAAAAAAACAAACTATATTATGGAGAGAGAGTGAAAATTTCAGATCATCATCAATTAATGATTACACAGAAGAAAACCCAAGCTTCCAGTAAAAGGACTTCTGTATAAATTTCAAATAAACATTGAACTCACAGTTTTCATGGAATGTTTAAGGAAACATTCAGATGGGTTTTTGTATGCTCTCAAAGATGTTTGAAGAAGCCTGAAAAAAAAAATGGAATACAAGTGGAAATTGAAATAACATCATGAATGTTTACCTCAGCTGCTAAATTCCTATTGTAAACATTGACTTGTACATTGACAAAAACAACTTCAATTTTTTTATTCAATGATGACATGAGTGATTTAAGAAAGGAAGTAGTTGCAGTTGCAATGCAGCAGGAAAAGTTAAGTCTAATGTACATGTTCTAGTATGCTTAGGAAGCCTTGATTTAATTCATCATGAAATAAGAGGAGGTCCATTCAACAAAGAATAATGCAAATAAGTTTGTGTGCCGGTGCCTACAGACTGCCAAGGACATGTACCAGTCATGTGTGGTAATTGCGGACAATGCATCCTGTGATCAAAACATAAAAGAAATATTTTTAAAAGATGAATTTATTAATCATTACTTCTAAGGTTAAGTTGATAAATCTGTGTGTTTAATTCCATGCAATTTGCCTGATCATGATTTAAATCTTCTGGTAAAGGAAGATTTATCAGAGTAGTTACCACAAATTTTAACTAATAAGCAAAGAGCAAGGTTTAGGTCTCTCTCAAACAAAATTTTGACTTTGTGAGTTAAAACAAATTATTAATAATAATATTAATACAATAAATATTAATACTTGTGCAAAATTAATTGCTCATAGTCAGAGATATGTTTCAGATGCTTCATAAATGTTTCATATTGCTATGCAAGTAGGTTCCTTTAATAATAATAATAATAATAATAATAATAATAATAATAATAATAATAATAATAATAATAATAAACCCTGTATTTAAATATAAATTAATGAATAAAATAAGTTTGTAATTAACATTCATATGTTTATTTGTGTATGCAATGGGCAATTAGTTTAAATAAGTTGGTGTTTGATCCTATTTTGAATGTGTTTAGTTTATCAATTTGAAGTTGAAAAAGGTTGGATTGTAAGTTTTTAGTAAAACCTGTCTAATATATAATTTAATTTCTTATAAGTAATTAAATTGTTATGCTGTATGCTACAATAGAAAGTTTTTTTATTAATACATTAAGGATTTTGCAAATAAAAGAACCTTTGGTCTGCACGAAGGTTGAGAATGTGAATTTTTGTATGTTGTATTCATAGTGCATAGTCAACTTCGTAATGCTTAGGCGCATTTTTCATTTATACAAAAAAGATGGTGTTTTGGCACTTTACTCTATTGTTTTAAACAATTTATTCTGCAAAATTAAGGCTTTCATGTGCTTCGTATTTGTTTCAGAACACTACTTCCACACATTCCTCTTGATCTTGGAGATGTTTCTGATGAACATTGTGATGAAGAATCTCCTCCAATGCTCCCTTTTGTTGTTAACATTTTGAATATTGTCATTAAATATGCAACATGTTTAATGCCTTTGGGGAGAGTTGATCTTCAATTAGTGAGAAGCTTGGCGATTCTAATAAAATGTTCACTGAGTAAAGGTAAAATCTAGAAATAATACAGTACTTTATTATATATTTTTTACTTTCTCATATCCATGGTAGAGAAAATGAAGTAATAATGCCAAAAATCATTGTCAAGATTTTGATGGAAATTTTATTTTTTTTTTTTTTTTCTTCTGCACTTCTCTTTTTCTCTCTCCCTTTTACTTTCTTAATGAAATTGTTCTTCAAAATTAGATCTTTAAATTGTCATATTCAGTTTTTCTAAAATAAAAGTAGTTTCAAGTAATTTTGAGTGAAATTTTAAAAATTAAGAAATAGCTCCAAACTTTTGCTTGTTTCTTTTTTAATTTACCATTAAAATGGACCATTAATTTGGACTTACAAACAGGGCTGGCTATATTTGGCCCAGCCCCAAAAAACACTCCAATAAAAGAAACATTTTAAAAAAAACTCATTGAAATGTGTAAATAACTTTTTTCATTATTTCAAATAGAATAACAAAACTTATAATTGTATTTATCAAAACATTAATTAAAAATTCAAATTTAATCACTACAAATGCATTTTCAAATATAGCCATTTTGGAAAAATTGTACTTGACTTTTTTAAAGAATGATTTTTTGGAAATAATTTCATTGAACAAAAAAGAATCTCTATTGTCAATATTGTCATACAATGTTCATTTCTTGCAATTTTTGAAAGTGCAGAGAAATCACTGAAAATGGGACCAGCACCTCTTTCTTTACCATTCTTAGCAATAGATGCAGACTTGGGATAACTTATTAGCAAAATGGTATTTAACTGCAAAAACTCTTGTCTCAAAATATAACTAAACCATAGAATTGAAGAAACTATAAACTTATTAATATTTGGTTTGATCACCTTTAGTATGAATTAAAGCATTAATTCATCATCAATGAGTTTTTTGCATAATTTGGCAGTTTGGTCATCTTCATTCCCAATAGTAATGATATACTCCACAACTTGTTCTTTTGTTGTAGGAGGTTTTGCCTTCACGTCTGTTTTAAGAACTCCTTAGGGATTCAATTGGATTCATATCCAAACTATTTTGTGGCCAGTCGAACACATATATCACTGAAATCCAATTCACTCTTCAGTTTTTGATTGGTGGCAAGGAGCGCCATTGTGAATGAATATTCCATCCCCAGTTGGACATCACTCCTTCATTGCTGGAATAATGCAGTCTCTGATGACCTTTTTATATTGTTTGCTCTTTATATTGCCTTTTACTAGGTGAATTTTGCCCAGTCTGTACACTAAAATAACCCCACAAATCTTTTTAGTGGGTAATTTATCCAGTTGCACCACAAATTCTTTCTTGAAGGCTTCCCTTAGCCGTCTTCTAACATATTGGGGGCTATCATCCTTAGCTTAGAGATGGTGAATACAACTTGAAGACAAGTGAAAACAAGTACAACCTGAAGCAAAATTAGTAAGAATATTTTATTTATCTACACATTAAAACAGTAGAGGTACTTCCTTATTTCCATCACAAAATTATATAAAATTACCTACACACACATTCTTCCACTGCTGAGATATCCATACTGGTGCAACTTGGCTCATTGAAGTAGTATTTTGATTATGGAAGGAATCAATGTTTGTTTATTGCGGGATTGTCGTGCCACCTTCAAACAGCATCCACCTCTCGGTTCTTGATGAAATTTGTATGCCATCCATACAACACTCTGAAGTTGAGGTAATGTCAAACATCTTTTTATAAATGCTTTTCTTATCAAAAGGCAGACCAAAACTTTGGTGGAAGCTCTTTTGTCCACTTTTTCCTTTTCTCCAAGGTGGGGTTCACTATTCTTCCTTTAACATTTTTGCAAATCTATATAATTTTGCAATAGGACCAAATCATTGTAAGTGGCTCAGCACCTGTCACTCGAACATCAAGAAAAAAAATCTGCTTTTGTATACATTTACTCTTTTCTACATTACTCAGCTCTGGGTTCTAACATTCGAGAATATAAAGCATTGGATTCAGTATACTTTGGCCTATAAATCGAAATATTATTTACCTACTGTATCTTCTATGTTATTATTTGAGGAAATACTTGCAACCAAATCTATGGAATGTGTTTTTCAGATTTTTATCTGGTCCTCCAGCAGATATTACACTTGAAAATTTGGAAAAATCCAAAATTCCAATTTTTAAAAAGATATAATTTTTAAGTGTTTTTTTATTTACCTATGATAATTTACAAAAAAGGAACCATACCGTGTAATAGTTAAAAAAAAAAAAAAAGTGAGACTATTCCTTCTTTGAGAAATTACTCTCTGAAAATCAAATTTGTATTTTTTCCAATTGATTTTGTATTCAAATTCCATAGATTTCTTTGCAAATATTTCCCAAATATTAACATTGAAGGTACAGTAGGTAAATGATATTTTTATTTGTTGGTCAGGGTAAACTGAATCCAATGCTTTTTATTCAAGAAGACAGAACAACCCAGAGCTGAGTATTTAAGGAAAGAATAAATGTCTACAAACGCGGAAAATGGGGCATGACATAAAACAAAAATGGCCGCCATTTGTAAACCCCAAAAAATATATGTATAAATTATTAATTTTTTCGGGTGGTTGAGTGGCCAATTTATTCAATTCTGGGCCATTTACAATGTATTGACCCAATAATGAATAAAAGTACCAACAAAGTGAGGTTAACAATATTTGAAACATCTAGAAGGTAATAGCAGAATGGCTACATGTTGTGTACAGACAGTTTTGGCTAGAGTCTCATTTGAATTGTATTGTTTTTCTTTTTTATATATTTATATACGTTTTTATTATTATTATTATTATTATCATTATTATCATTATCATTATTATTATTATTTTATTTATGGGCAATTTTGTTCCTCACTTATTTGTAGCCTTTCCTGCTGATAAGTACTAATTTTTTTAAACAGGTTCCAGAATGTTTTTTGTACACTCTGGTTGTGTATTTACATCCTACCTTATAGACTACATAAAAGGGTATGACAAAGGTGACCAGCTTCATCTGTTTAGAAGGGTAGTATTGACATTGATGAAAATGGTTTTAGATGCATTAAGTGAGCATCACATGGAACAGACATCAATGAAAAAATATGTTCAGGTGAGTGATT
Organism: Gryllus bimaculatus; assembly: GCA_017312745.1. Classification (NCBI taxonomy): domain Eukaryota; kingdom Metazoa; phylum Arthropoda; class Insecta; order Orthoptera; family Gryllidae; genus Gryllus; species Gryllus bimaculatus. The sequence continues at coordinate 3,938,199 of BOPP01000048.1, forward strand.
GATAGGATTTTCTTGTTTGCAAATGAAAGATTTGTACTTAAAGTAATCACAATTGTCTTAAGATTGGTATTTGTTGTTTTATTATTATTTATTTTCAATTTTTTTAGGATTTTTCCAAAGTTAAATGCACTATGAATGAAGTCCTTATGTTTTCCCAAAGGCACTCTGCAAAATTGGCTCAAAATGTGGCATCCATGTTTGTTGTTTCAGTAGTTAATATAATTAGGACTGCAATGAGAGTTGTAAGTATTTCACGTGCTCTTAATAGAATGGTTTATCATGGATTGCATCTTTAAACTATTCTTAATTTTAGGAAGCATTTGAAGAACCTGTGGGAAAAATTAATTGTCTGCCCTTCTTGGCTGCACAAATAGTGTCACTTTTTGTACTGAGAGTACCAATGGCAAAGTTATTCTGCAGTGGTCTTGAAAAACATTTTGCCACATATACAAAAAAGGTGAGTTCAACAATCACACTATTATTTTTATTTGATTTACAGTAAAAGACTTTTTAGGGGGAAACTTCCCCAAAATTTTTTGCGAAGAATCAGTTGGTCTGCACTCTTCTTCTTCTTCTCCACCTTCTCATCCTCCTAAAAAATTGTCTAAAAGAAAAAGAAAGTATGCTTCAGAATTAGATCTTTAATTAATGTCTTGTACAAAGCTTGTGAGAACATTGAGAATACACCTCAGATGCTGTCCTTCTGTAGTGTTGAAATGCTGAAGTGGTTACTCATTATTATTTCAAACTCAACATCTGTTTCAAAGCCTTTCTGAACTAAACCTTTTTCTTTTTTCATTCCCCAAAGAATACACGAGAGCAAAGAAGATTAAAAGATAGCAAACTCTATACCCAAAGTGAAATGACTAAATTGTGAAAGTGAACGGTGATAAAAAGCCAATTAGAACGTAATTAAATCTAATAACTTTTTGGAATTCATAAGAAGACTTAATAGTAATATTGTAGTTAAACTAAAGTTACTACAAAAATTGAAGTTTATAAAAAAAAAAGGAGCTCACAAACACCTATACATTCAGATGAAATAATGCACCAAGAAAATTATTAATTATTATAATTTAATTACTGCTAATCTAAAGTTTACATTATATCATACCAGCATAAGGGAGGATCTGTTCTTTAACTTGATTATGTTACTCAAAAGTATTTTACAACTCTTTCTGGACAATCTCTTTATTACTTCTGGCATGAAATATTTCAAATATGTAGCTTCAGCTTTTCAGCACTTATGGTCTTGTTCACCTACAATTTGGTGTCATTATCATTAGTACATTTTCAGGGTAAATAAATGATATTACCATTCATCTATATCCTGGTTTCATCTACAAATATAATTGTCAACCTGAAGTGGTATTGCCCACTAATTACAAACACAGGTTTCAAATAGAGATACAAAGACTTAAAAATAAAATCATGTACAAGTACTTGTTTAAATAAGTCATACAATAAATTATAGGTAACTTTGTGGTTTCATAAAATATCAACAATAAACAAATATTTAAAGACTTCTAATTGATCTTAACTTACTGTTATTCCTCCTCCTAAAGAGTTCACCTGTTCTTAAACACCTGTAGATGTTATTTGTAATAGCATTCTTAGCAAATGTGTTAATTCCAATATCAGTAAATGTTCTTTTATTATACTTTTTAAGTGAGTTGATAGTGTTTGTGTGCTCTCCCTCTCTCTGCCCCCCCTTTTTTTTCTTTTCATTTTTTCTTTTTCTTTCTTTCTTTTTTCCTTCCCCTCCCATTATGATACTTTAATTTAACATGATATGGAATTGAGATCACACCCATCTATAAACACACAATACATTGGGTGGAAGTTGTGATGTTGTAGTACCACTATTTGTTTGTAATCACAGAATGTCAAGATTTAATTAACTTTTTAAAATTAACAATATTTCATTTTCATTTGAGTTCATTATTATATTATTTACAAATTGTTAAATAAATTAAATTATGTCGTCTTTTTATGACAGCAGTAGAGCCTGCAGTCATTACCTGAGGATAGATTTTATTTATTAGATCTGTTGAATCGCAGTACACTAGAATATATTATAGACAATATAAATAATGTGAGGAAGTATAAGCTTGTGTAGCCCCACTAGTTAATGTGATAAGCAGGCTATGCCTACAAGTAATTAATTCATTTAAATATCTGGTAGTTCAGTGGTCTATGAAAATTGAGGAGCTTATAGAAATACAATGTAAAAAAGACATAACAAACAAACATATCTCTTATATTTGTAATGAAAAACAAAGAATTAAGATTGTAAAATAACATTTGAAAGTGTGGCATATAAAACTTCCATTAGATCTTTGAGGGTGTGAACCTGCGAGGTCAAGAATGAAAATCAATTATTGGCATATGGTTTACCAAAAATCATATTAGTACAGTTTAAAATACAACATCTTTAAGTTTTCTTGTGTTCTTTAAAATTAATTTGAAATCATTGGTATTATTTTGTTTAAATGTTTAAGCAATGGTACATTATCTTGTCCAGAGTTGTCACAAATGAAACAATCAGTAATATTGTTTCAATGTTTTGGTATGCTTTATTGATAATATATTTTTGAATGTTTCCTTTAAAACAGGATGCAACATATTTTATAGCTGCTTTGAATCTATATTACGTTCTGTGTCATTCTTCTACAAAAATTCCGCCAGAAAGTTTACACAACATTCTAAGTTCCTGCAGAGATTGTTACAAGGCTGAATTGATAAGGCAGAAAAGTGAAGAAGGCAGTTCTGAAATTATTGAAACACTTTTGAGCAAGTAAGTAATTCAATTTATATTGGTGGAGCATTAAAATAAAATTTTGTGTCACAATATTTTATTTTAATATATTGTGCAACCTTAATAAATCTTGAAATTCACTTCTTGATCTTCATGAAAACCTTTTTGAATTAAAACTTGTGTGTCAAACTGAGCTTCTTGTGTTCAAAACGTGTTTTATGGACCAAATTTTGTATTTCCTATTTTTACTTTCATTTTTCTCCAAATACAAGCATATATGATTCATAATATAATATTACATGCATGGCTCATCAAACTTATTGCCTGATAATTGTCCTGTTTTTTTTTTTTTTTTTGCCCGAACAGTCTTAGGAAGCATGACAAATAAAGATTTTAACTCTGTAGATGATGTATACAATAGGAAGTGTTGTATATATCATATTAACGTCATCTCTGATCATTTCCTTCTTAGTGGCATTGGTAATTCTGCCAGAAGCCCAGCAGGCTGTCCAGTTTATTTTTTATTTTTATTATGCTGTGTTGTCACTGTATTGCTTGTTTGTTGCTAGGGGAGGGTGAAAAAAATTAGTAGTAGTGGTAGTAAAATTTGATTGATAAATTTGAAACCTTCTTTACAACCTGAAGGTGGTGTAGTTATTTACCTGAAGTCAACCTTTAATGCACAGGCTTCATTCATTTGTGTATATATTTCAATGTCCTTTAATTGTTGTTTTGCTTTTCGAAACGGGCTTTTGGCACTTCATCTCTTGGTTATCGTAGAAGAAATATTATCTGAAAGTCAATTGCATTTGAGTGTTAAATTAATTTTCTAATATTTATATCATTATTAAGATATTTTTATAAATGTGGTACTTAATCACGTCATTGGGGCAGAGTGATTTCTGGTATTAGAGAACAATAAGACAAATCTATTTAATAGCAAGGATTGCTAATGATAACATAGTGTTGCCATCTCTGATTGATCTAGTATTGATATTTTGTGCATCTTATTTGTGTGAGAATTCAAGTGTGCATATGATAAATCACAACAGACTGGAAATGTGTGGGGAATTAATTCCACTTCATTTTCTTTTTCATTTTAAGTGATGGCAAAAAGTTGATAGGTGGCATTCAAGAGAAATTGCTCGGTTCACAAGCTTCTTTATCTTCTGCTGCTGTCCAAAGCCTTTTGGAAGAGTTGAATAAATGTCTCTGAGTTAATTCTGTGGAAAGGAAAAAGAGGTTTGTAGAAAGTTTTGTGTGTTAATTAAATATTATATTTAATATATTATAATGTTATATTAAATTTTGATTTGCACAGGAAAGCAGTTCCGGCAAGATGCAATCATGTACCTGTATTTTATGTATATAAAAAATGTATATAAATTATATGGAATCAACAAAGTATCTCCATATCAATAATAATGATGTGCGGATATTTTAGCACTTTGTGTGTTTATCTGTATTTATTACTTCTTGGCGTGCATTCGATGTTAATGAATCTTTCCCCCCTGTCACAATTGTGAAGCCATAAGTTGGATTCCCTTAAGCATGTCTTGTAAATTCTTAGCTCTCTCTTTTATTTTATTTTACTCTTTCTTCTATGGCCAATATCTGTATAATGTGCTTGATTGAAACATTGTTACACCAATATTGTTAATGGATGTTTCTGTCAGTCATACAAGATTTGTATTTATGGTTTGAATATTACAAATCTATTCATTGTTAGAGTTCAACAAAAATATTACTTCCAGATTCATAAATAACCCTTATTTGCAAGTGTGTTGAATGAGGGTTAGACTAAAGTTATTGATTATTGTGTGTTGTACAATTAAAACTAAAATTACAAATTGCAAACAAAAAATCATGAGGTCACTAAAGCCACTCAAGAATTCCTCTAAATTAAAAATGCTGCAATTTAGAAAGAAAACGTAGTTTTAATTGGAAATCAATCTAACAAGTTTGTTGTGTAAGTGTGAAATTATTTGAATGTTTAAGAGTAAATTATATTTTAACCATACTTGGACACGTTAGTCTCGTATAAAAAACATCCATTGACACCAATAACAGTGGGAAGAAGTAACTTCTTACTCCTTTACCCTTTGAGGTACCTGAAACTTTGTTCCTATGCACTGGTCATAGACATGTTTGATGTACTTAACATCTGAAGGGGTAATCATACATATATTAATTTAATAATGTGCAAGGAATTTTTTTTTCAATGTTGAAATAGTTCATTTCTGAAAACAGAATATTAAATTGTTTTTACAGTAAATTTTCTGGAGAAATGTTTGTAAAGGAGAAAGTTCTTCTACTCGTTGGTCAGCAGTATTACTTAAATTTTTAAATATACTATTTGGGCCAGAAGAAACAAAAAAATCTGTGTAAACACAATCTTATTTTGTGTCTACTTTGTGGTATGTGTAAGATATCTTCGTAATATCTAAGAGCCTGGGAATATCTCATGGTCATATTTTATATTTTTTAATGAATACGTATATTTTTTAATGTTATATAAATTATTTTACCCATATATGTGTACCTACATCAAGCAAATACTAAATGGAACTTACTTCCAATTTTAATTGTAACAAATACTTAAAAGTTTCAGTGGTTGGTTTCTTGGGGGCCAAACTTATTGAGAAAACATCAATGTAATGAGTGTATTTCATGCCAGGAGCAAAAAGTTGTGAACTTTATCTTCTAAAACTGGGTCCAGTCCTGTCTGTACTAGTCACATTTGGTCAGGAGAAGGAAAACATTAATGGCCGAACCAACATTTGGTGCAAAATTTGACTTTCCATTTTGTATCTGGTGTTTTGGTACATGGAAACTTCTGTATTTAAAATAAAATTTTATTTAGTAAAAAACATATTGACTTTTTAACTTAATAATATGCTTCATTGAGAAATTATTTTACATTTTAGATTGCAATGGATACTAGCAAAAAAGTTTCCAAGTGGTACAATTAGGATGCATCATATACAATGAGGATGTATTATTTCTGAGCCTTTCATCAGTATAATAAATTTAGGGCTTGAAATAGAATCTGATGTGGTGACAAGCCACAAAATTGAAATGGAGGAATTACTGGAGAGGTTTCTAACTTTGGGTAATTCCTGAAATCAGAGATTGTAAAGAAATGCCTATTTTGTCTGGAATTATCTTGGATATTTTCTTAAATGTTTGAGACAGCCAGAATTAAATGTATGAAATTAAATATTAAGGTATACAAAGATATTAACCCTCGAGTGGTAGCGCCGGTGCAGAATCGCTACCACTAAAATATTTTTCTGGGTATGTTTGGCAATAGCCTTTGCAGGAAGTCGTGGTTGTTGTGTAGTATTCCTCAGGTGATCTTCCAGGAAGAAGATAAAATCGTTTCTAACACCGCTTCCCTCATCGGTTTCCAGCGGTCTGCAAGATTGTGAGGTCTGAGCACTGCACTGCCAGTCATGTATCTTTCCTTTCTATTCGTTTTGCTCTCAACATCATTACAAGGAAGATACATACGTTAGTTGTATCTGTATTTCCATTCCGAAATGGGTATTTTTCGTTATCAACTGGGTCGTCGAGCTGGGAATTCTTGGAATCTCAGGAAATTCAAGAAATATTAGATGAAGATTTCCTGTCAAATGAAACTTTCTGTGAGGGTGAAATGAATGCACATGAATAATGATGATATAGCTCACGATTCAACTTCTGAGATTGACGGAGAAAATATTTCTGATATGAAATATGATCTTGAAGGAGGAAAAAATTGTTTTGTAGTAGTAGATAACACGACTAAATGGTCGACAACGCCCTTCAAAAAATCTTTGAAGATTAGAAAAGAAAGTTATAAAATTTTTCCTGGGCCCAAAGGTAGTGCTAAGAATGCAGAATAAGAAATAGAAAATGTTTTCTAGATTTTTGATGAAAATATGTTAAATGAGATAATGACATTTACCAAAATTACATTCGTAAGCAAAAACATGATGTCCAATACACATATAACAGAAATTGTCGAGAAATATCCCTTAATGAACTTTGGGCTGTGCTAAGCATATTGTATTGATAGGAACTGTAAAGGAAATCATTCTAATGTGAAGACACTGTGTGTCACAGATGGCACTGGTACAGAAATTTTACATGCATGCATGAGTTGTGGAAGATTTTTATGAATGTTGCATTCAATCAGATTTAACAATACCCATACCAGAATTGATTGTACACAAAAGCAATACGCTTGCTCATATCAAAACTATTTTAGATTCTTTCACAAACAGTTGTAAACTGTGTTATGATCTGGGCGAATTTGTTAAAATTGATGAGAAACTCAAACCATTCGTAGCTAAGATTTTCGCACTTTCTGATGCAAAAACATATTTCACAACAAATATTGAGGTGCATTGCGGTAAACAGTCAAACGGGCCATTCTGCCTCTCAAACAAGCCAACTGAGATTGTTCGAAGGTTTATGATGCCCGTTCTTGGATCGAGAAGAAATCTTAGAAGAATCTGGTACGCCAGTTACCCACTGACATTATCCTTATTTCAACAATGCATGACAACAATAGGTACAATTAGAAAAGACAGAAGACGGACATCGCGCGCAACAGTATTGTAGGCTGCGGGCGCGCCCTTTTCAAACCGCGCCGCGCTCGCTCAGTCGGTCTACCACTGGCGGTTTCTTGAAGTGTGGGACGAACGTAGACACCCGTGTTCGTTTTATTGGGCCCCCTCCGTTTTTGAAGATTTTTTCTTCGGAAATCTTAAGCTGGTCGTTCTTAAGAGGATCCGCTGGTTTCCCTGTCAGCAATATTCATTTTCTTTTTGAACTCTTCCTGTTCTCATTAACCATACCTGGCCTCCAAAATTCATGAACATGTCGCGAATTGTTGGCGGACCGTCACGATATGGTAGGGTGATCGCGTTGAGCTTACAGACATCTAATCACAAGTGAATCAACCCGTCTTTCTTGTTAACAATTAATAAAGGATTCATATAAGCTGTTGTCACCTTGCATATGATCTCTTCTTGCTGCATTTCTTCTGTATGATCTGTTCAATTTGAAACTGACACCCCTTCAAAAGTTCTTGGCTGTCCGGTAGAAGCCGCGTCGTTGGCTCAGAGACCGACGTTTCGCCTGACACGTCGCAGACTTCCTCAGGGCAGTGACACAGCGGCTTTCTTTCGGTTTCCCCGGAGTTTATTTTCGCATATGGGGTCTCGTATATAAGCTGCAGCCGTTTAGGCTTTTGCAGCTGCAAGTAGGGCCTGTCTTAAATCTACGAACTTACAATCTAACTTATTAACTAATACATTTGCCATTTTGGGCCTATTCTAGTTATTACATAGTAGTTATAATGGTTTTGAAAGTTCTTAAAATTGTTCTTATACTTTTAATCGTTCACTCTCACATTTACTCTGAAACTATATTTACAACACATTCATTCACAATCGCACAACACTACACTATTTACACTGGTTTTATTCGCCACGGCGCCGACTTTACTCAAGCGTCCGTGGCGCCGCGACGTCTTGTGGGCAAGCGACGCTGGCCCGGCGGAACGCGCCTCCCGCGCACTTGCTGCTCCCCCGCGTCGCAGAGCTTGTGCGGGGGCAGTGCGCGGAAGGTGAAGGCGACGTGCTGTGGGCCCTTTCTTCTGTGCACGCCGGTCTCTCGCAGGATGCGCGGGGCGGACGGCCTCAGAGCTCTCTCGAGCGCTGTCTCCGCCTGCTTCTTCAGCTCCGCCGGGAACTGATTGCGCACGCGTAGAACCCTGAACACAACGGCGTTTCGGGAAGTGCGGTCCGGTCGGGGGTTTGAGAGATGTGAGCGCGCCGCTTTGTTTTCTGCGACCTGATTGTGACGCAGTGTACTAGGAGAGCGACCGTCAATGTCTCGCATGCGTACGCCCACAAGGGACGCACGCGGTAAATAGACGGCGCTTTAGGGAGATGTTTAAGTCAGGGGAACGGAGGGGTTTCAAAAGAAAGGTTCGTAATTTGATTTTGGCAGCGAGGTATCGAGCGTGCGCATGCCAGCGAAGGCCGCTGTCGAGTAGCACACCCAAGAATCTCGCTTCGCTCTGCCAGGGTAGACGCGCGCCGGCCAAGCTCACCAACGAAGTTGACAACGCATTTCTCGAAATTGAGAGCGAGTTGTTTTCGACTTCGCCATTCAGGGAAGGCGGCGAGACAATCACTTAGGTATCTGACTTCCTTCCGTTCGCCGATTTCGCGTAGTACGCGAACATCAGAAGCCCGCAGCGTTGAATATCTGTTCTTATTTCAGCAGGAAGCGTCGCTTCTTTCACGTATATGCCGAAGAGGGGTAGGAGAAACAACACTCCCCTGAGGCACGCCCGCTTCGGCTCGTCTGAGGGACGAGTAGACGTTATTGACACGCACCTTGAACTGCCGTCTTTCGAGGGCGAGGCCGATCTCCGTTCAAAGCCGCAGAAGGTGCTGCGCGGAGCTGTGACCAGCTCGAAAGCCAAATTGTTCATGTGGGCAGTAGACGGATACGACTAATAGTCGGCCTTTACCAACCCAGACGTACGTCCCGACCGCCTCTAGTAACGTCAGAGCAATAGCGGGGATTTGGGCTTCAAGCTGCTGCAGTTTCCGGCGCAGCGCGATTGCTACGCCGCCCCCTGGCCTGCCAGCGCGGTCTCGGCGACAAACAGCAAATCCCCGGAGTTTGAATTCGTGTTTATCACTGAGCCACGTTTCTTGTAAAGCCAATATCTTGAGTTGCATTTCAACTGCAAAATGTTCGATTTGTTGGGCTTTAAAAATTGCACTTCGCGCGTTTCAAGTGCATGCGCAGAGAGGTGCTATTCGCATGTTTACGTTGCTCGACATTGCACGACTACTTCTCGACACTGCGGCTTTTTTTTTCGGCGTAGACGAAGGTCAGTGTGGTGTTCGATCGCATCATGCTCGTATTGATAAGAGGATACTTGATCGTATTTGCAGTGCACTAGTCTTTTGCGTTTTACTGCTAGGTGTAAATAGTTTGTCAAGATTCGCGACGGACGTGAGTCGTTTGCCAGTTTGGTGATTTGTTTAGTCACATCTGTGACTGTCATTTTAGAGTGTGTTTCGCTCTATGCTCTTAGTGTGTCTGATGGGAGAGCTTGTCTTTGTCCAATGGTAAGGACATGTCTCTGAAAGATTTTTACCGTAGCCGGAGCTTCGTCTCATTGAAAGGCGTGGTATGCTTCATTGAATGATAGCCGTCTCAAGCATTGAGTGAAGGACTCGATATCAAGTTCCTTCCTCAGTACTTTCAGTCGTTTCCGAAACGGAGGTCAAGCCATGAGTCTCAGAACTCTATTCGGAATTAACTCAAGTGTGTCCTTGTACTTCTGTGCTGTGGTCCACCACGTCGCCGCGGCGTAGGTAGCCACAGGCCGGCAGCACGTTTTATAGAGTGCCAGGCGAAGATCCAAGGGAAGAGAAGGTTCCTTAAGGAGAGGTTTTAGAAGACGGACCTTTAGGTGAAGTTTCGAACAGATTCGCCTGACATGTAAGTGCCAGCGCATGCTCCGGTCGAAAGTGACACCCAGTTAGGTTGCATTAGGCGCCCATTTGAGTTTTTCGGTTCCGATTTTGATTTGCTTGGGCAGCGTGAACCGCTTTGTGTGATTGTGTTTGCGGCGAGAGAAGCAGATTGCCTGAGACTTTTCCGCTGAGAAAGTCAAGTGGTTTTCTTGTGCTCACTTCAGTCAGGTTCATCAGTTTTTGAAGAGTTTCCAGTATATGATCTAGGTTTATTCCTCTTGCTAGGACTGCTATGTCATCAGCATGCAGGAATAGCCTAATCCGTGGAATCTGTGGTATGCCATTGACAAATAACGAGAACATTAGCGGGGAGAGCACGGAGCGTTGAGGGTCTCCGGCGAAAATCCCGCGCTTTGAGGATCTCGCTTTTCCCACTTTGACCACGAAGGTGCGGTTTGTGAGAAAATATGCAATCACGTCCGTTACTTCTTTAGGGAGGCTTCGTCTTAGTTTGGAGAAAAGTGTGTTGTGTGGCACTTTGTTGAACACTTGTACCATGTCGAGGTATACGATAGATCTGCTGGGCCATACATTGTGCCTGCAGTGAGGCTGAATGTCCCGTTCGGAAGGCAAATTGCTGGTGGGGCCTTGTGCCTTGCGACTGCGCATGCTTGAGATAGTTTGTGAGATTTCTTGGATAGTGCAGTGTGTGAGTATTGTGTTGTTGCTTTCCTCTGCATTTTCCTCATCGTCGTCTGTTTGCGATGTGTTGTTTGTGAACCTTCGAGCATATCTGCGAAGAATTCCGCCTTTTGCTAGGTCGGGGAAATGGTAAGTTGGTTTTCCTTCCGCGTTGTCAGGTCCTCGAATGGCTGTGTTTGTTTGGTAAGGATCTCAGAGCCTTTTGAAATCGTAACATTATGAAATTGTAATTTTGCGATAATAGATTTATGTTGTGGGTAAATGTTTATCTGGTTATTCCATAATAGTGTAGGTTAAGCAGAATTAATTACTTGGGTTTTAAGTGGGTAAATGTTTGCATTTGTTAATGATAGTTACATTTGGTGTCGTGTATGAATTTTGTATTTAAAAATATGTAAACTTCGTGTTCCTGGGTGAGGTTAATTCCATAGGACGAATGATAAATTATTAAGTTGAAATAGTATTCGCGAATAGAGTTCTAGTGAGAGAAAGTCGCGACGCAAATTTAGTTTACACGGACAATATGTTCATAACTCACACCACAGTAGGACCCATGATATCCCGTGGAGAAGACAGCAGCATCACATCAACGGAGAAGACATTCCGTAAGCTTACGAAATTTATCAACACCGTACGGCTAAATCATGTTTAAACTCCATAGAAGAGTGAACTAATAACGAGCTCGAGAAGTATTAGAATTTTACAATAAATGTTATTTGTTGTTTGAAAAGAAAATGTTGATATTTCGTTGAATTGCCATCAAATCAGACTCCAAAGAAGTTCCAGGAATAGTGATTTTTGTACAGTCACACATCCAAGTGCAGCAGGTAAGATGACGTATATTGTACGTCGAACTCTCTATGAATATAAAAAATGAACATTTCTGATTAGAGTCTGTCATAACAATGAATATGTAACGCTAAGTATATAATATAGCATTAACTATCCACAATTCAGAGCAATGGTGTGAAAAGACTCATTATTCGAACTTTTTTACCTGGTAGAAAACAGTGTAGGAACATTTAATTTTAGCCCCAGTCCATAATTCAGTGTATTACTTTCTTCGGTGAAATACCACTGATCGCTATATGTACTTCTGGATTGGCCTTAGCCTATCGAAAAGTGAAACCTATTTCAGCGCCGCGGCGGACATGATGCTGAGGTCTAATTTCCAATATGGCGTCAACTGTGATCTGAGCAGTTTGTCATTACAAATGTAGTCTGTGATAAATGTAAATATTACAAAAAAGGAAAAATATATGTAAGTAGTTTTTCAAAATGGTTGCGAAGTGCGCCTACTGTGGTAATACCAGTAATAAAAAGAGCAACTTGACATTTCACAAGTAAGTTAATACTTCCAATTAATTTCGCATTTATTTCTATTATTATTTTCTTAGTTGAATAATATTTATTATACTATTGTTCTGATTAATTTTGCAATTGTTTAGATGTGCAGTAATATATTGTAATATAGACAACATTGCCTAAAAATATAATTTTAGGTTATGTATATAGTTTTATCAAAACGTTTAGAAAATGTATTATTTCAATAATTTTAAAATCATTGATGTTACAAATATAACCTTTATTTTTGTAACCTGTAATTTTTATATTTACATAAATAATTTTATTTATTTAATAATAAATTTCATTATATTTGTGTTGGTTTTGTGTGCTACAATTCTACTCAAAATTATATTAGTGTGTGTCTATCAGTGATTAAAAAAACCATAAATGAAATTTGTTATGCTTGTGTCAAAGCAATTTCAATAAACTTGCTATAAAGTTCAATATTTTAATAATGTTAAAGTATACTCTTTTTATTTTCAACCAATTTTATTCTTACAATTATTTAGATTTCTAAATATTACTTTTAATATGTATATATAATATTGTAAAAGAGAAAATTGTACACAAATTAAGTAAATATTATTTAAAAAAAAAATGTGTCAATTTCATCAAGAAAATTGTACCACTGCATTATTTCAGAAAAAATTATAATTAATCAAAAAATATTATGCATTTTAAATTTTGATGTACAAAATCAACATTCCCTTTTCAAAATATTTATTTATATTCGTATCATTTAAAAATATTCATTAAAAAGCGCAAAACATTTATGTCATATTTATCTTTACATCCACATTAATGTTAATATTCAGTGGCTATATTAGAAATAAGTTAAGACCTCGGCATCAGGCCGCCACGTGTATTTCCGAAACTAATAGTCCGTTTGAAGTCTGGTTTGTCCCATTAAATTTCAAATAGAGAGATGTACTCACATACGTGATTTAAAAGAGAAGCTAGGAAATTTCCTTTTTTCAATTTTTTTCACTAAATATCGGAATTTAGGTTCATTTTTGTTTCTCGTGTATTTCCGAAACTAATAGTCGGATTGAAGTCAGATTTGCTTTATTGAATTTCTCGTCCAGAGTGATACTCACATACGTAATTTCTGAGAGAAGCTACGAAATTTACTTTTATCCGTTTTTTTCACTAAATATCGGAATTTTGGGTTCATTTTTGTTTCTCGTGTATTTCCGAAACTCATAGTCGGATTGAAGTCTGGTTTGCTTTATTGAATTTCTCGTCGAGTGTTGTACTCACATACGTGATTTCAGAGAGAAGCTACGAAATTTACTTTTTTTTATTTTTTTCACTAAATATTGGAATTTGGGTTCATTTTTGTTTCTGGTGTATTTCCGAAACTAATAGTCGGATTGTAGTCTGGTTTGCTTTCTTGAATTTCCCGTTCAGTGTTGTACCCACACACGTGATTTCAGAGAGAAGCTATGAAATTTCCTTTTTTCCATTTTTTTCACTAAATATCGGAATATGGGTTCACTATTGTTTCTCGTGTATTTCCGAAACTAATAGTCGGATTGAAGTCTGGTTTGTTTTCTTGAATTTCCCGTCCAGTGTTGTACTCATATCCGTGATTTCTGAGAGGAGCTACAAAATTTACTTTTTTCCATTTTTTTCACTAAATATCGGAATTTGGGTTCATTTTTGTTTGTCGTGTACTTCCGAAATTATTTGTCGGATTGAAGTCTGGTTTGCTTTATTGAATTTCCCGTCCAAAGTTGTTGTCACATACGTGATTTCAGAGAGAAGCTACGAAATTTACTTTTTTTCATTTTTTTCACTTAATATTGGAATTTGGGTTCATTTTTGTTTGTCGTGTACTTCCGAAATTAATTGTCGGATTGAAGTCTGGTTTGCTTTATTGAATTTCCCGTCCAAAGTTGTAGTCACATACGTAATTTCAGAGAGAAGCTACGAAATTTACTTTTTTCCATTTTTTTCACTAAATATCGGAATTTGTGTTCATTTTTGTTTCTCGTGTATTTCCGGAATTAATATTCGGATTGAAGTCTGGTTTGCTTTATTGTGTTTCTCGTCGAGAGTTGTACTCACATACGTGATTTCAGAGAGAAGCTAGGTAATTTACTTTTTTCCATTTTTCACTAAATATCCGAATTATGGTTCAGTTTTATTTTACGTTTATTTTTGAAGCTCTATCCGGATTGATGTTTGGTTTGCTGAAATAGGCTTGACGTGTTGAAATTGTCGGCGCTGAAATAGGCTTATCTTTTGGATTTTCTAAGGCATATCCAGATGTATATATAGAGATCAGAGCGGAATTACAGATAAACAATCAATGGACACTCTCTTTCATCGTTTTCTCACAATTAATAGTGTCCATTGCAATTATTTTTGTTGTATTTAATGAAGAAAAACCGAGGTAAGCAAATCTACAAGTGACAACGAATATTTGCATGACTGTCTGCAAGATGCGAGTGTTAGTAGTATAAAGAAACTTTTGTACCGTTTTGCCTCTTCCCCTTCGTTTCAAAATTTAAACATTTACGGATTAAATTATATGCTAAAAGAAAAACTAGTGCTGTTAATGCAGTGGTAAATTTAATTTTTAATGTTGATGGGAAAATGGAGAAGAAATGCTTTGCCAATTTAAAGATAAATTTTCAAGTGACAAAACCATGAACGAAAATACGCGATTCTAACATTGTGGCCATAAAATGGAGAGTATTAGGAGTAAGAGTATTAGAAGTAGGAGGACGCATGTAGCTCATGTTGCCAAATTAACTCAAATGTAAAAGGGCATTATGTCAGTCCATGATAGAAAATATAAACGGCATCTCAGATAATGTGATAAAACTTGTTGCAAAATTTTATCGTGGTGATATAAGCAGAATCATGGCTGGTATGAAAGATACGAAATGAGGATATGAAAACATTAAAAGCAGAAAACACTTGTTCTAACTAATTTGAGAGAACTTTACAAAAAATTTAAGAAAAGTCATCGAAATAATAAAATCGGTTTTTCAACTTTCTCTTCTCTAAGGTCAAAGAATTGTGTACTGGCGGGAACTCCAGGTACACATAATGTTTGTGTGTGTGTGTGTTATATGCAAAACCAAAGTAATGCATGCATGTGTACAACCCATCATCGGCAGAATTAATTTTATTGTCATGAAAATTGTGTGTTATGATCCTTCATTAAATTGTTTTGTAAACATGTTAGAAGTGTCTAGATATTTCAAATCTTCATGGCACGTTAAAGTCATGTCTACAGACGAATCTCATCGAAGAAATAATTTACAAGAAGTGGTCTACAACCGATAGGGCCCAGATGATTTGAGTTAGACATTCACCAGAGTTATTTATGAAAAGTTACACATTGATTCTTCAAAAATTCAAGTCTCATAATTTTATAGCAAAGGAGCAGGGACGCTATTTGCAGAATCTGAAACATGTCGTCTAAAACAAAAAATTCATCATTATTAGTGATTATTCAAAAATAAAAATCAGTTTTGTAACATAAAATGCTATTCACGGCTGTCATTGAAATAATTTTCAGGCTACAATACACAATTTTTTGTTTATTACCAAAATTCCGAAAACGGTGAATTATCGAACCTTTGTTTATCATAATATCAGATTATTTAACTCATGACAGTGCAGGACTACACGTATTTCAAAAGAAACCCATTGAATATTTGCAAGAAAATTTTCCTGGAATTAAAAAAAAGGTATTATTTCAGTGATGGAGCAGCAGTTTTTTTTCCTATCAGCTAGTCTCCAAGGGATACACATCTTCAATGCAATATTCAAGGAGTTTTATTTCGTTTCACAACGAAAGTTGAATACGAAGAGGAAGCTCACATGTTAGAGGAGAGGTTTGCGGGGCTATAGTCTATTGGAGGAACATCGAGATTTTTATCGTGTTATCCCAGTTAATGAAACCAGCATTTCTCAAACATTTTTCAACTGAATCTCCCAGAGAAGTGATTCGACGCAAATGTCACCACGGGGACTCATCAACGAGCGCACAGAACTGACGCGGAGCTGTGCACCGTTGAGGGAGGGAGCCAATTTTTAATGTTTTTACTGTCTCGTGAAATTTTCAGGATTGCCTACAAATATCCATCGTTGTTCACTGATTTTCGTTTCTATAAAACATTGCATTTTGAATGTGCGCAAAATAACACTATAAGGTGAAAACATTGGTCTATCTATACTCTAACAAATGGTGTTACGAAAATCAAATTTTGTCTTTTAAGATAATAGGACATAACATAATACAGACGTGTAATGCGAATGTGTAGAACTTTAATCATGCATTGTGATGTAACAATGGGAGATAATTAATTAATATTTCACAGAAAGCATATTTGCTCTAAAATGAAGCACATTTTTAAAAAATTAGCTAATGTTGGTAGGTCGAGTTTTGATGGCCTCTTGTTTTCCGTGGAATGACCCCTCTTTACAGAGAGCGTTACTTATACGTTCCGGTACTGTAGTTTTAGAAAGTTGGCGACATTGGTCACAAATCTTCCGACCGCTTCTGACAACCCTGTTTTGGCGCGTTAAAGTTGAGCCGATCGAACGTCGCCGAAGCCATCGAGGTTTGTCGACGCTGTTGTATAGCTGCTCTAGTAAAAGATTTAGAAAAATATAAAACAGTGTACCATTAAACGAACCATTAATTTATTTCGTAGGAAAAGGAATGGTGTTCTTGTGAACAGGATTTTTTCTGCGCAAGTTTTGTGTCAATGTCATAGACAAGCTAAGGTTGCTCTGTGTCGATGCATTAGTGGCCAAGATCATGACTGTGACAGTGGAAAATATTTTTGATAAAGCCCAGCTCAGCACTCTTTCCCACAATAAGTTATTGCAAAGATTAGTGGATCTCCATGAAAAGGTAATATATGTGTTTTTTCTTCGTGTTATTGATGAATGTCATTTTTAGGGGCTCTTAATGACATGAAACTCATGTCAATTTTTTTTTCGATGTGAAATCAACACTATATTCGAAATGTGTATTGTTTCCTTTGATATTAATATTTTGTGTTACAGTGAAATGTACGGCAATGTTGTACTTGGTGAATAGGGATTACATTTGTTCATGTGGTTGCTTACAGTCATGTTTGTGGCCAAGATATGAAATAATCTGTATTGAACTGGGTGCTTCATATTCTAATATTTCATAAAGGAACACTTGTTAACCAATACACATTTTCAAATAATCATATTCTAGTGTTTAATTCGTAGCAAGGAGGTAACTATTGGGTGATATTTCAAGTAGTACACAGGCTGAAATTTTCTGAAATTAATGCTTACGACTGCCACCAGTAATGGCCTGCACTCATGTGTAGACTAGTATTTTTCTTCATTTTTGCATTTTTCAATTTTTTGAGTTTTCAAATAGATTTTTTCCAGTTGTGACGAGCAAGAGCCATCTCGAAGTATTCAGCAACATCTGATTATTGAAAAGCATTGTAATTTTATTTTGATTTTAATAAGGGTGGCAATGTTGTCAATCATTTGATTTTGATCATTGATTAAAATTGATTTTTTAAAGTCTGAATTCAATCAAAAATGTTGTCTGCTTTAACCCTGAAATTCAAAAATACTTACTAGAGGATCTGTTTCCAATCCTTTGAATAAATTATAGTGTATGAAAACTACAAATTAATTCTTTCAAATATTTTTTAAGAAATTTGTAAGCCCAATTTTCCTTTAATCTGCTCCCGTTTTCTTCCTATAAAATTGTTGTACCAATTTTGTTGTAATATTTACTAACCTTGTAGTGCTTGTTTTAGAAGTGTGTTAATGCTCATTATTACCTTGAAATGCTTGTTTGTAATGGTAACTTTTTGTGATAGATGTCGTTCATCTATATTTCAGTCTAACCCTCTGGAGTTTCAAAAACGTTTTGTACTTTGTTTAAAATATGCTATTGCAAATGGAGAGAAAGGCCCAGCAGTACGCATTTTGGATTTAGTGTCAAAGTTCTGTGGCAAACTAGAAGGCAGGAAGACTTTAAATGGTAAAGTTGACAAACAGAACGATGATAATGATGATAAAAAAGATGATGATGAAGAAGAAGAAAATGAAGATGAGGAACCAATGAATCCCTTTGTATCTGACCTTTTGAAGGAGCTACTAAAGGTGCGGTTTATGTGGTAATGTGCAGTTTGGAGGTGGCCTGTGATAAAAAAAAAATATTAATCTTATTCTATTTTAGTATTATTGAAATGATAACCAAAGACAACTTTATTTCATATGTGAGAAAAGTACTTTTTTCATATCTACTGCCAAGGTCTCAATTATTTAAATCACACGATTCGCCAAAAAGTCATTAATTTAAATCAAAAATATAATTTATTGTAAATTTTACGAAGAATGATTAAACATTGGAAGGTTAAGTAAAAGGAAAATATGTCGAGGAAACTGGAAAGAAGGGAGGAATAATGGAGAAGAATTTTTTTTTTTTAAATAAATAAAATGTATGCCATCCAAAATGCGTGTAGACATTAACCTTTGCAAAAGAGAATGTTGTACATTCATATCATTTTCAAATGATGAAAAAGATGCTGTGATAAACTGAATAATTATAATAATCAACATGCATATTTATTCGGGCTAATTAAGTCTTTCTTGCAAGAGAAGGTATATAAAGGTCAGAACCAATATTTGCGAAACAAGAACAATCGTTAATCTCAAAAAAATTAACAGGATATTAATATTTATTTTCATATTTGCAGAAAGTTGTCTTGATATGTATAAACAAGTTCCCCAGGAAGATCTTACTGGCCTTGGTGTCAGATTTATTTTACGAAAGTTTTTGTAAAACCCATATCTCAGAACTTAGTCAATGTGGGGTAGCTCCATTGTTCTTCTGAGCTCTTCAGTTTTTTTTGTCTCTTTCTTAACAAAATCTAAAAAATTACCTAATGTGAATATTTAAACTTAAAAGTCTGATATTTTAAAAATTATAAAAAAAATCATGATTTTTATTAGCCCTGCCTAGAGCCACATTTCAAAGTGAGATATTTTTTAAGCAGAAATTTCAATGAATTCTAGAACATCATTTATGTCATTCATAAAATGTTATATCTTAGGTTGTCTCTTCAATGAGATACTTTGGAATTTCTATGGAAAAAGGAAAACAAACAAAATGGTGAATTTTCTATTGCGCCGTATATTTAGTTTTGTTGCAAATCTCAAGTTCTGCTACAAATGTAATATTCAAATAATATTTTAGTTGAGCCTTGTGGCCCAAGTGGAGGGGAACATAAACTGGCAGTGTCTCATAAACTGGATAAGCATTATGAAGTTGTTGGAACTGGACTAGTGCCATGTATTGTAGGTGTTATTTTTAGTGTGAGATAATAAAATAAAAATTTTGAAACATTTTTTATTCACACAATATATAGAAGCCATAACCATTGCAATATTTATTATTGTGGGGAGTGAATTAGAATTTAGAACTTATCTAGTAGTTTTGTTGGAACTAGATCGTAGTTTTGATATCAACACAAAAAAATCTAGATATTCACTAAAAAGGGCCTCAAAATGAACGAATGAATGATATGCCTACTTCAACTTATAATATACCCCTTAATTGGGTCAAATGACATGATGCACTTGTAATGGGTTTCCCACTCCCTTGTTGATGGGTATTTACTGCAAGTTTTCCTTTTTTTATTAATGTTGTGAGTAATTATATCTGCGTGTTGTGTATCTTATGTATTCCCCGAGTCTTTGATATGGTGAATTTTCTATTGCACCGTATATTTAGTTTCTTTGCGAATCTCAAGTTTTGCTACAAATGCGGTTCAGTTAAACGTATGCCAAGTTTTAAAAACTGGAAATGGATCATCATTGTGTGTATGGCATAGCTTGTGCACAAAATATAACAATTTATGCTGATATTCTTAAGGAACGCCGTTTTATCTTGTCTACCAAAAAACAATGATGTCAGTACTGCTGGAATTATGCAGTATAGAAAATTCTACAAAACACACTTACGGGAGCTGTTTATTCCATGAGACCACTCTGATTCAAAAATCAATTTAAATGATCAAGAACAAATCACTACAACTAAATAAAAAGTAACAGAAGGGGAAGTGCGAAAGATAAGATGAAGTTATTGAGTAGGGGAATGCATTGAGACAGACAGGTTGACCACAATTTAAGAGAAAAATTTACCACCGATTCATAGATAGGTAGCTCTATTAGATGTTGAAAGGGAAATTGAAATAGTAGTTTTGAGAAGAAAGAAATAGTTGTTTTTTAAATGTTTTAACTTGTGTATTAACATAATATGCTATGTTAAATATAATTAATTTATTGAATTTCAGGTACATGGCTGCAAAAGCTCTAGTTCTAGAATGAGAATATGTTATTGCATCAAAAGAATTCTTCAGTGTTTGGGTCCTGAAGCATCTATAGATAGCGATATTTGTGAGGAAATTTATGCTGCTATGTTAGAAAGATTGAAGGTAAATTTAGAACTCAAAAATTAGTATAATTTGTATTAAATTTTTTTTAAAAAAATATACAAAATAGTGATATTACAACAATAGATACTTTCACATATTATTGGATATGAGTACAAAATATAATCAGAGCTGTAATTTATTCAAAATTCACGTACATACATATGTCCCAAAGAACTTTCAAAATATGGATGAAAAATTTGACTAAAATATGGGTTAAAATTGAATAAAAATATTAAAATAGTGAAAATGTATTAAACAAATGTTTAAGTTATGTAAATGCTGTATATACTCGAATATAATCTGGACCCTAATTTTCCGGTAAGGAATCTTGAAAAAATATTTATTTTTTTTCCCCCCACATGTTTTCACTTTTATTGCAAAACCATTCTGTCTTTAATAGGCCCGCCTGGTTAGTGTGATTTTCATAAAGCTGCACCTCAAGGCCCATCTTCACAGTGGCATTATGTGAGGCATTTCGTGCCTTTCTCGGTCATGCCTCTAAATGTCGCGACCGTATCAAGCCGTGTTTGATACCACCTGGTATGGTCGCAATCGTGCGACACTATTGGCACTATTGAAAAAGACGCGAAATGCTGTGAGATGTTATATCATGAAGATTGGCCTTGATGTACCACGTTATAAAATCCGAAGACAAATCCACGCCACCATATGACCACGTGCAACATGCGTCGTGTTCGTGGTACCAACATTGACTTCAATATTACCCGCACCCCAATTTTCAGCTAGCAATTTTTTTGAAAAATATGCGTGGTTATATTTAAGTATACACTGTAGAATGGTCAAAGAACTCTGATTTTGGTATTAACTACAGAACAAGATTGAATCATGTACCAATATAGATGGTATATAGATATACTGGGTGTCTACTCAAGAATCGTTCTGACATGCTTCTGACACTTGGGGGATGAGTCCTTGATTCCCCAGTAACTGACTGTGTGACATCCATGCAGGGCTGGTATGTTGCTTGCTTCAGATCAAACTTATCTCTCAGGCGATGTTATAAATGTTCACTGTGCACTTCTTCACACTTTTGGCACTGACAAACATGTGACTTACACTTATTGGAAATCCTCTTCTTCATGTTGGAGATCTCTCTTTGTTTCCTTGAAGCTCTGCAATTGTATGAGGATTGGATTTGTAAACTCTGTCCTTTTGTAAGAAATAAAAAAAAGTAATAAAAAATTGTGAGATTGGGAGATCTTGCTGGTCAGAGATCACAAGTAATAACTCTATCAGTGAAATACTTCATCAGTAAATGGAAGAGTTTTATTGCTGAATGGGCAGTGGCAGAATCTTATTGAAAGAAAGTGTCTAGAATATTGAGGTATGGCTCTAATAGTCTCTAAGAAGAACATGCCGACGATTCATTGAGCACTGATAGCACCAATTTTATTCTCTGTTTATTAAGAATAAATGTTGCAGTGTTATTGGGAAAATCTTCTTGATGAATTTTTTTAAAATTGTTCTAATTTCACTCTGAATTTTATTCATGTTTTCAAAAAACAATTATTCATGAATTTAAGATGTATTTTCAAAGATTTGATTTCATCCTAAAAAATGTATCGTCTTCATACAGTTGTAGGAGGTGGTCCAAAACATTTCTACTTCTGTAATCTTTTAAATTAGATTTTTAAGAAAACAGGACCTGCTTCATTTTGATAAATGTACTTTGCTTTAGTGAAGGAAAATTCTGTGTTTATGTGACGATTATTTATTTATTATATAAGAGGATATTGAGAACTATTTAAATTTTTAACTAATTCTTACTACTATTTAGCCCAAATTGAATTACAAATTGTCTAGAAAATTATCTTTCTAATGGGAATGTTAACTCTTATTGCCTAAGCTTTCATGTTTTTCTTGTTCTTTAAAATCATCATAATCATATTTGTTTCTACCACCTTCAGCTGAACATTTATCTCTGTTTTATTCACTCGCTACCGCTTGTGCAGTAGAAAGAAAGTTATTCACAGCTTCGTGAAAAATTGCTAATTTTCAGCAAAAAAGAGCAACCTATTACTGCACCCTGATAATGATTAAGATTAACGTCCAGTTACTAAATTTAGAAGAAAAAAATATTTTAACACATGGTTTAGCCAGAATCCATGTTTTGTGGGTTCTTGATACTGAAAACTAATCGACAGCAAAACATCTGACCCCCTGTCTCTGAACAATGCTAGCAGCTACTCTCAGCAGACTTTCTCCAAAATTGAAACAGTGCTATCAATCTGACTGATGTTGCGTCCCCTTGAATTTGAAACCGAAATTTTAATTTTGAGAGGTACTTTACATGAAACTACTGGGATGATTCAAGAGCAAATCACTCTGCTTTTATTAAATATTTTAATTGGATGGCGTGAATAACAATTAAGAGAGTGGTGCATATCTCGTGTTAGTTAAAAACCCTAATTTTTCGAAAATTGCGAAAGTACAAAATTTTTTCGGGGTCTTCCTAAAACTAAAATATTAAAAACAGATATTGTTTCTTAAAAATTGATGTTGAAATAAAGTCATGTACAAATTTAGTTTTACAAAAAATTATGACTGAAATGTGTTAATTCGGAGAGAAATTGTGGTACAAATAGTAATACATAAGCATTACTAAGGGCAAGAAAATATCTGCTGTTTTAACACCACTAGTCTTTCTTGTTGATCCTTCTCCTACATTGCATCGTCCTGACTTTTTAGAATGTTCATCTTTCATTTAATGCTGCCGAAGAACATTCCCTTCAAATTCACCAAATTTTCTTCCTGTCTCTCTCTGTTTGTGGCTCTTGGATTCTTTAGCTCTCCTTTCACAGAATATATTTGATTTTTGCATTGTTTAATTATTGCGTGATTGTATTGTAAATTGCCTACTTTGACATTTCTGTTTTGCGCTGAATCGTTCAAGTTTTAAGGTTGGGAAGTTTTTGCTAAGAAAATATTGTGTCATAATTCTGCCCCTTTGATCGGATGTAGAATGTGTACTTATATCAATGTTATTTGTTTTTTATTTCCGTAACTTGCCAAACCAAGATACACTTTTACACTTGCAGGGTATTGAACCGAGAAGTCTTGCGGCCTTGTTGGTCCGTGCACCTGTAACAAAATTTAGGCAACACCTTTTATTCTTTTGACATATCATTTCACTTACTATAATGCTATTCATTCGAGTTCCTCCCTTTGCTAGCCCATTCAAAAATATTGGTCTGGTTTGCTCTATGAATGTAATTAGATACACATACATAAATTTAGATTTGATATTTATTGCTTTTTCAACTTATTGTTACATTGGCATTTGAGATTCTTGACTAGGAAAAGCAGTATAAAAAATAAATACAAGCCTATTACACATAATCTTTGAATATAAGATGTCCGCATGTTTTTCGAATGAAATATTTAGGAAAAAACTACTTTTTGGGTAAATACAGTATTTATCGAATAGAGTTTTGAGAAAATTACTGGAATGTCATGGGTATGTAAAGAATACCCAAAAAATAAAAATAAAAAGCTTCAAATTTAAAGGGTGCAACATCAGCCAGATCAATCGCACAATATCAGTTTTGTTGAAAATCTTTTGTCCAGTTTTATCAGAAATCCCTTTGTGAACTAAATATGTATTACATTTGCGTGGGTTGTGTGGGCATCACCCCCTCTCACCAAATCCACATGAACATGAATTGGCATTGATGATGCATTAAAATTAATTTATTCATTACTACTTAGTATTGGCAATTTTGCATTGAAAATAAATTATGGCTAGCTTGGATCTTATCCATTATGCCTTAAATGTTCTATCCATTTGAATAGCGAAAGTTTGAAATTTTCTAAGTTAATAAAACGGTCATCTTTTTGAAAATAAGAATATTTTGGACAAATAAAGATATCATTTGCAATTTTATATATTACTAGCAGAACCCAGTAGATGTCATGTTCTCTCTCTTTCCTCACTCCCTTTTTACACTTTCTCTTTTCCTATCTATTTTACTCTCTCCCTTTTCCCCCCTCTCTCATTTCCACTTTCTCTTTTCTGCCTTCTCCCTTTTTCTCCTCTCCCATGCCCCCTCTCTCTCCCTTTTTCCAACCCTTCTCCCTCTTTTCTTTGCTCGTTTTCTTTTTCCCTGTTTGTTTGCTATCTTTTCCCTCTCTTTTTACACTTTTTCTCATGGTCTTTCTCTCTTTTTTCCTCTCTCCCTCTATATTTCCCTTCCCCCACTCGTTTTTCCTCTTTACCCCTCACTCTTCCTCCTTTCTTCTCCGGTGAACTCTGACAGCATGAGACCGATCTCCATGAAAGTTGGCATATCTATGTATTTTTTTGTAGAGAAGCAAGGAGAATGTGTGTTCATACATTTTATTCAACTTCTTTTTAGGATAAATCACCTTCTGTAAGAGCTCAAGCTGTAACAGCTCTGGAGCGTCTCCAGGACCCTTCTGATCCAGACTGTCCTGTTGTGAAAGGTTGGTGTAATGTGAATGTGTTTTTATTGTTTGGTATGTAGTTTCTTTGTAGTAAATTTATTTTGTTTTTCCACTTGCTGCCAACTACGCTATCTGTTGTAATTTAAAGTGTTTATTATTTTATGGCTCCCGTTCAAATGATTCACATTACAAGCCTTATGTTTTCTTCACAGCATTTCTTTTTCACATGTCAATGGATCCCAGTGCAGAAGTGCGTCGTGCAGTTTTATTGTGTCTTGGCCGTTCCAAATATTCGCTCCCTTATATTCGTAATAGAATTCAAGATGTTAAAGATTCTGTGCGTAAGCAAGCTTATGTGTCTTTGAGTAAAGTAACAATTAGATCACATTCCATCAAGAACCGTGAACTTATTCTCTCACAAGGACTAAAGGATCGCAATGGTATGTTATATAATTGAAGTTGCATGAATTTTTATACTGTGTTAATAGTGTATCATATTGTTTATATTTCAGTGCATTTCATTGTAGGGAAAATTTCATTTGGTGACTAACAATCGGAGGACATACGGAAAATGACAATTGTGGAATTATTAGGGATTTTTTAAATTGTCGTTTGAGTAAACCTAAAGAATTTTAAGTTTTACCCTTCTTGATCAGAAATATGTACTTATGGGTCTTGCAAACTGCAAATGCGTTATTTGAATAGGCACTTCTAAGTTTCTTTGGTGCCAGGTGCTAAATTACATCACTAAACCAATAAATAATTGAAAGAGAAAAAAGATATTTCTTTTATTAGGAATATCATGAAAATTTGAGAAGCTATTTGTTAAATGTATATGCAGGTAGATACCAAATTTCTTGTAAGAATATTTCTTTGGAGGTTGTCTTGAAACTGTAATGAAAATATGCTTTTTACAGAATTAAAACTGGCACAAATGCAGACATAAGGAACCAAAATAGTTTGAATATGCGTTATGTACTGTTTGGTACAACGTGTTATTCAATGAATGCACAAAGCTGAAGTTCTTAGCGATTTATAACATACACATATTCTAACTAAATTGAGATACAATTTTCTCAAATTAAAAAAATAATTTTGTGAGAAATTAAATAAAATACCTATCAGTAATACACTGGCAGTTGTAAAATTGTGTTATAATATCCTACGATTGTTTGATTTTTGCGGAAATTTTTCAATGACATATTTTGCAGACTACAAGAATTTTCTGTACTAAAAATATCTTGACTTAAGTCTGTGTTTGAATTGTGTTTTATGATAGTCCAATGTGCAAAGTTTTACCAATTAAGGTTGAAGATTAATTCATTTATTTGTACATTTTCAGTCAATATTTAGATTATAGAGCCTACAGATACATGAATTCTGTCTTGTTTTCAAACAAAGTAAAATTGTTTCATAGGGCATTAGTAGAACAATAAGTCTTATTTTTATGTCTAAAAGTCATTAAAATTAGTTTATTTTTATTACTTCTTATTTCGTTGTACGAAAAGAACTTAATAGTTTCAATCTAATTTTTGAAGTTAGGTATTTTGTGTTCAAAGCTGGAATAAATGAACTGATTGATGAAAAAAAACTATTTTGCAGATTCTGTTAGAGATTCTGTTGAAAAAGTTTTGCTTCCCAATTGGTTTGAAAATTGTCAAGGAAATTTTGTGGATTTTCTTCATTCACTGGATGTGGAAAATTCTGAAATAGCTGAAAAAGCTATTAAAGTGATTTTTCGGTATGTAAAGGAGATTTTTCCATGATGCCTATAGTTTGCTCATGAAGTCAGCATTTTATGTGAATTGTTTGTTAACAGGCAACAGTCAAAGGAAAAGTTAATTAAAAATTTAGATTTGGATTCTGAAAAATTAATTCCGTCTGAAAAATTGACTATAGAATTATCTTTTGTGTGGAGATGCCTTGCAGAATTTCTACAGTCGGAAGAAGATGGCCAGTGGGAACTTATTCTACCAGAACTTTCTCTATTTTGTGAATATGTGAAAAGGTAAAACAGTTTTGATTTTTAACCTTTCATGTGTATTTTTAAAGAATTGTGAAGTTGCCATTGTGAGTGAGGGAAGAGTACAGTATATTTTTGAATTCCGTTGTTTCTCTGTAGAGCTGCATGCTTCTTTGATCATTGTTGTTGTTTTTTTTCAAACTAATTATATGGTAGACATAAAATCCTATTAACAGAAAATGCTGTTAATGTTTGTCAGTCAGTCTGTCTGTCCACCTGTCCATTTGCCAATCTGCCCAACACCAAAAACTGATGTGCTGGAGAAACACGTACACTTAGAGGTTTGCTTTGTGATAGCAGCTTTTTGGGGTGTGCAAAGATATTCAGAGACAAGATATAATAGATTACCTTTTCTTAATTTGTGTTATTAATAACAAAAAGTTCTCAGTGTTGAAATGTTCACATGTTCTTTTCAGGAACTTGGATAGATTAAAAGAAATTAATAAACTGGAAAAGTTGGAACCTTGGGATCACACTCCGAATGATTTCATCATTTTGCAGTTGCTGCAATTAATGAAAGTGTTTGACTTAGGGGATGAGGCTGGAAGGTATTTTTCTGCTCTAGAAATTTTTAACCTTAAATGTTTGTTGATATGGATTGGAATGAATAAGTTTTCAGTAACTGAATATTCCTCAGGGAAAAATTGAAACAGCTGTTAATAGATATGTTAATGAGCTCTGATACAAGATTGAAGCTCATTCCCACAATAATAGATGTATTGGTAAAAGTGGTCCCAGATGTTGCTGCTAGACTCCAACTGATAGCAGAAACTATTTCCGAAATACACGATCCATTAGTGGAAGACGTAGAAGATATACCTGCTGATCAGAAACGAGAACTAGATTACAAGGTAAGAAGATTTTGAAAACTTGACGAAATAATCTCTCATTAGATTGGAAAATAGTAGGGTGGGATTTTTTTAATAATCAAAAATCCACAAAAATAGTCGCACAGTTGGAGAGAGCATTAATTACCTGACTGCAGATGTTCAAATCTTAAAATCAAATATTATGTACATGGGAATTTGTTGATTGGCAAGTTTAGAAAATTTCTAAGTTTTTGTGGAATACCGTTGAAATTTTGTTCATTACACAGGCCCTTAAAATAAAATAAAAAGTTATTGGACCCAAAGACATGACACATGTTTCTGTATGTATGTCAACACACTGAATACAAATGTGCAGCTAGAATTCCGACACCACTCTCCAGTTGTTGTTGTTTTTTTAATAGGTGTTACAAAAAATATGGCTAATTTCTCTGCCTTTTCTTCACTCAAATTGTTCTACAATGGATCTAACCAAACCAAATGTTGAAAAAAATTGTTCTTATTGCTGCAGTACTTGCTGGTCAATTTGAAATACTTATACAAACAAACCTTCAAAAATTTTCATGTTTTGAACATATTGTTGTGTTAATAGCCAATATTTCGCTGGGGAGAACTGTTTTTTAACTGAATCAGAAAACATTGGTGATGGATAATAATCTTAATCTTAGATGACACTAGCGTAATTTTGCTTGGAGCAAACATAGGGATGTATTTATTACCAACACTTTCATTTGTGAAATTAATAATTGCTATTTGTATTGATTTCGGTTAGCATTAATGAAATATAATGTATTCGGAAAATTTCATTTGAACCAAAATACCTTTTCTATGTCACTACAAAGATATGAAACATAAGAAATAATATTCTAATCGATTTTCTTTTAGTACTTGTTTAACCCACCAAAACATATTTATTTATAATTTGACAAACTTTCATTCAATAGACAAATACAGAATTACAGAAAGAAAAATGATTCATGAATATCACGATAAGAATGCAAATATTATACAATATAAATCACTCATAATGTAAAATATAAATATGCAATTCTGTTAAAAAACATTTTCACGAACTCTAAATGTCGCAACCTGACTCGTTTACCGTCCTAGTCCTTGTAGTGATAGGGTTATTTTTCTGTAGTTTCTGTAGTAGATAGATTTTTCTGTAGTTCACCATGGAAAAAGTCTTTATTTTTTAAGTGAATTGCAGAGACTAAAATTAAATTCTTCGAGTAACAGTGGTCAATCAATTCTACCATTTACTAACGTAAACACAAACAAGATATCATTGAAGTTACAAAGACATGAAATAGAGAGCATGTTTAGTGTAGAAGATACGAGACATAATCAAGATCGATGTAAGGGTTGCCTAAACGTGTTGCAGCAATTCTGAAGAACTTGTGCTGGACAGATTCAATTTTAGCAGAATGAATGTGAAAATAAGGAGACCAGACCATGGATGCCAACATTAAAAAAGGTTTAGCAAGCACTGTATATAATATTTCTAATACATTTACTGCGTTGAGTTCAGCACATGTTCTTTGGACGACACCAAGGATTTGGTTGGCTTTATTAGTCATGTAGTCAATATTTATTTATTATTAACAGACAATTTGTCCACGATTTTCTACAACATAAAGTGCTGGAGAAACAGTAATATACAAATACTAAATATCTCACAAATATAGAATGTAACAAAATAATATATCTCAAAATTTACAATGTACAATGAAATTTATTTGTAACATTTGTCCATATTATGTTTTCCTCTTATGTTACATCAATTTTTTCCGGTCCCAACCAAAAGCCCATATACACAGTATTCCTCTTTACAGTGTTTTCATCTATACAGTGTTGATCATGATCCCTTAAAGAAACTGTACAGAGAGGTTTCTCTGTAACACAGTGAAACATGTTCAAGACGGAAACGACAGGGTCCCAATATATTTTCAGTCTTATTGAGGTGCAGTCTTTTAAACACTTTTGCTGCTAGAAATGATTCATTGCATTCTGTATTTAAATGCATCACAAAAAATTATTTACATTAATGCTTTTTAATACATCACATTCAGTGTTTGACACTATATTATTGTTTTTGCTGTTATACTCCGTAGGTCTGTCAGTTTCAATTGCTTTGTGTTGCACTGAAAGGGATTCCTCTCCAAACATTTCTTCGCTCTGCACAATTGTTCATAATGTTTGGAGCAATGTTTATTTGCAGTAAATATTTGAAGATTTCTTACATTCTTCATTGCTTCAGAAAAGTTGATTGTTAACGTGTCATCTGCTTCCTGCTCCTCATTGTAGTTGTCTTATTCTTTTTCCTGCTGGTTGTGACTTATTATAAGTTCTGCTGTAGAAACAGCTTGCTGATACGCAGGTACGTTATTATCGCTGTTGATGTACTCTGTAGCATCTATATCAAACCCTCCTTTTGAACATAGATCTTATATAGCATGCAAATTAGTTTCAGCTTCATCGAAATTTTTATTTTCTTCAGCATCAGTGACAAAATTTGCCTTCCTAATACATTTAATAACTGTTTCCTCTTTTACTTTCTCTACTCTCAAATGAATCCAGTTTAGAGCACCTAAAACTGAAATTGATTTTGCCATCTAAGAGAAGCTGCTTGCACTGTCCATTTTCGCAACTTTTATCAAAGACTGTAGAACCAGTCTTTGATAATGACTTTGAACGTATAGATCACTCTTGATCCATAAGCTATGTAACACAGGTAGTGTTCGGTGGAAACAATGCCAATCTTACACTAGAAAAGTTAATGTGTGAGTGGCATGTGATGTTATCAAGAAATAGCAGCACCTGATAGTTTTGTTTTTCATATCTACATGCAAACTCTTCAGCCATTCCTCTGTTAATGCTGCAGTCATCCAGGCCTTGTTCAATACAAGTTACTGGCAGTTTATTTGCATCAAGATGTCGGAAGCAACGGGATCTAGCTGATTTGCCCATCACAATCGGTTTTTCTACTTCCCTGCCATATTGCCTCACAAGAAAACATTCAGACATTCTTTAGACCACCCACACGTTTTCCCTCGCCGGGAGAGTGACTTTGTAGGGAGTGGCCTAAAAAACCAGTTCATTACTGTTAAATGTGTCTTCTGGTTTGGATTCCCTCACTAATTCTTTTAGCTTTTCCTGCCACTCAGAATCTACAGTCACATTTACATCACTCGCTTCTCCACGCACTTGACTCCACACGATTTTGTGCCAGTTTCTGAAACTTTCTAGCCAAGCATTCAAAGCTTAGAATTCTAGCTTATTCAGCTTTTTTGCCAGTTGAATGGCTTGGATCTCCAGAATCGTTCCAGAAATTGGCAAGTATTCCGAAAGGCTACAAACAAACCACTTGGACAAAAGTTCATTCAGTTCTTTATATCCTGTCGTTTTCTGTTTTAGCTTGATGTCACCATTTTGCCCCGTAAATCAATCACTCATAATTCATTCTTTATTTTTTAAGATGTCATAAATTACCGCAGTTGTAGATATAGATAGAAATCTATAGAGGTAGTGCAAATGTATCTTTTCCTCTTGTTGTTGTGGGAACTCGAAACCTCAATTCTTCCAATGGGCAATCAATGTTGTTATTAATTAATTTGTGCAGATAAATTACACCATTATATTCCCTCAAACGGGAGAGTGAAGGGATTTTTAAGAAATTGATATTGCGCGATGTGTGAAAATTGAATAATTTGGAGTGGACCATGACTGTTACCTATCATATGACACTGTCCAGCTTCTACATTTACAGATGTTAATTATACGTTACACAGTTCGATAATTTAAATATTTTATTAATGTAACAAGTACGGAAGATGAGAGTTCAATAAACATAAATAAATCTTCTATTTGTTAGTAAATAATGTAAATATATGTTAGTTTTAGATTTATATAAATTAATGCATTTAAATTAATATAAATAAATCTTTAAATCAATAAAAAATAATTTTAAAGCAATTTCAGTTAACCCCCCCCCCCCCAAAAAAAAACATAAATAAACCCAGCGGGATGGATTATTTTAAAAAAAAAATTGTTTTTTTCAACAAGGTGCCGAGCCATGGGTGAAGGGATAAAAGGCACTGGCTTACCGCAGCATGATGAGACTGGAGAAAAAACTTAATGGAGGATTACTTCTGGTGATCAATGCCCAAGAAGCGTTTGGATGACGGTGATGAAAAAAAATAAATTAAAAAGAAAAGTTGCATCCACACTCTTTAATTCATTAGCACATTCTTGTAAGAGGGTTGTTCACAAAATAAGTTGATATTAATGGAAACGTGCGATTATGCCTGGAACTTAATACTTAATCATAAATGTCCTTGAATGTTTTGTGCATTTAATTTGTGTCCTTTGTCATTCATCTGACACCATCTAAGAACATTCACTTCTGTGCTTACAGATTTTCTTTCTTTCGTGTTCTTGCTAGTGGCATATGCTTCTATACATCATTAATTTGATATTCCCATCCTTTAATGCTCGTGTGACCTAGTTGTAAACTTGCAAAACTGTGGGGAGAGCGGCAATGTTTCTAAAGTTTGGAAATTTTTTCTACAATTTTTTAGATCATTCTGTCTCTGATTGGGTGTAGAATGCATTCTTCTGTCAAGATGAATTTCTTTAATTCGATATCTTGCAAATTTCAGATTAGCACTTTGTGGGTAATTCGTTTTTTCTTTGTTGCATTACACTTAATACAAAGCCATTTGTTTCAGATCATCTCTTTACCCAATCCTTAAAAAATATTAGTCAGAAGCCCTGACAAATCCATGAATATATTTAGATATGTATGTTTTTTATTTCATTTAAAACCTCACTGCCCATTCCCAGTGTTCTAGTTTCTTGATACAATGGATCTAGATAATGACAACCCTACAGATATCATCTACGTAGACCTCTCCAAAGCTTTTGACAAGGTACCACATCAAAGGTCACTTCACAAACTTGCTCACTTTGGCATAAGGGCTTTTGGATATTTTGCTATTAGATAGTCTTTACTTGAGGATTGCCGCTTTTGCATGAGAATTGGAGAAAATTAGTTATCACTAGTGAATCAACGGTGGAGTTTTCCAGGACTTGGAATTGAGCCTGATTTTATTCATCGTGTATACCAGCGACCTGCCGAAGGATATACTCTCCCACTTCAAGATGTAAGCAGATGACACCAAATTCTATGTTAACTCTCTGGTGAATCATCTCAACCTTTAAGAGGCCCTGAATAGTGTGTATGAGTGGTCGAGAGTGTGGATGTTACTCCTGAGTGAAACAAAATGTTTGGAACCCATATGGAAAGCTTTATGCAATTGGCCCTTTGTGTCCAAAACTGTTTTTCCCACACCATTACAAAACTTTCACTACACTGTGTAAGCAATAGGCAAGATAGTAAAAACTCAACATTCTAACAGTGTGTGTAGGCTTTTGGCACAAATAAAATAGAACTGAGTCATTAAACATTGAAATGGTGATATTTAAAAAGTTAAATTTATTGTCATATTCTACTTTGTAAGTAAACTTTTTTTCTTCTTTCTTTTCTTTTTTTTTATCGTAATTGTCTCTTATTACAGCTTGCTCAGCTTCGCCTGCAGAGAAATATATTGGAGGAAGACTTGGAGAAAGCTGTTGAAGAAAAGAGATATTTGGCTGCTGAAGATTTGAAGAATGATCTTGCAAAAATTACTGAAGAACTTCAGTTACTCTCTGTCAGTTCTGGAAGCAAAGAATCACTGGTTAGAAAATTGCTAAGAGCTCTTGCTTAATTTTAGGGCAGTGTTTTTTCTAATTGTAATTTATTTAAAAATATGGTTTTATACCTGCAGTTGATATGATTACAATCCTGTTAGGATGTATTTCATGATTTTAGAAAAGGAAAGAGGAGGAGGGTCATTGACAAATGATTAGATACATTACATCTGTGACACAATCTGAATTTTAATTAGTACAGTCTACATATTTGGTTAATATCATTAATATTGAAGTGTTCAATAAATAGTTTGTTGAGGTGGCTGCGATCAGATAAAGAAGTGCAACTATTTGCTCTGCTGAATGTGCTTGAAGTTAGTTTTTTATGAAGGAAAAAAAATTTGCCACAGTGCAAAAAAGAGGCTTTTTGCCATGACATCTTGGTGCGAAAGGCTTTTTGACATGTCCTCACTCTCCATCCTGAACCGCCCATTCTCATTACCCAATGTTACTGTCAACCCTTACCATCTTCCCTATCTGTCTTCCTTACTTGTCCACACTACCTGTTCTCAGTATCCATCTCCCCTGTCTGTCCTCATTCTCATTGCCCATCCTTACCATACATCACTCATATCCACTACCACTTCTCTGCCTCTTCTTCGCTTTATGACGTTGGTTGTCAC
Source organism: Gryllus bimaculatus (assembly GCA_017312745.1). NCBI lineage: Eukaryota > Metazoa > Arthropoda > Insecta > Orthoptera > Gryllidae > Gryllus > Gryllus bimaculatus. The sequence continues at coordinate 3,972,616 of BOPP01000048.1, forward strand.
CCTCATGAACAGAGTTTAAATGCGGTCTCGAAGAAGTGATGACACCAATTATTGAAATTATAAGCATTTTTATATGATAGTGTAAAAAATGTTTGAGTAAAACGAATGTTCCTGACATGATTCTATCTCCTATCTTCTCTTTTTCCTTCTCCCCCTCCCCTCTTTTTCCTTCTCTCCCTCCCCCTCTTTTTCCTTCTCTCCCTCCCCCTCTTTTTCCTTCTCTCCCTCCCCCTCTTTTTCCTTTTCCCCCTCTCACTTTTTTCCTTCTCTCCCTCTCCCTATTTCTTTCTCTCTCTTCTCTTGCTTAAAATTCATGAAATGTCATTTACTAGCTTTGCTTTTACTCCCCATTTTAGTGTATGCTTATTCGTAGATATTGATATTAAAGTGTGTGATTGGGAGGGGGGTGAGAGAAAACAACTCGTGTACCACTGACTTTCCCTTAATTGCTGTTTAAGGTAAAACACCAGAAAGATGATCCTGGCATAATTTCAAAATGTCTCACAATTGTTTTTGAAATGATGCAGTCTCCAACTGTTAAGGAACTTAATCCTCAACTTCGCAGTTTATTGGATAACTTTGTGAAGAACAGCTTAAAGGTATTGCATGATTTACTTAACTAATTTCATTATTTCAAAACATAATTTGTAAATTAGAGTAAATAATGTTGCTTAATTCTTATTGTTTACTATAGGTATGATAAACAGTTTCCATTAATTTGAGAAATTATAATATATAATACTAACCATTAATCTATTTCAAGCTGCAACTCTGGTAGGATGAAAGATGTTCAACCTACTTTGGGGTTGTAAAATGCTATTCGATGTAAACTTTTGAGGGAAAAAACCATCATCGGTTTCCTTTTTCCGAAAATGACATTCCTTTTTTTTGAGACAATGGATGTATTCACTACCTATGTATAACGTAAATGACAAACTGAACCGGGAGAGAAAATAGTATTGAAGGAAATGGTCAGTTTCTCAAGCTTATTTACGTTTACTGGTCACATGTGTCTTTAACCTCTGTTAACACACAACCCTTCACTTAAGTGCACTTGTACCTATCGTTAATTTAAGAAATTTAACATCCTTACCTTTATAAATAAACAATCATCGCAAGTCAACTGTTTATTAAGAAAAAACATGATGTACAAAATAAATAAGATTCAAACAATTCAGAATAATTGCTGACTGATAATATGAAATATATACGTGTAATATAATAAATAAAATATATAAATGTTTCTGACTTATAGTTATTGTTAATTGTAATATAATTTACTTCTTAAATCAGTAGTTGTGTAGATAATAAACAGTATTTCAATATTTTGAGGTCTTGTCAAAACATTCGATACAATGCGCCACAATATTTTGCTAAATAAACATCAGTATGGTTTCAAAGGTGTTGTGAACATGAACATGAAGGTGAACATGTGCAGTATGAAAATGTGGAATGAAGATTTAATAAAGTATGCTCAGTCTTTTAGAATGTGATAAGGAAGACAGAACGTTGATTTGGCCGTTATCCAAAAGAGGGACACTTGAAATTTTGCATGTCTGTGGCTACCATAATTGTTTGGAAATTTTTGCCGAATGGTTGTCAAAACTCCAAATAAACATTGGAACATAATAAACAGTAAACCCTGCGCACAATTCTTGGAAATGTTTACATTTTGCCTGCAAAAATGTAAATTTTTACTCTTTTTGACCATTTATTGTACACCTCACCTTTTACAGTGAAAGTTAGTATGCTATTTGAAATAAAGTACAATGAGATTAAAGTTTTAAATATGTGCCACAAAACTGGTTCTGTGGTCCATGGGGTAGAGGAGAATTGTGTATAGTAAGTGCAAGATAATGAGTATATAATTTTTGCAGATCGAACATGCTGTTGTTCAAGTTATTGCTCTGCAGTGCTTGGCTGTTTTCTCATTACTAGATGAATCCATAGCCAAAGAAGTTATTGTTATATTTTGTTTGTATGTAAGTACTTTGTCCTTTACATAGATTTGACAAATTCTGAAACATCTATACTTTATTATTTTTGCTTGTTATGTTAGATATTTATGAAATGTGTAAATGCCTGATACTTTTCTACTGATTTCGTACATTAAATTAAGTTCTGTATATTTGAAACCTCATTGAAATTATTTTGGTTCTTCTTGTTTAGCTTGGCAGTACTTGTGATGAAATTGCCCAAGTTGCTGTGAAAGGAATTTTTGATCTTCTTCTAAGATATGGTTTAAAAACATTTGCAATTAGAGAGGAGGATGGTGGTAAGGATAAAAAATTGTTATAAGTATTCAATTTTTTTGGAGCATTTATTTATAACAGAAATAGGCTTTTTGTATCCCTTATATTCTTACACATACAAATGCGTGCATGAAAATTCAAGAAACTCAAAAGTGAATGCTAGTGATAACACAGAAGATGAAATTGTAAAAAGTGTTGATGATATAATTAGTATTGATTTAACTAGCGGAACCTAGCAGTTATTCTACTCTTTTTGATCTCCCTCTTTCTCTTTCCTTCCCCCTTTCTCTCTCCGTCTCCCTCCCTCCCTCTCCGTCTCCCTCCCTCCCTCTCTGTCTCCCTCCCTCCCTCTCTGTCCTCCGTAACTAACATGAGTCGATTTTTTGTCAATTATTGTGTTCTTCAGTTCACTACTATACCACGCAGGAAATGTTGAGTTTACAATTATTTTCTTAGGTAGATATAGATCTGTACAAGTTTACAAATAGTAATAATAATAAAGTAACTAAAGTGTTAACATCACCGACGAAGGATTCAAGACTAGAATATAGATCACAAAAATTGCACTATCAAACCATTGTCAGATGGACAGTAATCATACCTCCATTCCTCTAAATTTTCAAAGTTAGTTTGCTTGAAGGACACAAGTAACACTGAGCTGCGTGTATGAAACACATCTGCTGATACAAACAAGTCATCCGAACACCTGACAGAGAAATGCTCTAAATCAGTAAAAATGAGATCCAACATTCCTACATAATTATTTACAATATTACCCTGCGCCAGATGACATGAGGAAGATTGTAGTCTCTAAAAATTATCCATTTTGAATTTGGATATTCCAAAAACAAAGATTCAAGTAATGCTATGTGGGACAAATAAACCGTACCAATCATATCAAAGCTGTCAGAATGCAGGTGAATAAACAAATGTTCAACATCCACTGAGCATTCAATTTTCACCCCATGATAGACATTTCTAATACCAGTAAGGGCACTGCCTCCTCTACAATAAATACTATTACTATTATTATTATTATTATTATTATTATTATTACGGTCATTTAGTTTTCTAGTTTCTTTTGTCTGGGCTAGCTGGTCGGATTTCTCAACTCGTTCTGACTCAAAACTTCTTTAATATTCTTAAAGTAATATTTGGGTTCTACTATGAGGAAATTGAAAAATTTAGGAGAAAAATGTACTTCAGGCTGCGATAGACAGCAGCTACCAAGTGTATATGGCAAGTCCAAACAGCTAGTCCAGACAAAAGAAACGAAAACTAATCAAGAAAGTCTGTGCCATTCTGTAGCATCACTAGTTTATTTGTTAATCCACAGATAATCCTATGAAATTCTTCCTTTTTAATCGATGCAAATTTATTAAATTCATCCTCATACCAAATTCCTTGTTACTTGTAGTAATGAATTTACACAACCCAATAATGTACTGTCATTGAATTTTAATACAGATATTTTAGATGTGACTGCAACTCCAAGAAAGAAATTAAAGAAGAACTTGATGAGAAAAAGTACATTAATTATCGAAGAAAGTGATGATAACGAAAGTGAAGCTGAAACTGTATCCAACAAAAATGACTCCAAAGAGATTGAAACTAAGGAATATCACTTGCTTGCTTTGCTCACCAAACATCTTGATTCAGCAGTATGACATTCTCATTTAAACATTGAATTTTGGAAAAATCTGAATTCTATATGAAATATTTACTTGTTTAACATTTAGCTAATTTTTGAACCTTTTATAGGAGGGGCAAATGTTATGTTTTGTCGTTCAAGGATTGTGTAAACTCTTACTTGCTATGAGGATATCTTCCCCAAAGTTATTATCAAGATTGATCTTGTTGTGGTACAATCCTGTTCATGGTATGAAAAAATTTGTTAATAAGCATGCATTTTGCAAAATAAAACTTGAATTTTGAGATAAGTTTTTTTTTCCTTCTTTTCTTTTTTGGATATAATAGTTTCTTCAAAGATTGTTTTGTTGTAGAGGATGATGCCCACCTTCATCAAATACTTGGCCAGTTTTTCAAAATCTATGCCACTTCGTGTCCTGTAAGCCAAGAGACGTTGGAGCAATGTTTTGTGCCAACAATTAACACTGTTTTAAACGCTCCAGCCTCTAGCCCTTTGTATCAAGTAGATGTGGAAACTGTTGCAAAATTCCTTCTAGACCTCACAAAATCAGGAGTGAACCGTTATTCTGCAGAAGTAATAATTTTTGTATTATTTTTTTTAATAATATGAGAACTTGATACAAAAAATAAAAAATTATATGAAATCCTTTTTAGGTTAATATACATAATAATCTTGCATTACAAGTGTGCAATGAAGCATTGATAGAAAATTATGGTCCAAATCAACATGAATGGATCAATCTCCTGTGCCTAATGGAACTTGTGTTGGATGATGATTTGAGGAAAAATCTCCAGAAAATGGCAGATAAGATTAAACGGGTAAGGTGACTGAGTGAAATACCATCTCTATTGTTTGGAATTGGAATGTTTTTGTTCTTCATATTCACTGTGTCTAATATTGATGTTACACAATATGTATTTAAATTGTTTGGAAATTGTAAATCGAATAGTGCGATAGCTAGTCTCTACAAATATGTTGAGTAATTTTTAGAAATATTTTACTATGCCACAATGGGTATTGCTCGGGAGATGATATCTGTGAGCATTGTTATTTTCACAAAAATTAAAAATATGATAGTGCTGAGATTAACTGTGGTGTTGAGGTGTTCAGAAACATGTTACAGTCGCTCCAACTATGTCCCAATATTTATGATAATATTGTGAGTGTGGGTGCGTACGTGCATGTGCATGGATAATATGTGTGTCTGTGTTTTTCTTTTCCAAAGTGAATATAATGTTACTAGCAACAGACCTGCAGTAATCGAAAAATCCACTTTTGACCAAATTTGGTCAAGTTGACATTTGCTACACCACAAAAGTGTTATATACAGTGCTCATGAGAAATATTCATGTCATGTTTTCTCTCTTTAGGATTGCCCTGACAAAGCCTCAATTCGAGCTATTCAGAAGTTCCAAAATATTTTGAAAGGAAAACCTGATAGGCGGCACAGAGGCTCTGAATCTACAACTGGAGAAGTGACAGCTTCAGAAAACATGGATTTGACACAGACTGACTCTCGTTTAAGTGCAAAACGTGGATCGTCTTTTCTTGGTTCTGATGGTGGATCAACGGGAAGTGAAGCCAGTTTTAACAGAAATAAGGTATTAGAATGTTCACATTTGGTATTGGTGTGTAGGTGTTAAGAAAACCTTGAGTAATCCTTTGTGCTGTATTGCAGGCACTGAGGACTGGGTCCAGTAGCATGATTCCTTCTAGTTCTGAATTCATGGGCGTCATTCCTGAAACTTCAGAGTCGGACAGTGATTCTGTTTTTGAGTAAGAATTTTCAGAATATTTTGTTAACATGTCTTAACTACTTCTTTGAATATTAATTTTGACATATTTATTAAATTTTGGTTACTAAAGTAAAATGTCATGGTGAATAACATTATTTTAGCTTGAAATTAATATTTCTATTGTCTTTTTTGTTGCTGTATGACACAAATATTTGTCAAGCATAAGAATAATGGAATGCTGCCTGTTTTGAAATGCACAGCAAAGCATGGATGACTCTTTAGTACTGAATAATTGCTTCTGCTTTACTAAATGCAACATAGAAGTTGTGTATTGTAAATGTTAAATCAGTAAAAAATATGTTTTAAAACAACATTTGAACATGCTTTTGAAGGGTATCATTTTTGTCATTTTAAATTATAATTGTATATGCAGTGTCTTCTTATATTCATTGATTAAAACTAGTCAGTTAGGATTTAAGTTTTTACCATTCCATTCCATGTCACGAAACTCATAAATATTGATGAAACAATGAACTGCAAAGACGGTAAAAATATGGCACGTAACAATACGTACTTATATTCGCGTTTGTGTGCTCGGCATCTACCGTGAATTTATCGGGCAGTTCAAACCGACATTTTTGAATGGGCTGGTAAAGAGGATCTCTTAACAAATGGCATTGGTTCAAATGAAACGGAACTTGAATGTAAATGCTGAGAGATTGTTACACAATGCGGGTTCAACAAGGCTGCGCGGAATCTCGGTTCGACGCCCGGCGAATACAATTGCGTTTTGAACAGAGGTCATCAACAAGTGCGGGACGAATAGAAAATCTGACTGAAGGGAATGTTCTTAGATGGCGACTGATGAAAGACTATGAACAACGCAAAATTTAGTCCGCACAACTTTCAAGAGGGGCCTAAAAAGTCAGAAAAGTCGTAGCATGGAAGGAGGACCAAAACAAAACACATACATGTCAAGATGATAAGGGTAGTGACAAAACCCATAAAACATATTGAGAAACTAGAAAACAATCATTCAGCAATACATCTTAATATCAACAAGGGAATTTTCTAGTCAAAAAGACATTTTATAAATTTATTTTGACTAAATTAGTTAAAAATAAAAATTCTCAAGAGACCTCAAAATGAGGCAGTGAGAAAAGTAGGTCAAATATTTTAGAGGCAAGTTATCATATTCTTAGTAACTGAGGCTGGTATAGTTTAAATCAAATGATGATTTTTAAAAAAATCAATGATTTAAATCAATATTTATTATTTGTAATATTTGAAAAAATATTTGCATTTTAAATATTTGTAAAATAAAAAAAGTAAATAAAAGCTAATTTAGCTGCTTTATCTACTGTGACAGCATTTCTGATTTTTGAGTGTACGTTGGGAAATGTAGAAAAGACTCTCAAATACTAGTTGATGAAGCAACAGCAGTTATATGCTGTATTATTGGTTCTTCTTCTTTTCCTTCTTCTTTTTTGTATTTTTCTTCTGTTTCTTCTTTTTCTTTTTCTTCTTCCATCAAAAATTGTTTAATAGATTGTATGCTTTTCCATGAGAGTTCTGGTAAAAAGCGCAGTTTTTAATTGTAGACACAATTTTTTTTTGTTATTTCCACAGCAGTTTCCCCATATAAAATTTTTAAAATGTGATTGCCTGTTCCGTTTCTGCTCATTTTTACACATTTTCACAATGATACTTTAGAGATAAGAAAAAGTCTACATAATGCTTACTATCTAATGCTTCATTATATAATTTTTTAAATACTTTATGCCGAGCAAAATTTAATATTTTATATTCTAATTGATATTCTAGTGTTTTAAAATTTTTAATCGCATTGCCAGTTTAACTTGTATTTGCTTAATAGAGATAAATCTGTGAAATGTGTCTGACTGCTGGTTGTGATTGCTTAAAAGATAAAATTTATACGTGCCTAATGGAAAAATCAATCCATCGGTTCCAAGAAAAAATGGTGTTGAAAGAGGCACCTGTTTAGGCAGGTTTTACAGTGTCAAGAAACTGGAAAAGTTAACATAGCCAAAAAAAAGAATGTTTTTGCATAGCCTACTCAAGCAAATGTTCTCAGTCGGAATCAGTTGTCCCAAATGACAGAGTTTGTCAAGGCAGAGGTCAGGTATCTTTTCCAATTTCTGTTTCAACTACAGCTCTCATGAGTTTGGAACATGCATGAAAGCAACAACTTTGCTGCCTGTTATCAAACAATAGACTGTAGGTGTTTTGAAAAACTATTGAAATGACTACATAGTATCCCGCAAGTCCTTTTTGCTCACACAGTTTGTACTTGTCTTTTGACAATCTTTAGAAGTACAAGCTTCAATTTATCATTTAAAGACTTCTTGGCCTTGCTGAAGAGAACCAAATAGTTTGAAAACTGTTTTGGAAAACTGGACACTATCCGGGCATGTAGGCCTCCCATTTTCCTATGCACAACCCATAGCCTCAAAAGCTTTTGCTTCTTTGGCTGTGAATCAGAAAAATCCCCAACAAACTTCATCATTCGAAACTTTGTCAGACAACAGATTCAGGCAGAGAGAATTTGCTTCAGACTAGGTTATGCCAAAGAGAACGTATTTGTGAGTTTATGACTAAGTTATCTTTTCCAGTTACTGTTTTGACATGAATTTATCTTTACAGCATTTTTCCACATTTTCTCAGTTCTCAATAATTATAGAATGAAAATACAACTTTCAAGAATTTTGCAGAACAGTACAACATGGTTAAGCAACAAACCCGGTTAACAACATACTGGACGTCTCTTTTCAAACTTTCATTGAAAAATTTGGAGCTGTTTTTTAGGAAATGCCTTGTGAACTTTTCTGAAAATACACATTTTGAGATCAATTTTACAAGACTACATTTGTGTAAATTTTGAAAAATCAAAAGAATATATCAAAATGGCACTTATATTATTCAATTCATTTATATATTATAATATTCAATGAATTATAATGTTATTCAATACATATAGAACAGTCTAAACAGAATACAAAAAAAAATGTTGAAAAATAAGCATTTTTGAGAACACATTATTTTTAAATTTGCTTATTTTCATTCAAAAATACAAGAAAACTAATAATATTTTCAAAAAGTGGTCCTGACATTCATTAAAGTACTAATTGTGAAGAAGAAAATTTAATTTGAAGAAAAAATCTCTATTTATTTATTTTGTAATGGCAGCAGCAATTTCGCTTGTTTCACTCCTATCATACAAAAACTGCATGTTTAATATAAATCGACAAATTTATCATATAATACCTCATGTAGCTTACTTCTTATAACATAACTTTAGCAAAAAAACAAAAACAGTGACTCATATCAAAATTTAATAGATCCCTTATATCTTGTAAGGCTGACTTAAAAGAACTCGGGGTAGTTTCCACCAACACCCTGTGCTGGCAATCCATTCCACGAGTTCACCACTCTGTTCACACTTACCACTCAAGAATAGTATTGCTGTATCCTTATGTTCTCTTGGCACAACTTCGAAGAGGGACCCCTGAGGTGAGAAACCAGACTTTTCTCAAAGAAATTTGTGAGGATCCTTTCATCATATCCTCCATTCATAATCTTAAATATTTTGATTAGATATCTTTGTAGTCTCCTGGGCTTAGAATTGGCAGTTTGACTGCCCGACATCTCTCCTCATACACTCTGCTCCATAGCTCGATAGCAGACTTGATCATTTTTCTCTGCACTTTCTCCTAAGCCTCAATTTCTTTTTTGTAGTAAGGAGACCATACTGAATTGGCATATTCCAAAATTTGCCTGATATACGTGACGTACAGTTTCTTTATCTCTGATGCCTTAATTCTCAAGAATACTCTCATCAGCTACATTGCAGAAATTGCTCTCTTGGCAACTGTTGAAATCTGTCTGTCCCATTTCATATCTTGGGTTACAACCATGCCTAAGTCAACCTGTCACTGGTTGTACTGCATGTCTACCAATGTGGTACACGTTTCTGAAGTTGTTTTTGCTCAAGTAAATGACTGTGCAAATATTGCTATTCAATGGAAGTACCTACAAATCAGACCACTCCTCTATCCTTTGCAAATCTCCTTGAAGGTCCACTTGCTGCAATATAAGGTTTCCTTACAAATTAGTATCATCAGTATAACTATTCCACTTTGAGCTCATGTCTTTTCCAAGATCTGCCGTGTACAAAAGAAACAAGACTGGTCCCAGATCAGAGCCTTGAGGAACACCACTTGTAACAGGTCATGGTGAAGAGAGGGTTCTTCTAATATGAACTTGAAATGTTCTGTCAGTCAGATAATCTTCAATCTAGTGAAGTAATTTTTCTCTAAACCCTATAGCCCACAGCTTGTGTAGCATTCTTGTATACGGAATCTTATCGAAGGCTTTGGCATAGTTTAGGTAGATGATGTCTATGGGGCAGCCTTCATCTTTCGCCCTTGTCCAATGCACCCAGCAGATTGGTGGTCGTGGATCTGCCAGGTATAAAACCATATAAAGTAATTGATGAAAGGGTCCAAAAAATTTCAAACTTTCACTACATTGAAAATTTGACATAACAGTGAAAATAGGACCTTTGCTATCTTTGTTAGTATATTTCACTCTATTCTTATTGGGAATTTAAAAGGAAAAGCCCAAAACTCCATTCCAGTGGTTTCTATGAAGATATATGCACTACAATTTGCTCCACTGCTGAACTAATTATTCAAGAATTTTATGGAAACTGCTTTCGTCCCAAAACCATGGATGTATGCAATCATTACTCCAATACTTAAGAAAGGAGACAAATCTTCCCAGGCTGCCTAGGCCTGGGCGGACGGAAGCAAGACAGCCTGCCCTTGATGACCATTGCAAACTCTACGATATAGAAGGCTGATATCTCTGTTTATCTTGCCCAGTCAAACAGCTTGTGGGCATAAAACGCATTATGTCAAGAGAAATGACATGTCTTCCCTTCTCCTCACGTACATTTGCCACAAAGGGCTCTTGTTTTGATTTTATCTCGCTTGGGAGTCATTTTATGAATGTTTCGTACTGAGCATAGGTGTTGAATTCCAATTTGTTGCTTGAATTCAGATTTGTTTGAATTTTCAAGATTTTACATATCTGTTGATATAGTTTCGACTTCTACATCTGCAAATGTTTCAGGGCGACTGGCCAAGCTTGTGAGATAGGAAAGTTATACTTCTGGATTCAAAGATAACTTCTCCAGCCAAATTTTATGATCAGAATTGGCATTAGTCTCTCAACACATCACCAAGTTAAAAGGGATTTCCCACAAAGATCAGTTCTTGGACCAATCCTCTTCATCCTTTATGCCTGCGATTTGAGAGACAGTGTTAGGTCAGCTGTTGGAACAGTTAAGTTGATACAAAAGTCTTCGCTAACCCAACTAAAGATTTTGATGTTTTACATGATTTACTTCAGGAAAATAAATGGTCAAGGTTGTGTCAATTATCTCTTAACCTTGATTAACTATCCTTCATCTAGTCCTCAAGAACACCAAATCCACAATTACCATTGGTAATGTTACTTTCAGACATATTACTAGCCAAAATGAGATGGAGTTATTGATTACACAAAATCTAAAATCAGGAAGGACACATAACTGCTGTGACTCTACGAGCCAACATTTCATAGAGTCATCATGTATAGCAGCATCTAATTTGAAATCGATTTCAAATTTGCAGAGCTTCATGTGCGGCCAAATGAATCAATATACATTTTGAAGAAAATTGTATGAATGGTTTGGGTGGAAGTGTTGGCCACATACAGAAAATTTTCCAAAAGAACAGTATTTTGACATATCTACTAAATAAGGATTTTGACTACACTTCATGCAGACAGCAGAAAAATATACTTTAGTGTTGTCAGGGTTTCATAAAACAAATTTTTATGTTGAAAAATTGGCACTGCAAGATCATAATACTTAATATTCTGGAAATCAGGAAATAAGAAATTGAAAGCAACATTTGACAATTATTTTATGTATTGTCATTCTTTGAAGCAACTGACTTATCACAAATTAGTTACAAATATTTATTTGTCCTGAACAACATAAACATTATGAATTCACTTTAATTGAAGGTGTCAAAATCAGGAACCATCTTTAGACAGAAAGTCAGATTGAATTTTTCTGTATTTTCATTCTTTCATGCATCACTAAATCATTCTTTCTGTAGTAATTAAGAATTCTCGTCAATCCTGGCTGCACTCTGCATCAAAAGAGGCAGACACAGTTAATGCCCCACTTACTCTAATGTTAATAAGTGCATCACTCTCATGAGGAAAAATGTAAAACGTTCACTTTCTGCATATAAGAGAATGGTTTGCCAGAAAAACAAATTGTAGCCTCTACATTTCTATGTGCTTTCTCATTCTGTGGGGAAAAGTAATTTTTAAATCAAATATATAGGCTGTAAGAAATTATGAAGTGTATTCTATCTGAGATAGTAGACCCTAAACATCTGAGGTCCAGCTATAAGAGTACTCCTACTTTCATTTTTATATTTTTTTTGCGGTTGTATCTAATTTTTTGCATGCATGCTTTGCTTGCTCTTTTAAAGTCTAACATAGAAATTATTCTTTGAAAATATTGAAACGTCTTATAAAATATGATGTTATTATTCTAATAATTGTGAAATTGTTCATTTGTATTGTCAATGTGTAATTAATTATCATTTAAATTTTCATTGTTTTAGAAATGAGGAAGAATAAACAACGCCACCAGCAGAAATTTTTCATCTGTCTCTGAGAATTTATTTACAGTAGTCCTTGTGCCCCTATGTAGTAGAAATACCATTTATGTATTTTTATTTTATAATTGCATCAACAGGCAAAATACTCTAAAAGTAATTCACTAGAAAGAGGTCTCTTCCTCTTGCAAAGAGTTAACCTTAAATTTATAAATTGACAATGTATATACACAAATTTAAACAATTTCAGGTGTATTGGAGGGTCAATCCATCCATTTTTGCCCCTGAATTTACCATTTTTATACAACCTTACCAACATGTATAAAATAAGATGGAACACACATTTATTGTGTAGTGGTTAAACTTCAAATGGTTCTAGAAATGAAGGATTCTGTTTTGGGGGTGGTTGTTTTACAGTAGAATTTCAGTAACTCAAGACTTCAATAATTCAAATATATATATATATATATATATATAATTTTTTTTTTTTAATCTTGAACTTTTTTTCTCTATACTCATGCTTATTAATACTTAGATTGATCATATTTTATGAAAAGGTAATTCTGACAATGTGAATTAGTTTTTTATTCTTCAGGGCGATGGTACTTTTACTATTCAGTGAATATTAAGGAAGGATGGGTTTGTAGTCTGGCACACTGATAAAAGTTTGTTGTACATTTATATTAAATTACTTAAATGTGTGTCCATCAATCTGTTTCCATTGCCTTGTGACAAGCAAGTCCGAACTCTGGTCTATGTTTTAAGTCAATGACAAACACAGGAAATACTGAAATGTCAGTAAGATGAAACTGGTAGGTAATGTACATAGTTTCTACAGGACTGCTGCACACAGGCTTTTCAATTTCCCTCCAAGAGTTTTACAAGTATTTTATATTAATTACTACTTGAATGTAATACATATTTTATGGAAAAATAATGCGAGACATTTACAGTAAGGAATTAAAACAATTCAGTCAGTGTTGACCTGAATCTAAAATGATCCTACTATTTCTCAGAGACTCTCAAGCTTCAGTAGCTTGCAATGCTATTTAAAAGATAAACATCGAATGTAGTTGAATAGGCATAAATTAAGCAATCATCGCTTTTCCAGAACACGATTGTAATTCCAAAAATCATTTTCTCAAGAGAGGACAATTTAATTTTCCTGCAATTTAATTCGCTTCCTGGTAATCATGGACAAGGAATATCATATTGCAGGTTATATCAGAAGGTTGTTTAAGTATTTTTTAATTTATTAAAATAGATTTTCCAAAACTCAACTTTTGGGCAATGTTATTCCATAAAAGTGAATGCAGTGAATTTTTGGGCAATGTTATTCCATAAAAGTGAATTGCATCTGCCACGAAGAAGATAGGTACAGTTTCAGATTCTTTAAGTTTTCAATTTAAAATTCAATTACTTATCTCACATTAAAAATGATTTTTTAAATTTTATTTTATTTTTTTAGTTACAACTGTATCCTAGGAGAGCGATGATATTATTCATGTAAATTAAAAATCACAGATCATTTTATTATTACTAAAAGAAAGAATTATTTTATTGATTTCTCTAGTTTAACTTTGATTTGCATGAATTTAGTAAATAGTTTTAATAAATTCTCGGCTATCCGGGAGACGCAGCGTTGTTGGCTGGGAGGCCGACGTTTCGCCTAACATGTCGCAGGCTTGCTCAAGGCAGTGAGGAAACGTCGGCCTCCCAGCCAACGACGCAACGTCTCGGAAAATTTATGGATTTGAGCCGCGGAAGCTTACGTGTACAAATAGTTTTAATGAGATTTAATGTAGGGTCTTTTTTTACCTTTCAATCAAAATATTTAATAACTTCTTTTATATTTGCTTGTTATAGTTTGAAGTACTATATGTAGTGAATATCATATGAACATTAGTTATAAATGAATGCCATTGAAGTTTTAGGTATTGATACTTGAGAATGTGTGTAAACAAAATTTGTGTGATAAATCAATTATTTTGTATTGTTTTAGGTAGCTCTTGTCTGTAATTGCAAATATTGTACATTATTTTAAAATTAAGTTTTAAAAAGATGAGTGATTGTGATTGTAACTAATGTTTGGTATTTCAAACATGTATGTCATTATTTGATCTTGAAAAATTAAATTTTGTAGAAGTGTTTTCTTATTAGCTTTGATGTTGTTCATTTTATTTATTTATTTTAATGAAAAATGGTTATAGAGAATATCAACATATTCATTTTCTCCCTGATAAATGTATACACTTGCAATGTTATGTGGTAGCAAATATTTCCCATTAGTGGTTAATGACACCATTGTGTGAAGTTAATTTTTTGAATTTTAAAATGTCATCAATTTTTTAGGTGTAAATGGACTTGTATATGTGTTTATTTTCTGGATGTGTTGCTTGACGAGTTCGTCTCTTCTGTAACGATCAGATGACATCTGCGGTTCGTGAGTAGGTTATACACCTCCCAGATAATCGAAACTAGTGGCGCGAAAAAAGTACTACTTTCTCGCCTTTAGTTATGGTTATGTTAATAATATGTTCCAATAATGAAATGTAACTCTGAAATTCAGCTGCCGAATTGCACGCGTATTGCCATTATTGCTTTCCAATCTCATTTTCCCTCAAGGTTAGCAATTTTTCTTTCATATTTTCGAATAGGTTTTAAATAATTTCTAAAGTATTAATTTGTAAACGTATTACAAAAGCTCAAAGGTAAGAAACGAACAAAGATGTACGACGTAATATACAAATTCTTACGTGCAAAGCATCCAACTGGAATCATTCGTATTACGTCCACGAAGCACAGGAAATTCGGAGTGGGCGACTGTGACACCAAATTGCTCAAAACATACTCATTTTCTAAAGAATTCAACTTCACATTTGTTTTTGGTGAACACCTTTCATGAAGGAAAAACTATTTATGTACAATTGTAGTTGTAGAAAGACGCTCTTTTAATTTTCGAAAAGTCGGGCATTTCAACGAACATGGAGATATGTACCATTCTCGTAAGTGTCCTTTACGCTATGCGAGGTTCAAATTTAATCAAAAAATTGTGTAAAGAAAATTAAAAATGCCTATTTCATACAAAATTGCGCAAAAAAGACTCGTATTTTCGAAAAATTTGACATGACATTTCAAGATCTTGTGAAATGTCAATATGATTTTGGTTTTGATGGAACATGCAATTCCATGAGTGTTTTGGAAATTGATATATTCCCGACTTGCGAGTAGGGGAATTTCCAAAGCATAAGGGAAATTATGTCCGACAGTATTCCGAAATGCGCCAAATATTGAAAATATGTTAAAATCGAGATTTTGTTATAATTAGGGGGCGGATTTTAATGAAATGTCTTCTTCATTTCAGTTAAGTAGAGGAGAGATTTATGGGCTGCATCTGCCCCCCCCCTCATGTCAGGCCAATTAATAATAATAATAATAATAATATATATATATATATATATATAATATATAATATATTTCGCGGATCTTCGAACTTCGAACGAATTATGAAATATATACTTTTTTCTGTATTTTGATAAATAAAAAAACCTTTACAGTATTTGAGTACCAGTGCGTGTGCGGATCCGTCACTCACGGTGAGACCAATTGCCGTGCACCAATCGAGGGATATACGGTGTCATTCGACGCGTCTCGGTCTCCTGGTGGGGAACTGATAATTTGTTTTCGGACAGAAGATTCTAATAAATTTCCAAAGACGTGTTTTAGCGCCGCCGTCTTAGTGACTATGCCGGGAATTAAACCATCGCGACCTAAATAAAACTATGTAGTTAACGTTGAACGCGACATGCGAATCGCCTCGCAGCGGAATTCATTTAATTTGTATCCGTATTAACGCATTTTTTAAAATACATTCCCAAAAACCTACGAACAGTATTGCGGTGGAACTTATTGAACTTTTAGTGAATATGGAGAAAATCAAACCGTGAGTAATGCTACAAGGTGAATGCACATTTAACTTATTACGTTCCACTTCTCACAGTTGCGTTCTTAAGCGTGCAAATACCGATTTTGAAATAAATGTGGCTAACTACTTATTTTTATGAAACTTAACATCTTATTCACATAAACATACAAAACAGTCGCCCTTAAATGTTTATACCGATTCGCATACAAAACTATAAATAGAGCAATTGCAGAAGTAGAAGTGAACACAATTAGACTGACTTGGCGGAGTTTTAATCTCTTCTCAAATTCTGTGACAAAAATATGGAAGCGGAAAGCAAATCCTGGGTAGAATAAAATGTTATTGTAGAAAATTCTGCGACAATTGTTAGAAGTAATTAAGAATTATATGAGAATAACGCTGAAGAGCAGCTTACAGATATTACGTGTTAATTATGTTAATTTTTGTGTATCAAAAAAGCGTACAAACTGGGAGCTGTACTAAATTCTAACTATTCGCACCATCCGTACCTGCCATACCCTCAAATGAAATGTAATAGTCTTATATCATATTTTATTGTAATCTACTACATTGTTTAGAATTGCAAGGAACATATGTGTATTTTGAATAAATAAATTCTTTCCAGTACAAATTTCCTAGTTTTGTATATTTTGAATGACGAAAAGTAGGTGCTTCTCACGAAACAACGTTTTATAGGTCCACGACGCGATAAAACTCATGTTTTTCAGCATTATTTGTTATCTATAGAACGTAGTCGGCGAAGGAAAACTTAAGCCCATGTCCATGTGAAACGATTTTCTTTAACAGATTTGGATATTCCCTGAAGGCCAACAATATTTAATTCATATATTTTAAATAATTTCTAAATGTGTGTGTGTATAATAAACTGTCGGCCCCGTGGCGCAGACGGTTGCGGCAGCGTCGTCTGTGCGAGGAGGCTGCAGGTTTTCGAAGTCCTGCGTAGACATGGTCGGTGTTTTCAGTCTTCTCACAGATCATAATCATCATCCTCTATCTCTCATTATCACCTTTCTGAATAACATTCGAATTGTAAATCGAGGATTTTATCCTCACCTCAAGGTGACACCTTCAACAGTCGACCATGAACAGTAAATGAGTGGAACGACTCAAGTGGTCCAACTGTGGCCAATCAAATTATATATATATTGTGGCGTTATGGGATTGTGCAACCCATAACCTATGTCTCATATGTGAACACTACGGAGCAGCGAGGATAGCAGGCGCAGGAAAAACGAGGTTCGTAAACGCGCGGCCTGGTATCCGTTGCCCGTACTAAACGAAGGCTAAACTAGCAAGCAATGTTTTCCTTGTGAAGGGTTGAGAGCAGGGGAAGCAGCCCACAACTCGAGAATTTACCGCAGGAGTCGGAGAAAAATACCGAATCCGCTAAGCGGAAGCTCTCTCTTTACCACCGACGTCGAGCCAGTAGCATTTTGATCATCGTCGCCGAGCCCAAAACTTTCGTTAAAATTAGTTAGATATTGTTGTGCCGCTGCAACGACTACTAGGTAGCGAAGTATTCGGCGTCGAACAGACGCTTTCTAGTCATCGTCGCAAGATAGTGGCAGATTCAGTAAAGTGTTTCTTCAATTAATGACACGCGAAAAGTAAAAGTTACCCCTTGTGAAAGAAGCATTGAAAGTTCTGGTTTACAAGCAAAGTAGAAGTAGGCAACGGGCGAGAACTTGGCACGAGTATTCAGTGAAGTGCAGGGACATTTCGTGGGCCGTAGTTAGAGTGCTGCCGTGTAGCATGACGAGGATAGAAAGAAGAGGCCGGGAGGACCCAGG
Source organism: Gryllus bimaculatus (assembly GCA_017312745.1). Lineage (NCBI taxonomy): Eukaryota > Metazoa > Arthropoda > Insecta > Orthoptera > Gryllidae > Gryllus > Gryllus bimaculatus. Next base: position 3,990,692 of record BOPP01000048.1, read on the forward strand.
CGCACGAGGAAGAACGACGGATTGCGACTACGAAGAAGAACGGAAGGAGGACGCAAGAAGCAGCGTAGACCGCAGAGGCGAATCCCGGTTTCTTACGAGCAGAAGCTGGGACCGAGCGACGTCGACGCAGAGACTCAAGGCACGACATCAAGGCCAAAAGTGGGAAGTCCACCGCAGGGTAAAGGTTAGGGCGCGGAACAATAGGTCAAGTTCACGTCGACAGGGAAAAACTTAGTATAGAAAAGTTTAGAATTGAGGACGGGTGGAAAACAATATAGTAGGTTATAAGTGTAATATATTATTGTAGGAGACATTTTGAGTGCGCTATTGCCTGCATAAAACATGTCTATTAGGACATTTATTATTCTGCTATTTTCTGACACAGTTGAATTGAAATGAGGTAGTGCACTTGCACACATTTTGTTCTTTGCTGTAATATTTTGACAGCAGGAGATTGTAAATTGATTTTTTGTTTCATGTGCATGTAATTAAATAGCACAAATTTAGATTATAAATTAAATTTCCAAGGGAATTCCCAGTGCAGGATAGAGTAATTATTTCAGGTATCAATTTTGAAGTTAAATATATGTGTCATTATATGAGTGTGTGTTGTAAAGGTTTCTATTTGTGTTTTGATTATTCTTTTGTAATGTGTGATTCTATATTCTTGGTTCTGTTATTAACTTTCATGCCACTAAAAGGTTTATGGTTAAATTATCACCGCTAGTTTGTGTGCAAGTTTGGTGTGATTTTTATTGTGTCAATGGGTCAAAACCTTTCTCAGCACCTGAAGATCCGCTCCTAGATTTTTAAGCTCGCTTCACGAGCAAAATCTGATAACCCGCTTACGGTTCATGCCTGATAACCCGCTTACGGTTCATGCGTGCTACTGTTTTCTACTGTGCTACTGTTCATGCGTGCTACTGTAAATACTCCTATTTTCAAAACTTAAAGATTTTTTGATAAACACATTTCATTAAGAAAAAAATCTATCTTTCCAATTGCAAATATAGGGAGACGCCGAATTTTTTTAATGTTCGCGAAATCTGGCATCTTTATCGTCCTTTATGCTAAGATGTGGTTTTAAGGAAAAACGGTTTCAAGAAAACATAAATTCCTTGTTTGACACACAATTTCTCAAAAGGTAGTCATATTTTTGAAAAATTGAACATGACATTATTTTTAAATGTTTTTTATGAACACGTTTCATTAAGTAAACTGTGGTGCTGTAACAGCGCATGCTTTATCGCGTTATTGAAAACAGCTATGAAATATTGAAATATTGCATCTTCTGCGATACAAAAACCACAGCTAGTATTAGAAAACGTGCAATTCAAGCATGAAGCGAGTAACCAGCACAGCTGTGCATTCGATTGGTTAATATCAATACAGTATTTAAAATATAAGGAATTGGTATAAAATTAATTACGAAACTTCTGGCTACTCCTGAGTTGCCTTTCGTCGTAAGATAATTGTTCCTATATCGTTCGGATGATATTAAAAGTTGTCGTAAGATAATAGTTCCTATATCGTTCGGATGATATTAAAAGTTATATAACACTTCACCACGCATTCTGAGGAGTAACTTATAAAAGAATGCTGCGAAATTCACCGCAAATGTAAGTACTGGCTCTCGGTTTAGGAGTTACACCACCACCAGCTGGACTTAATATAACGGCTGTATCTTATCACCATCAACATCACGACGTTCGACAATAGCTTCTCAAATATCGGTACCGAATTGTTTTGTTGTGCATTTTTATTAAGCTTTGCAGATTGCTTAAAAAGAAATACATCAGAACATTTGGAATACAAATCGAGTAAAAAGTAAAAAAGCGAGAGGGTAACAACGAAATGAATATTGGCATTTTCAAGAGTAAATGAAAATTAAATTAATTCTTTTTCATAACATTCATTCAATTTTTTGTGGCCCGTAATAGGTGTGAAACCTGTAAATATTTCATTAATATGAAGCAGAAATCTACTTTTTTTTCTTCAAAAATTGTACGTGGCCTTTTTTAAAGAGCTTATTTTGTACAACAGACTTTGCCTAAGGCAAAAATCTCTATCTTCTATTTTGTAGTTTTGAAATTTTCGAAAAAAAACTAGCAATACCCGAAAATGAGGCTAGCGCTATATTTCTTACAGTTTCTTATTACATATATGGAGAAGATTTAAAGAAACAATTTGGAGCGGTTTGGGGAATTTTTTTTGTGGAAAATTTCAGTCTCAAAATTCGCAAAAACTACTCTTTTTCTAAATTGTAAATAACATTTTCTGAAGAGCTAATTTTATACAACAGACTGACTGAGGCCAAAATATCTATCTTTAATTTCGTTAATATCTATCTTTAATTTTTTTAATTTGCAGAAAAAGAACAGTGATACCCCAAAATTCGACAAGCACAATCTTTTTTAAAGTTCTTATTACATAAATAAACTGAAAGAAAAAAATTTGAAGCGGTTTTTGAGAAAAAATCGAAGATTTTCTATTATAGTGCGATTTTTGAACATTTTTTTGAAATTTCGCATCTTTCTTTGTCGTGCCGCTAGATGTCACATGATCGCGACTGTATCAACCACTACTTGATACGGTCACGATATCTTGCGGCACGACCTAGAAAGACGCGAAATGCAGAGACATAATGCCAATCTACAATTTGTTTGCTTAATGAAATGTGTTTATCAAAAACATATCTTCAAATAAGGTCATGTTGAATTTTTCGAAAGAATGACTAATTTGGCGTCAATCACACTCACCCACCTCGATTTCTTGCGCTTCGTGAACGTAATTTGAGATGTGCTTGGAAGAAATTGGTGCTACATAAGGTAGAGTTTGTATATTATTTCACATTTCTTTGTTCTTTCTTACATTATAGCTTTTGTTATACGTTTACAAATTAATCTTCTAGAAAGTATTTAAAACCTATTTGATACTCCGTATTTTGTATCGGTGTTGCGAGGAATGTATTTGCATTATCAATGTATTGACGTATTTCCTTTCAATCAATTCGCAAACCATAACTGAAATTAGCACAATTAGGTTTTCTCTCTTTAAAATACGAATTAAATGTTATATGAAAGAAAAATTGCTAGCCTTAAGAAAATATCTGATTGGAATGCGACAGAGGCATTTCGCTCTGCGAGCCGGCAGGTGTAGTTCTGTGAATTCCGTCTCATTGTTGGGGCATTATTTAGCTGTATTGAACACAGTTATAAATGTGTTGATATTGGCTTGAAAATGCGTAGTTTTCGCATGTAATGTTTTATGCTTTATAATGAGTTTTAAAAAATGACCGAGATGTGTTAATTCGGAGAAAAAATTGTGGTATAAATAGTAAGACGTAACGATTACTGAGGGCGACAAAGTATGTGCTGTTTTACCACCACTAGTTTAATTAGAGGACAATGTTTGAACGTAAGAAGTAGAGTTGCCCTTGAGGAATAAAAATGGTAATTTCAAGTAAATTTTGGAAAAGTCTCCGCGAGACCATCTTAGATTTTGATGCAATTTTGTATGCCGAGATCCACGTGTCTGAAAGGAACTTAGTGAAGTTGTTGCTTTATAGGTAACATTTTTTTTTTTTATATTTAGCGGTTTGTTTGACCCTGTGCACAGTCGTTCTACAATAGGGCATTAGATTTTCGCAAAATATATTATTACACAATTGTTGCAAATTACATCTACCTTTCTTAGAGCAGCACTGAAGACTCTTATTATTGGTAGTAATGCAGATACAATTTATACATCTTTATTTATCACTGAATGAGTGTACGTACGGGGGATCTCATTTTCGAATCCGCCAGGGGTCTCTGACGTTCTAAAAGCGACCCTGCTTACGTTAGAGATACATTGTATCTCTCCTCTATGCCCTGCTTACTTTCAAAGCGCGTGGCGCGCGTGTTTACTGTTTTGTTTACGAATTAACAAGCGGAGAAAGTGATTATTATTTAGGGAGTATTTATTTTTTCATTTTAAATTGATGTACTACGAATTATTAGTGTTACTTATTTTTTTATAATTAAATCTGATTTTACGTTAATGCTCATATTACGTCAGATACAGTGCAGAATAAATGTTGTGTTATCTTAGCTTTAACGATGTACAAGAAAATACAAATTTTGGACAATGATCGACCTACTTCATGTTGAGTACAGTTGTACATCATGCCTGGCGAGGAAAGTGCAAGAAAATTCAATCCTCCGTGGTATGATTCCCACAAATAGCTATCAGGTAGTGAAAATAAAGCAAAGCTTTATTGGTACCCATGTCTTTTATTGTCAACTGAGAGTACTTGGAATAGAGATGGATACTTTTACGTGAAAAATTTATAAAAAGCATATACAAAACCATGAACTGTTAAAAGATCACATATGTAATTTAGTGAATCTTCAACGCCTAAAAAAATTAATTTGAATTCTGGATTTTTGTCAGAGCAACATAAACTCGCAACATTTTTTAGAATCTGAATGTTCTGAAATCGTCTGCGTGTGCTTAATGGAAATAATGCTTTGAAATGTAGTGATAAAATTTGAATAAATTAAGTAAAATTTAAAAATAAATAAAAATAAAAAAAAGATCGACGTGGGCCATGGCTCCCAAGCCCCCCTTCCCGGAATCCGCCGCTGTTCAGTAATTTTTTGCCTGCCCTGTACGAAGCGCGAATCAATGGGGATGGAAAGAAATCCCCCCCATTCCCTGAAATGTTTCCGTCATTATTAATTGACATGAAATTGATGATTAATTGACATTGAAAAAAATCGGATTATCATTAAAACTAATAAAATCGTTTCGCGGCATGAGCTGAGTGTAGCCTCCGATATTTTAAAAAATCTATAGATTTGTGAATTTTGTAAAATGTGCATTATATATAATATGACATATTCGACAAAAACGTTTTGAATTTCCCCTTCCAATGGTCGTCTTTAGATTCGCTCCTGTCTGAATATATTTTGTTCATGACCCGCCACTGCTGGTGTGACGTCAGTTAATGCCCTGAGCCACCAGAGACGTTTTGTTATAGGAAATAACTGGCTACTAAGAATTATCCATTTTCGATATCAGGTACGAGTTTTCTCTTCCATACGAGTTTTTTTTAAGTTTTTATTTTTTGCCGAAAAATCGTCACTTTTAGTAATTGACATCTCTCTCCTATTATTTTCTTAGGCGAAAATGCCTTCAGACTTCGCTGAGAGGGGGTAGGCAAAAATCCTCGAGCCTGCCTTTTATATGCGAGATTGGCGCTGAAACATCTAGGTGACATGTATCCAAGTGGAGTACAAGACGCACTTTTTCTTGATATCTTCACTTCGTTAGATATTATGAAAATGGGGGGAGGGGGTTGCTTATATATCTATGCACTCGACGAACGTTAAATTGTGGTGCAGATTCAGGAGACACTGCACTTGCGTAGTAATCTCTATCGCTGCTCTGAAAACATCGAATACAATCTTCGGATTGTAATCGCGAGCTACAAATTGTAATCGCTTAACTCACTGAGAGAAATGTGTTGAAGAATTGTTAGTAATTTGTGTCATTTTTGTGTGTGTGTTTTCTTAGACGAAATATGCATGTACAATTGTTAACCGAGACCGCTTATCGAAAAGTTAGGGAGACAATGTTTTTGAAACGATATTCAGTGTAACCCCTCTGTGACGCCAAGTACAGATTCCTCGCGCGGTCTGACGCTGGTCTGACGGGTTGGCCGTCCGATTGACCAGCCGATCCTGCTTTCCAGTGTTCTGAAATGTTTCTTTCGATGATTATCCACATTACGGAAACTTTGATGATGGCTGGTGACGGTAGAAAAAAAAGAACATTCTGGATTAGAAATGTGCATTCTGTACGGAATTTTTCTTTCCTTTTTACATTGTTTTAATGCAATAATGAGGTTTTCAAACTGAGCGATTTACGTCTTATAGTTGTGAAGCGATTTGGTGATTACTATGCATTTCAAATAGTATTGTGATGGAAATATAATTTGTTAATTATCAGAAATTTTGCATTTTGCGAAAATACTTTACTGGACCGTTGTTGTACGACGAAATATTGCATTTACAGCAACGGCATATCATCAATTAACTAATTTCGTCAAATTAATGACATACATTTTACGACTATTTATATGTCGTGAAGAATTAACGTTGTAATATGTTTTTTCAATAATGAATGTAGAGTAATTGTAAGCATTAATAACTTGAGTAACTATTAATGATCGATTGGTAATGGCTAGTTTTTCAAAGCACGTGCCAGCATATGCAATTTCAACACAGTGCAGAAGTCGATCCAATGTCATTGCCCTGACGCGCGTGGGCGTTTTGGCAACAATATTGCATTGTTGGCCAACCTGCTTACGATCGTCTTTTGTACGATATGGCAGCGAAAGTAGTACAGCAGTTTGATCCTCCCAGCTCAGCAAGTTCGGAAAGGTATTGTAATTTATATTGTGAGATTATTATTTTTTCTTTGTCTATGATTTATGTGTTTATACACAGCATTCTTGTATTCTTTTTGCCCTTGGAAATTTGAGTAGTTGTTACCGGTAGACTTGTGTTGATACGTGCACATGTGCATAACCAAAATGTCAAGGATCACAGTCATTGATCACGCGGTGTATCGATTTCCTTTGATAAAATGATCTATAATTTAATTTTTGCTTGAGTTTATAATGGTAAGAAATGACAAAATAGTACTCATTAACATTAGCTTGGTTTTTTAGTAATGTCCCATTATTGTCGTAGCGATGTTGGTGATACGGAAGTCGTGGACCAAGTGTTTGTGCAGGATGATGCTGAGGAGGAAGAAGAAAAGGGGAGTGATGTGTATCCCGTGGCTGCAACTCCTCCCCCAACTTCTCCACGACCCCCATCAACGGGTTTGTAGAATTTTTAATCGTCCTGTTGCTTTAAATTCGTGCGAGTTGTGTACCAAACACTCCAGATAAAGTCATTTCAGATTTTAAATATCAGGTTCTCTTCAAAAATCTCCTCGTTCAAAACGTCAACGAACTGCTTCTATGTCTCAATCATCAAAGAAGGTAACAGCAGAATCCATTCTTCGCAGTCATAACCGTACCATTTACACAGCAGGCCGTCCTCCGTGGTACAATTCTGCTGGCCAACAAGTAGAGCCATTTGTTATTGGTAAGAATGATGGAACTGTTACATATGGTATCTGAAAATTATAGTGTTTGGTTTTCAATATGTTTTTCATTCCAGGTATTTGTGGAGGAAGTGCTTCTGGAAAAACTACTGTTGCTGCCAAGATAATAGAATCATTAGATGTTCCTTGGGTCACACTTCTCAGTATGGACTCATTTTATAAGGTACATTTATGATAAATGTACATTGATAAGAGACAAATTACTTGGATGACAAAATCAAGTATATATTGTAGATCTTGTGATTTATATTAAACAGTTCTGAATGTAAGTCATTTTATGTGAATCATTTAATTGTTGCAATGATATGGAACTTTCTTACTCAAATGGCAGTAGTAATTTATGTTGCTACATTACTGCTGTATCAAAATCGAGGTACATGTTCTCTCAAATGAAAATTGCTTCTATTCTTTAAATCATTAAAAAGAATGGCTTCCATCTGAATGTATTGAAACTTTATATTCTTCATAGGTATTAAATGAAAAGCAACATAATCTAGCTGCTAAAAATGAATACAATTTTGACCATCCTGATGCATTTGATATTGACTTGCTGGTTGAAACTCTTCAAAGATTGAAGGAAGGGAAGAAAGTGGAGGTTCCTATTTATAATTTTGTGACTCATTCCCGAGAAAGTAGGACAGTAAGTTTTATTGAAGATTTCCTTGCTCGCTTTATTTCTCTGTTAAAGCACACTAATTGAAGGCTTGTTTTTCAGAAAACCATGTATGGTGCAAATGTGATTATATTTGAGGGAATTCTTACATTTTATAGTGCTGCAGTATTAAAGGTAAGAGACAGTTTGTTTTTTTACTTATGCTTTGCAGCCAACTGACAGAAACAAAGTGGAGTTGTTTGCATTATAAGTACTCATTATATAACTCATTTACTGCAAGTTTACGAATGTTAGTACTGCTGCTATTAGATTAGGAATCTCTTTGGTTTTAGCATCTTATTCATGTCTGAATATAGGGTATTAAGTCAGAGTAAACTGTAAGAGGAGCAAAAAGCATACAAATTATGTGTACAGAAGAAAATTAATTCATAATAAAACTGCGATTTGTTTGAAGCGTGGTGGTGACTAAATTACTTGAGTTTTGCTGTGTAGGTCAGAAAGTGTGATTGTGTTTCAAACAGGAATTGTGTATTCATGCGTAAAAGTACATATGTGATGATGATGGTGATGATGATAATAATAAAGACTATATTATTGATTTTTCAAATACCGATAAACTACTGCACTCACTTTTATTTATTTATTTCATAATACGTGGATATTTCCTGTCCAAAATACACAATAACAAAAATACAGTTGACAAGTGATTCAACCTAATAAAATTTGGGCAAACACAAATATTATTTATTTATATGAAGTGATTAGCAGAAACTGTCTTCATTTCGTTGGGTCATCAAGTGGTTATCAAAACAATTGCAAGCACTAGTGAGAAGAAATAAAACAAAATTTATAATATGTTACTTTTCCTTATTTCTTATTATAGTAATATAAATGGATTGTGAAAAAGTATTCAACATTGCAATTCACTTTTAAACAATATTCAGGTTTTCAGTATTAAGATCTGAAAGGAAACCACGTATGCATAGATTCTTAATTCACAGGGGTTTGCAGAAAATTGAACTTGTTGCAGTTTCTTTTCTGACATTTGTACTTGTAAGTTGTAACTTATTTAATACTATTGTGTTTCAATCATTTTCGCAAACTGCATAAAGGGCTGTAAAGTGGACATCTTTCACACTAGATTCATCAAAGAAATTAATTTTTTTCATGTAGGAAAAAGCATCCAACAAAAGTAATCTCACAGAATGCTACCCTAATTTTCGAGCATTCTCCAAGTACTTATACGTTTTCCCAGTATTTCCTTTCTATAAAAGATATTCATAGCGTATAAGGATATTCACAGCGAATTAATTAAATGCTTTTCATTGGTAGTAAATCTATTGACTACTTACTTCAGATTTGCAGTAAACACTGAGTTTTTATTCATGCTTTCCCAAGTGTTTGAAATAATCCTTGCCCTTGCACTGAAAATAGGAAATCAAGTTTCAGAACGTATCTTGTAAGCAAAATTTTTTAATATTTTAATTTAATTTTGCAAGTGAAGCATCATTCATGGACTTACTCATTCATTATGGATCATTTTTGAATTTTAGACATCTTTTGTTGGCTTTAAAAAGTTTATTAAAAGATAGATATTGAAATTATTATTGTAGTAGGCCATAAATTCTGTAAAACTTCATGAGCGAAAGGAAATATGTATTATGCATATTTGTAATAATATGTAAATATGTAAATAAATATAAAAATTTGCATAATATATAAATACACATTTCTGTCAGCATTTGCTCTTGTGTTTGCTTTCTGATTCTTTATGAAGATAAGAATTTAAGTGTATATTTGTATAAAATTCATGAAACTTATCAACAAACATACCTGGGTAGCAATGAATATGTAGGAGATAAATGGGCAATTCAATTACCTTAATTTTTATTGTACAGTTTCTTTAAAATTTTTAACATAATATTTGGTCTCTTGTTATCACTTTTGTTTTGTTTGCCTAATTAATTCTCCTATGTGGACAGATGTTAGATATGAAAGTGTTTGTCGACACTGATGCTGATATCCGCTTGGCTCGTCGCCTTCGTCGAGATATCTCCCAGCGGGGCCGAGATTTAGAAGGAGTTTTGAAACAGTACTCCACCATGGTCAAACCGGCATTTTATCATTACATAGCTCCAACAATGGTGCATGCAGATATTATTGTTCCCAGAGGAGGTGAAAATGAAGTTGCAATTGAATTAATTGTACATCATGTGCATACTCAACTTCAGTTGGTAAGTTATAGAACTACTTTACATATTAATTGATATAAAAAGCTTTCAATTAACATGTAGTCTTAACATTATTAACCATTGTTGCCATAGGTATGTCACCTGGATGTGTACCTTCCAAATGCATATCTTCATTATCCCTCTACTTTTTGTTCATCACAGCCATCCTGAAATGCAATTTTCCATTGAACAATAGTGAAATTCCTCTTTATTTCTGCATGGTAACATCTACGATATTTTGCTCTAATAAGCTAAGGGAAATTCATAAAGTTTATATTTTAATTCGTATTTTAAGAAATAATTTTAGTGATATTGAAAGGTTTTCATTAACAAACAGTACTGGGGGCTTAGAAACAAGTAATCAGAATCATAATAATTCCAATTTGTCATTCAGTACAATTACTCATGTTTTTGTTTGTTTCAGCGAGGATTTAAGTTGAGAGAAACTTTGGCTCATTCATACATTGGTCAACCTCTCCCCAGCTCAGTTTATTTGCTGCCTTCTACTCCACAGATCAAGGGGCTGCATACATTCATTCGTAACAAAGACACTCCTCGGGATGAATTTATATTTTATTCCAAGAGACTTATTCGACTTGTAATTGAATATGCACTCTCATTATTGCCATTTAAGGTTTGTATCAGCAACATTATGCAGAGTTGGTTTTATTTACTATATCAAAATGTTTCATATATACTGATTAAAACCAAATTTCTGGTTAAAATATAGTGCACTATGTCTTATCACATTTAATAACAGACACTTAATTATTTGCACTTAAATTGCATTGGTAACTTATCATATTAAATGAAAATTAAGTTGTAATTAACAAAGTTTTTACAGAGATGTTTGTCATCAGAAAACCCTTTTTGTACTTTAATACTTTGTTTTAGAACTGAACTGAATTTTACAGCTCCAAAAAAATGTTGAGTGAAAATAATGAATTGAGTTAAAAAAATAATACCTAGAATAAACACACAAACTTTACTTTTTCCTTCAAATCTGAAATTTATAATGATTCCTTTTCAAAACCAGGATATAATAGATTTGAAGCATTATCTTTAAAAAATAGCTCCTTCTATTATTTACCAAATTAATTATTTTTTTTCAACTTTTCTTTATATAAAGAAAGGTTCTTCATAATTTCGTTAAGGTTTACATTCAAGTTCAGTCTTATTTCCACCTACAATGTAGAGAGAACATATCCTGTTTATATCAGATTAGATAAATTTTGAAAATGGAATGAGCTGGTTTTTGATTTTAAACAGCTCCTTTAGTTATTGGAATTGAATCTAATGTCAACTTTCAAGAGACTTTTGGGATAATTGGGCATGAGAAAAATTTGAAAAAATTGACAGTTTTCTTTTTAGTCATCTTCCTTTTTTCTTCAATCTATATAGATGTAAATGCGATCTCTTAATAAGATTTATTTGTACAATTTGACAGGTGTTGAAAGGTTCATTAATTGCAAAATTTTCAAGGGAATTCTAGAAAATGTTGTAGAAAGAGTTATAGAAACAATTTTCAACCTATTACTACTAAGGATGAATATTGACAGTGTTATCAGACTAATGTGTCACTATATAAACAACTTAAAAATTCATTCGTTAGATGAGGAAAATTATCATCATGTGACTTTTGCATAAGTGAAGTACACATAAAAGAATAGGTGAATAGATGGGCAAATGTATGAGGAAACTAACACAGATTAATTTCAGTGTACAGAATACATACAAATTTTGTGCACTGTCTGTACTGAAATCAGTGTTCATTTTTATAATATATACTGCCTTAATATAAATGTTTTGGTTTTATGTCAGGAAGTTGTTGTTGAAACTCCCCAAGGTGTTCTGTATCATGGAAAACGTTGTGCAAGTGAGAAGATTTGTGGTGTATCTATACTGCGGGCTGGTGAGACAATGGAACAGGCTGTATGTGATGTGTGTAAAGATATTCGTATTGGGAAAATTCTTATCCAGACTAATCTGTCAACTGGAGAACCTGAGGTACAGTAGGAATTTCAGAGGAATTACAAAATTTGTGTGTAAATAGCTGCAAATTTCTCATTGCAATACTTGTTTTCAGTTTTAGAAAAGATTTATGTTATTAGATTTGTAAATTTATTTTTTTAATTCATAGGTTTTCTTATTAATTTTATGAACTTATTATATTTTATGCTTTAGAACTGAACACATTATTTATTTACACGAGTACTGAGCTTATGCATTAAAAGAATAAAGCTTTTCATTGCATTGATTTTTAGCTATATTACCTGCGCTTGCCAAAGGATATTAAAGACTACAAAGTAATTCTTATGGATGCCACTGTGGCTACTGGGGCTGCAGCTATGATGGCTGTTAGAGTTTTACTGGATCATGATGTTCCAGAAGAAAACATCTTATTAGTTTCTCTTCTTATGGCAGAATCAGGTACATTCCTTTTTGTTGCCTTGTAATGATTGTTTTTAAATGTGAAATGATGAATGTTAAAAAAGATGCAAATGTAGATTTTTGTTTCATTTTAATTTTACAGGTGTACATTCTATAGCATATGCATTCCCTGGTGTCCGCATTGTTACAACAGCTTTAGATCCAGAGATAAATGAAAAATTTTATGTTTTGCCTGGCATAGGCAACTTTGGAGATCGGTATTTTGGGACTGAACCTTCCGAGGAAAGTTAGGTCATTGTATCACATCTTGAATGTTGTAGATAATATTTTTTCTTGTACATTCAAAGTATGGATGTAACTAGCACAACTTTCTTTATAGACCATCTCAGACTTGAACTTGAATTTCTCTGATAATGGACATTTATACATGCAAATTTGGCTGCAAACTTTGAAGTTTGGAAAATGTGATCTTCTACTTTATAACATCAAAGAATATTTATCAGGTTTATTCTTGTAGGAGTCATAGCATGGTCTGAAGCACAAAGGAGGTTGGTGGATAGATATTATGCAGTGAAACTTTTTTTTGCAATTATTCTTTGCATTTAACTTCTGTTACAAACTTGAATCGAAATCATAATAGTTATTTGATTGCATTAATTTTATGATTTTCGGATAATTTTAATAATATTTTGAAAATTAAATGTTTTTAATTTTTCATGTGTAAAGTGAAGTGTGGCAAATGTAGTTATATTTTAAGTGAAAGATTGGAGAAATATTTCTTTATTAGATCCATTAATAAGTTTTGTATAATGAATTGATTAGGTATTACCGATTTGATCCATTACTTTAGGGAATTGTGTTAAAATAGTATATTGCAATCTGAGGTGGTTTCAGCTTCTCTACTTTCAAAGAAGTTTCCTAAATAATTTTTTACTTCAAGGAGTTTTAGTTGCATTTTGAGAATTTGAAGTTCATCTATGCTGTTTTGTATTTAGTGAGTCTAAAGTACATTACATTTTATACTGAATGATCATTGTCTTTATATTTTTGGGAAAAGGATAAGTGAAAATGATAGAGTGCCCTTTTTAATATTATTTAATAAGGATTAATTTACAAGAAAAGGATGTTGTACATTAAGAGGATGGATTGAGGAAGAGAAAGAGTTAGAAGTTAACATTCTAATTTGTGACGTCAGGTCCTCTTGTTTAATGACTCCTGCTAAATAGCTGATGAGAATAAAGTAGTTGAGATTAAAGCTAATGAAGTTGAAACTCTGGCACAGGCTATAAGCTTAGGTCAGTAATTCTGCCCTAAATATCCTTGATGAATGATCCTAGTGTTTGTAGTCTGTTGACTCCTTGTGTAGCTCAGGGAACACTAACCTTTTTTCTTTTGGGAAGTTTTTGCTATTAGTGCATCTTCTACATTTGTGCTCAATTAATATTAAAATGGGATACAGCTTGCAGAATGTTTGTAAATGGTTCAATATGGTTGTGACCAAGTAATGGAACCGATTAGTTTTCATAAGAAATGCAGTCTATTTTTACAGTTTCAGAATATCTTGTCATAAATCAATAATCTGTTTAGAAAATGTTAAACCAGCAAACTGATTTTCTGTCATTGATGATACAAAAAATTAATTTGTTTTTCATTGGCAATTTGTGACTCCTACAGTCCTTCTAATACAAATCTTTATTCTTATGCTTATTATCATCATCTGATTGAGATAATTGTTATAAAAATTAGAAAAGTATGATTTTAATGTATTAACATAAATTTCTTTTGTTTTGAATCTCGTATAATAATAATCAAGATTAGGAATATGTTATAGATGATTAAGACAGTTGGTTAAATTCTTTTTCATACAGTTCATATTCAAGTAAGACAAATTGAAGTGATGATTTTCAGAGTATCTCAATGGCAGAAAGACAGAGGACCTTTGAAATTTAAATTAAATATAATGCTACTTAGCAATGAAATATGCTGTCACAATTTATTTTTTTAATTCAATGTTATTTTGAAAGTTTCTTTCATTTGCATCTTAAATAGTAACTTATTGTTATTTCTTTTATTTGGTCAACTAGAAGGAAGTTTTGTAAAATGAGGTTTCACTGCAGTAATCTTACAGCTATTGCTTGCTAATCTGTCAGAATGTTGGCTATATGATTGTCTCTAGTCTGAATTATGTTTCCTTAAGTGATAATTTTGTGGGACCTGTTACAAATACAGAAAAAAAGTGGAACGTTTGTGAGAGTGGTCGAAGGTTTGATCTTAAAAGTCCTATATAATTTATAATTTTTACATATCATGTAATTATTTGAGGAATTGTTTTTGTTGTGAATTGAAGATACTCCCTATTGGGAATATTAATGGCACAACCCTTTTGGTGCAGTTTTAACTGTGATTATTGGCATTAGTATTTTGATTTGATGATAATGATGGGTGAATTGATGCTAAATGGTTTATGATCGTATTCAGACATTAATTTGAAGATTTTGCATTTTATCATCCCTGAATTATTTGCTCTTATTTTTTGGGAAGAGATACATTACCATATCTATATGTATATTGTGATGATGTTTTGATGTTGAGCTCTCAGAGAAGAGGTTGCTTAGGTAGTTTATGTTTGCAGGCCTATTAATTTGGTGGATTTCTTTTGATGGGTTGTCTTCTTTGGTCACTTCAAGATATTAATTTTTTTGGGGTTTGTAATGTTACAACATCAAATGTTACCTTTTTGGGTTCTACGATGTTTTTACAATCTTGCATGATAATTAGTAGAAGTCAAGAAGAGGCATAACATGAAATAGAAGTATTTTTCTTGTTTTTAATTGCAAATTTAACATGCTCTGGACTGATTTTACCATAAAGTTGGGTATCACTATTATTTATAAAATCTTCCTTGAAATAACTTTCCAAAAGTACTTGGGAGCTATATTGTTCTGAAGGCCTACAGATGGTGTGGAAAATAATTTAGATACTATTCAATATATTTCTAAATTCTGTAACACAAAATTAAGATATTGGTTTTCAAAATATTATGAAAAAGGCCTATTTTATATGAAACTCATAGTGGACTTATTTCTTTTATCTTCATTGTACAGCTTTGGTAATGGAAAATATTAAAATGTTGTTAAATATTGTTATGACATAAATATTTCTTGTAAATTTGTCTCAAAAAATTGAATTTCTCTCTCTCTTTATTGTGAATCATTTATAGGAAGTAGTTTGGCCCTTGAAATGGTTTATGAGATTTGAAATTCTATTTTTATTTCTTAATCAGTACTTTCTGTGAGCAGATTAAAACAAATAAATAAACTTTTGTTCTAAATGTCTACAGAAAGGAGTGTAAAGAATAGATTTTGAAAAGACAATCTGGACTAAAACATTTCAAATTTCAATTGAAAGTTGTCTTTAATCACTAATATTCTTTAATTGTACAAGCTATTAACTACAAGTTTCTAGTAGCATTTGATGCTTATTCTTGACTTATTTGGAAGAAACGATATATTTGTCTTTAAAGCCTTTGTGGAATGGGGAAACAACCTCGCTCTGAGTTCTTATACTATTACTGTAACATGAATGATAGCCACTGTGAAATGTCTGTAGTGTCAACAGTATTTCAATTGTCTCTGTAATAAACTTCAAATTGTGTGGTTAAACTTCAATGTCTACATTGAAGCCTTGTCTACTTGAATACCAATGATTTCGAATGCAGTAAAGTTGTCAGAACCAAATATTTTAGTGGTGTTTAGGGAAGGTGAAGAAAGACCTCTTTTTTGTCTTCATTTTTGGATTTTCCTAGTTCATTGTGAACATTGAATCTCTGCCTGTTAAATTTAATTTATAAACAAAACATCAAAATGAATATTACAGAATAGTTGTAATGCTGATGAAGTTACAAGTCAATGGACATTAATATGTTTGAGAATTGAAACTGTAACAAATAACATTACATCAATGGAAGTGAATGATTCACACACTAGTTACCATTTCAAGATAGGGACTTTGCAAAATTCGTTAAATGATGGTTTTTAATATTTTGATTTAAATGAACTTAGACTTTGTTGTGCTTTCAGTACTCAAATAATGGTTTCTTTTTTATGAAATTGCTCGTTCATCAAGAATTTGCAATCTGTTATACTATGCTTTCAGCATCTTGTTCATTGAAGAAAATTAGAGTAACCATCAAGTTGTTGCATGTCCTGGACATTCTATGGTTATTAATTGAAGTTGGTTTAAAAAATCTACTTCAAAATACCATCAAATGAATTATGTTGAAAATGAAATTAAATGATATAAATAGCATATGCTCTTTTCATAGCTGCTAGGAAAAATCTGAAATTTGTTGATTTCTGAAAATCACTAGATTGTTTGAAGATTCTGGAATATCATTCTGTTGCATTTGCTAGTCAGATCAGAATTGCAGGGGATTTGATAAATATGTTATCTGTTATCTCTCATAGTTGAATTCATATTGACAACTGTGATGGCAGGTCCACACAATCGCTTTAAAAAATTATGGATGGGGCTGGCCCTTCTTGTAGAAGCCATTTTGGTGTCAATTATCTGTAATTAATGATAACTGTTTTCAGTTATTTTACCATAAAAAATGTCAACATGTTCTGCAATGTTAACTTGACCAAAAGTTAGTATAAGTGTAATTTACTTTACTTTAATTTTTTTCCTTGTGGTGTTTTAAACCACAAGTATCACTTTACAAGTAAAGATGAAGAATAGAATAAGAATACTGTTTATTTGGTACATTTTTTTTAAGTTTAACATTTTTTCCATCACTGAGATTTGTTTTGTGTTATGGCCAGTAGCAATTCTAGTTACACTGCTTATATGAAGAGTAAGGGGAAAAAGCATAATTGGTTATGGTAATGCTACATATTACTTACCCTGTGTTTATAAAACTGCATTATGTGCATGCATTGAAGAAAGTAAGATAAGCTATATGTTAAAAATGTTTAGCTTAAATTAAATTGTAACATTCAAACACAAGCCACACTGTATGTAAAGAATAATATTGGGCAGAGAGTCTTTGCTTTTGCAAGTAACTTGTTTTCATGTTCTATTTGAGAGGTAGCTGTGGTGGTTTGTGTGTTTCAATTTAGGGTGCAACCTATTTGTTTAAATGTAGGACAAGTTTTTTGGGGTATTTCTGTCTAGTCCAGAAAGCCAGTTATTGTTGTATTTGTATGATTTTTCTTAGCATCGAATGTTAATTTAAAACCTTTGTAAATTAGTTCTTGCAGTGGGCGTTACATGGGAATGGAAGTACTTTTTCATAAAGTTTGTGATCAGATAATTTTGATTTAATTTAGGTACATTAGTAATTCTAAATGTAGTAGGTCATAGACATTTTTTGTTTTTAGTTTTACTGTTCTAGTTCCTATTTAATTTTAATATGTTGCTCTGAAGAAGAGTTAAAGAAAACTAAAATGTTATTGTATAAGTATTTGTTTTGAAAGTGCTTACATGATATTGGTTCTTGAAGCTATGTGTAAATTATGGTAAAGAACTCTTGCCTTTCATAGCTCAGAATGTATTGGATAATAAATCAAATATGATCAAAAGGCTATTTTAAGAAGTCAAATTGCAAAGAAGTTGTAAGAATAAAATTTGTAATAATATGCTATAAGAATCAATGTACACAACTGACATTCCCAGAATATGTGGGTTTGAATTTTGCTTTGTGTAGATGAATAAATTATCCAAAAAATTATTGTTGTCAATCTCCAAGTGCTTTCATTTTAAAGGAACAAGTAAATTATTAGAAAAAAAGATGACTAATAGAAAATTGAGAATGTATGTGATGTTTACTGAATTTTTATTGAATACAAACAACAACAACAAAAAAAGTATTTGATGAAAAGTGTATGTATGTCAAATTTGTGCTTGTTTGTGTATGTAGTGTGTTCTATTAACTATTTTTTATGTCTTTTGGGAGTAATAATACATTACATTTAGACATGTTAAACATTTGTTTCCATGAGAGAGATGTTGGGTGTTCTTGTTTCCTTGCAGTGATTTATGCATCTTAGAGTTCTCTTTCTATTTATATATTTGTACAATTTGTTTTGCCTTTTTGTAAACATTTCTTGAATACAAGTGTATTTCACAGTATTGCTCTGTAAAATTATACAAAATAAAGTTCATTAAATTATCAACTGTTGTATTTATTGTAAAACTACTACAGGTATCGAAAGTAATACAAATTGTGAAGAAATTACCTGTACTAATTATCTGCATAACGACCTCTCTGGCTTTTCCTTTAGTACAATGAGAACACACTAGTGCTACAATAGCACATACTTTCTCACATTATTTGTGACTTCTTTGCGGCCATTGGATGGATGCGAGTGATGCGTCGCATCCTTTCGTTAATCGTCAAACCTCTTTGATACAGTACTACCTCTAAAATGCTTTGAATTCAATCAACTCTGGCTACAAATGAAATTGTTATTTATCATTGCGGCGGTTGCTTTGGAAATTGTCGACTCGTGAGGGGATTTATCTGAGAATTTCCAAAGCACAAGTGGTATTTAATCGAACTATTCCACTTGTGAAATTATGTCCAAACAGGTCCAAATTTTCCAAATGTTGAAAATAACTTAAAGTAATATTAAAATCAAAGATGTTACGTTATAAGCTGTGTATTGGACATCGACATAGAGATCGATGTCCAATATATCGTCATCGACATGGTCGATTCCGCCACCTAAGATAAAGTAACCAGTAGGTAGAAGCGGTAAGAAAAATCGGATAGAAGAAACGATAAACTTTTTGAGATACACCACCGTAATTGGGGCATCTTGTATGTATAGGTAACTCTATTGGTTTCAGTGGAATAGTTTACCTAATTTTTTATTCGAATACGTAAAATTGGCAACCAAACGCTATGGACTTGCTATCAAATGCAAATTAACTAATAAAGATTTTTAGAGAGTATTTTTTCGAAGAAAGACTAGAGTAACAGCGTTAATTTTATGTCTGTGTTTTTATACAAAACATTGTAGTTAATTTACGTAAAATATTAGTGGTACTTTCGTTCTTCTTAAAAATTACAGCCCCCTAATTATTGAAATTTTGGATATTCAACTGTATAATATCTGTTTGAGGGCCAGATAAAAATGTATAATTTGCCCTCGTAAAATATCGAGATACCAAACTGCAGTATAAAATTTAAACTTTCAAATTCAAATGTCGGCACAGTTTGCGTCACGAACCTCGTGACTAGAGTTCGGGCACTTCGAAAAACCCAAGTTATGATATAACTTTGCTCTTGGCCTAGACGCCCGCCTTTCATCAAGGAGTTCCGGGTTCGATTCCTGTTGATACCCGGACAATCTCATGTGAAATGTGTTCCAACAAAAACGAGTTTAGCTGCTTCACAAGGGCTAGTCCAACCTCCCGTGAAGTGTCCTAATTCCTTCCCGGTGGCGCACGAGCGCATAGGAGAGAGGCGCGTAAGCTCCAAGGAGATGCTACCTGGCGGTCCTCTTGACAACAACGTACGAACGACGACTGCTTCTTGGGATTTAGTTCTTGGCGCGCGAGGCCTTGTCTTCAAGATGGAATATCTCACGATATTTCTCAGCCGTGCCACTAGATGTCGCATGATCGCCAGCACTGCTCGAAACGTACACAAATATCCCCATTCCCGAGGCGGGATTCAAACCCGCAGTCTTCTGGTTCGAGATCGAGATCACTACGGCACTACTGCCCCAGCGATCTCAGCCATCTCGACCGGCTCTTGAACTAAAATATTGAAGAGAAAGATTTATTTCCTTAAAGAAATCTGTTCTTTAAAGACTATTTTGAAATAAGGTCATTTTACGAAAGTATGAGCATTTTTTTCATAATATTCCGAGAATAATAGGCATTTTTTAAATTTTAAACTTTTTTCTTAAAAACGATACAATTTTTTTCATTTAATATTTTTTCCGTACGCAGCAAAAACAGCAAATAAAGTGTTGGTGGTCGCACTTTTCGCACTCTTATATTTTCGATAATTGCAAAAAATTTGAAATTGTAATCGCACGTTTCGTTTGACGCTGTCGCAATTCGGAAAATGTCAACATGGCGGATTTAAATTATTCGAATACCTCTCATTTTTACCGGCCGTGATCGTATTTCATAATATTCTTATGAAAGGTAATAAATTTAACTCAAAATCAAGATCAGTGAGTTATTGCGCATCATTTTCGACTTAAGCCAATGAGCTTCAGGTGCCAGTTTGCATCACAATAACAGCATGAATTTTAAATTTAACCAGATACCAAAATTATTTTGTTAGCAGTCATTGAAACAAATATATTAAACATTAAAATAAGATAACATCTATTTCAACTACACCTTCATGGTGATATTTTTCGTTGAACATTTTCACTTTAACGCGTAATTCTAAATTTTTCTCAACACTTTTCGCTCTCCGTGCAACAAGGCAACGTCTCTGGTCTGGCTTTTCAAACGAAGTGCCCGTGCTGTGGTCACGTGGACATGACGCAAACAGGTGCTGTGCAGAACGAGCAAAATTGGGAGCACTGGAGTCCACCCATGTCTTTCCACCATGATCAGAACAAACAAATACGCTTCTTTCACTTTAAGGTTTGATGGATGATTATGGTATTCAGAAATTGTTAGCTCACTTCGATACAATCAAGGTAAGCTTGTGTGAAATTATTGTTTCTTTTCGGTATAATACTGCTTACATCTCTGTATAATGCTGCAAATACTGCAACGGTTAAATTTATTCATGTTTGTTTCATTGGTAAAAAGTAATAAAAAAGTATTGTTCCTGACTATCGAAATAAAAGATGGACACCACAGTTGCTTTGTTTGAATTGGACTTTTTCAAGTTATAGCTTACTAGGGCCGAACTTACGTTTTATTACAACGTAAATATTTCCAACGAGGTGAGAAAGTATGTACTGTTGTACACCTCTAGTTTGTGGAATACATTTAACACCCATATACGTTTCATTATGTTTGTGAGATACTACACCTCAATTTTCTGAACCGCGAGAGATGGTTCAGGGCATCAACTGATGTCACTGCAGTCACCCGAATCGGCAGGTCCTAGGCTCGAGTCCCGTTGGTGGCAGGATTTTCGATTCTAGCTTGTCAGCTAGATGAAGTTAAGTCGCTGTCTGGAGAATTCTAACGGCCGGCTGCTCTAATCGGTAGTTTGCCGTGGTTTCTCCGATCAACACCAGGCGAATGCATGAGCAGAACCTTACACAAACGGGCCACGGGGGCGGGCAATCTTTCATACCTCTTCTTAGTTCTGCCCTCTCCTCTTACACACACTAACTTGCACTACACAAGCATATGCCGGGAGACCGGTCGAGAGCTTAGAGCTTGTCCCGGCTGGAGTGGAGCCCAACTGATGGGAGATACCTGGTTGGGGAAACCCCGCTAGCAGACGGTAGGTCGGCGCCGGATCACGCCATGCAGCGTGGAAATGAATCCCGCCTCATCCCAAGCAAAAACATGCACGGTACTTACGGGACTAATGACGCTGATAGATGACGTGCCAGGAATCAGTAAAATAATCAAACAACGCGATTTTCCCAAAAAAGATCCAAATTGGATTGAAAAAGTGAATGTTTGAAGATATCTTGTTCTTCTTCGACGGTTTCTACCGTCAAAAAAATTGGATAAACCCTAGTCTAATATGTAGTCCTTGCCTCTTACCTTCGCCCACGTCATTCGTCTTTGTTATTCATCTTAGCAATTCACGTTAGTCATTCATCCTCGCCTTGGTCTTTCGTCTTCCTCTTTCGTCTTCTTTTACCGTCTCTGCCTTTCGTGTTCGTATTTCGTCGTCTTCTTTCTTATTCGTCTTTCGTCGTCGTTTTTCGTTTTCGTCTTACGACTTCGTCTTTCGACTTAGTCTTTCGTCACCGTTTTTCGTCTTCGTCTTTCGTTTTTGTCTCGCATCTTCGTTTTGTACCCTTGTCTTTTGTCTTTCTTTTCGTCATCCGACATCGTGTTTCAACTTTGCCGTTTTTCTTCTTCTTTCGTTTTCGTCTTTCACCTTCGTCTTTCGTATTTGATTTCGTTTTCGTCTTCGTCTGTTGTCAAACGTATTCGTCCATTGTCTACATCTTACGTTTTCGTTTTGCGCATTTCAACTTTTTCTTTTGTCCACGTGTTTTCTTTTCGTCTTTCGGTTTCGCTTTCGTCTTTCATTTTCGTCTTTCGTCTTCGTGTTTCGCCTTCGTGTTTCGCCTTCGACTTTAGTCTTCGTCATTAGCCTTCGTCTATAGTCTTCGTCTTTCGCTTCAATTTCGGTTTTCGTCTTCCGTCTTTGTCTTTCCTCTTCGTCTTTAGACTTTGTCTTTCATTTACATCTTTCGTCTTCGACTTTTGTCTTAATCAATCGTCTTCGTCTATTGTTTACATCTTTCGTCTTCGTTTTTGGCAATTCGCGTTTTTGTTTTGTTCACGTGTTTCGTTTTCGTCTTTCGGTTTCGCTTTCGTCTTTCATTTTCGTCTTTCGCCTTCGACATTAGTCTTCGTCTTTAGTCTTCGTCTTTCGCCGTCAACATCGTTTTTCGTCTTCGTCTTCCGTCTTTCATCTTTCACTCCTCAGGGAAGTGTCTTAGGACCCTTGTTATTTATAGCCTTTATCAACGATCTACCCACTTCTATTG
>BOPP01000048.1:4021037-4184623 GCA_017312745.1 Gryllus bimaculatus
AGAGATACGTCCAGCTTTCCATCACAATAACAGCATGAATTTTAAATTTAACCAATAACCAAAATTATTTTTATTAGCCAGTTCATTGAAACAAATATATTAAACATTTAAAATAAGATTACCCTCTATTTCAACTACACCTTCATGTGATATTTTTCGTTGAACATTTTCACTTTAAACGCTTATTTCTAATTTTTCTCAACACTTGGTTCGCTCTCCGTTGCAACAAGCAACGTCTCTTGTCTGGCTTTTCAAAACGAAGTCCGTCTGTGGTCAGTGGACATGACGCAAACAGGTGCTGTGCAGGACGAGCAAAACTGGGAGCACTGAGTCCACCCATGGTCTTTCCACCATGATCAGAACAAAACAAATACGCCTTCTTCACATTTAAGGTTTGATTGGATGATGATGTATTCAGAAATGTTAAGCCACTTCGATACAATCAAGGTAACCTTGTGTGAAATATTTTTTTTCTGTATAATACATGCTACAGCTCTGTATAATGCTGCAAATACTGCAACGGTTAAATTTATTCATGTTTGTTTCATTGGTTAAAAAGATAATAAAAAAGTATTGTTTCCTGACTAATCGAAATAAAAAAGATGGACACCAGTGTGCTATTGTTTGAGACTTTTTCCAAGTTATAAGCCTTACTAGGGCCAACTTACGTTTTTATTACAACGTAACATTTCCAACGAGTTGAGAAAGTATATGCTACTGTTAGTACACCTCTAGTTTGTGGAATACATTACACCCATATACGTTTCATTATGTTGTCAGAAACTACACCTCAATTTTCTGACGCCGAGAAATGGTTCAGGCATCAAACTGATGTCACTGCAGTCACTCGAATCGGCAGTCTAGGCCGAGTCCCGTTATGGCAGAAAGTTTCGATTCTAGCGTATTCAGCTAGATGAAGTTCATCCTATCTGTGAGATTCTAACGGCCGGCTGCTCTAATCGTATTTGCCGTGCGTTCTCCGATCAACACCGAGGCAATGCATGAGCAGAACCTTACACAAACGGGCCATGGGGGCGGCGATCTTTCATACCTCTTCTTAGTCTGCCTCTCCTCTACACACACAACAGCACTACACAAGCATATGCCGGAGACCGTCGAGAGACTTAATCTTGTCCCCGGCTGGAGTGGGCCCAAAACTGATGGAGATACTGGTTGGGGAAACGCACCTCTAGCAACGTTAGGTCGGCCGGCCGATCCACGCCATCAGCGTGGAAAATGAATCCGCCTCATCCAAGCCCAAAAAAACATGCACTGCAACTTTACGGACTAAACGCTGATAGAGGACGTGCCAGGAATCAGTAAAAAAAATCAAACAACGCCGATTTCCCCAAAAAAGAAAATCCAAAATTGGATGAAAAAGTGAATGTTTGAAGATATTCTTGTTACTTCTTCGACGTTTCTACCCCTTAGAGTTGCCGTTGAAGATATCTACATTCTAATTTACGAAGAGCCATTATTAAAAGTTGACTAGAAAATCTCGCTTTGTAGGCCGTGATGAAAAAAATTGATAAACCCTAGTCTAATATGTAGTCCTTGCCTCTTAACCTTCGCCCACTCATTCGTCTTTGTTATTATCTTAGCAATTCACGTTAGTCATCATCTCCCTTGGTCTTTCCGTCTTCCTCTTTCGTCTTCTTTATCGTCTCTGCCTTTCGTGTCGTATTTCGTCGTCTTCTTTCTTATCTCTTTGTTCGTCGTTTTTCGTTTCTCTTACGACTTTCGTCTTTCGACTTAGTCTTTCGTCACCCGTTTTTCGTCTTCGTCTTTCTTTTTTTCTCGCATCTCGTTTTTACCCTTTCTTTGTCTTTCTTTTCGTCATCCGACATCGTGTTTCAACTGCCCGTGTTTCTTCTTCTTTAGTTTTCGTCTTTCCACCTTCGTCTTTCGGTATGATTTCGTTCTTCGTTCTTCGTCTGTGTTCCAAACGTTATTCGTCCATTGTCTACATCTACGTTCGTTGCGCATTTCAACTTTTTCTTTTGCCACGTGTTTTCTTTTCGTCTTTCGTTTCGCTTCGTCTTTCATTTTCGTCTTTCGTCTTCGTGTTTCCCGCCTTTCTTTCGCCTTCGACTTTATCTTCTCATTAGCTTCGTCTATTAGTCTTCGTCTTCGCTTCAATTTCGTTTCGTCTTCCGTCTGGTCATTCCTCTTCGTCTTTAAGACTTTGTCTTCATTTACATCCTTTCTCTTCGACTTTGTCTTAAATCAATCGTCTTCGTCTATTGCTTACATCTTTCGTCTTCGTTTTTGCAATCGCGTTTTTTTTTTTCACGTGTTTCGTTTTTCGTTCTTTCAGGTTTCGCCTTCGTCTTTCATTTTTCGGCTTTCGCCTTCGAAACATTAGCTTCGTCTTTAGCTTTCGTGATTCGCGTCAACATCGTTTTCGTCTTCGTCTTCCGTCTTTCATCTTTCTTTTCGTCTTCGCCCATCGGCTTACGTCTTCGCGTTTGCTTCATTTTGCCATCGTTTCGTTTTCGTCTTTGCTCCGTATTTGGTATTCGTTCAAATGCTTTGCGTCCTGATCTAGTGTGTAGTCACGTCTCTCGTCTTTGAAGTCTTTTGTCTTCAGCCTTCTCTTAGACTTCCGTCTTCGCCTTTGTATTTTTGTCTTCTCCTTCGCCTTCATCTTGCCTTTCCTCTTCGTTTTCGTCTTCGTCTTCCCTTCGCCTTCGTCTCCTTCTTCCTCTTCTCATTCGTCTTAGACTCTCCTCTCAAGATTCACATCATCTTTTTTCTTCGTTGCTCTCTTTGTCTTCGTTTCGTCTTCATCTTCGTCTTTCGTCTTCGTCTTCGTCTCGTCTTCATCCTTCGTCTTCGTCTTTCGTCCTTCGTCTTTCATCCCTCTTTTTCACTACGTCTTTGCTTAAAAACGTCTTCTTTCGTAATCATCATTCATCTTAGATACGTACTTTCGCCTTTGCCTTTCATCTTCTCCTTTCGATTTCGGTGTCTGCGTTCTTTGTTATTGCGTCTTTGGTCTTCTTGCTTCATATTGCGTTCCTTCGTCTTCGTCTGCTGTCAAAATCTTCCGCCGTCACCTTTCGTTTCATTTTTCTCATGCATATCCTGTTTTCTTTCTTCCTTCCCCATTAATCTTTGTCTGAATTCTTCGTCTTCACCTTCTTCTCATCTTTCATCTTTGCCTTTTTCTCGTCCTTGTCGTTTATCCATCGTCATTCGTCATCACTTCGTCTTATTCTTAGTTTTCGTCTTTCGACTTTTCTTCATTTCGTCGTCATTTTCGTCTTCGTCTATCCTCACTTCAGCTTCGTCTTTTCGTTTCGTCTTGTCTTTTGTCTTCTTTCTACGTCTTCGTCTTTTCGTCGTGGGTCTTTCGCCTACGTGTTTCTCTTCATCTTCGTCTTCGTTTTTCGACTTCATCTTTCGTCTTGTCCTCGTTTTCGTCTTCGTTTTTGTCTTCGTCTACGTCTTTCTCTTCATCTTTCAGTGTTAGTCCTTGGTCTTCGTCTTCGGTCTTCAGATCTTCGTCTTTCCGTCTTCGTCTTTCATCTCGTTTCCAACTACGTCTTTGTTAAACGTCTCTCTTTCGTAACTCGTCATTCATTCTTAAGGATTACGTCTTTGGCTTTTGCCTTTCATCTTCGCCTTCGAAATTCCCGTGTTCGTCTTCGTCTTTCCTCTTTCGTAGCAGTCTTTCGTCTTTGCTTTCATATTGCATCTTTCATTCTTCGTCTGCGTTCATACGAAGTCGTCTATTGTCGTTTCTTCGTCTTACCGTCTCTTACCGTCCTACCGTCTCGTATTTTGTTTCGTATTCGTTCTCTCTTCGCCTTTCGTTTATCTTTATCTTTGTCTTAATCTTCGTCTCTGTCTTACGTATTTCCTTACACGTCTTCCCTTTGTCTTCGTCTCGTCTCGACTCGTCTTCGCCTCGCTTCGTCCACTCGTCTTTCCTTTCCGTCTTCGTACTTTTGGCTTTCGTCTTCGCATTTCTTCGTCGTCTTTCGTTTTTATTCATCTTCGTATCTTGTCGTCTCCGTCTTCATTTTTCGTTCCTATCGTCTTCGTTTTTTGTCATCGCATTGTCTTCAATATTAGTCTTCTGCGTTCGTCTCCGTCGTCGTCTTTGTCTTTCGTCTTCATCTTCGTCTTTTTCTCATCTTCTTCGTTCGCCTTACGTCTACCGCGTCTTCTTCTTCGCATCATTTTCGTTTTCGTCTAACGCTCTTTCTATTTGCCTTCGTCTTTCTCTTCGGCACGTACCCACCGGTTTCAGTTTTTCTGGTCACATCAAAACGGAGCGAATTTCTCAAACCACAAGATGTTCGTATTCGTCTTTCATCTCAACAAAAGTATTGTCATCGTATTTCCTTTTGTCTTTCACCTCCGTCGTAGTCTTCCCCGTCTTTTCTTTCGTCATTGTCTTTTTTTCGTTCTACGTCTTCGTTTCTTCTAAATACTTTCGCTGTTTCTTACTCTTCTTCCCATCTTCATCTGATTTTCATCTTGTCTGCATCTCTGTCTTCGGCCTCTATTTCGTCTCCTGTCCGACTCGTCTTCGTCTCTGTCTTTCGCCTTATTCTGCCGTCATCGTCCATAGTCTTTTCTAGTCATCGACTCTCGTCTGTCTTTTTTCTGCGCCCTGACTCTTTTCGTCCTCGTCCCTTTTTCGTCTCGTCTTTGGTCTCCGACTTTCCTCTTTTCATTCGTCTTCGTCTTCGTTTCCTCTTCGCTTTCCGTCTTTGTTCCGTACTTTCATCTTCGTCATTTATCTGAGCGATCTTTCGTCTCTCTTGTCTTTCGTCTTCGTTTCTTCTGTCTCGTCTTCGACGTCCCTCTTCGCCTTCGCTCTTTCAATCACGTCGTCTTTCGTCTTCGTTCTTTTCGTCTCCTGTAACTTCTTCGTCTTCCGACTTCGTCTGTTCGTCGTCATGTTTAGTTTACGTTTTTCGTCTCCGTTCTTTCGACTTTGGTCTTTCGTCTTCTTACTTGGTTTCGTTTTTGTTATTGGATTTAGTTTTCGTTTTTCTTCCCCCCTTTTTATTTTCTGTATTTCTTTCGTCTTTCTTCTTATTCAATCGTCTTTAGTCTTTCGTCTTCGTCTTCGTCTTCGTCTTCGTCTTCGTCTTCGCTCTTCGTCTTCGTCTCGTCTTCGTCTTCTCTTTCGGTCTTCGTCTCCGATCTTCGTCTTCGTCTTCGTCCTCGTCTTCGCTTCTTCTTCGTCTTCTTCTTTCGTCTTTCTACTTCATCAACGTCTTAGCTTCGTCTCTCCATCTTTCGTCTTCGTCTTTCCTCTTTCCGTCTTTCGTCTTTAGCTTTTCTTCGTCTTCGTCTATCGTTCTATCGTATTTCGCCTACGTCTTCTTCTGCGTCTTCGTCTTCGGCATTTCGTATTCGTTATTCGTATTTCATTTCCTGTGTCGTCAGTTGTGCTGTTCGTATCTATGTCTTCTCGTTCTATTCGTCTTTTCTTCGTCTTGTCCTGTTCGTTCACTTCGTCTTTCGCCACTTCATCATCGGTCTTAGCTTCTCGTATTCGCTTCGTCTTCGTCGTTTCGTACTCTCGTATCTCTCTTCGTCATTCCGTCTTTTTCGTCTTCGTCTTCATCTTCGTTTCTTCGTCATCGTCTTGTCTTCTCTTCGTCTCTTCGCTCTCTTGTCTATTTTACGTTCTCGTCTTGTCCGCTTTTGTCTCTTTCTTCGTTCTTTGTCTTTCGTTGTTTTCGTCTTGTCTTTCTCTCGTTCGTCTTTTCGTCTTCTCTTTGGTACTGTCTTCGTCTGTCTTCGCCTTCGCTTCGTCCTCGTCCTCGCCTCGCCCTCGCTCTCTCTCTCTCGATCTTTCGTCTTCGTTCGTCTTCGTTCTTCGTCTCGTCTTTCGTGTTCGTCTTTCGTCTTCGTCTACGCTTCTTCTTCGTCTTCGTCTATCGTCTTCATTTTATATTCGTCTTTCGTTCTCGGGTTTCGTCTTCGTTTACTCTTCTGTTTTCGTCTCGTCTATCGTCTCCATTTCAATCGTTTTCGTTCCTTCGTCTTCGTCTTCGTCTTCGTCTTCGTCTTCGTCTTCGTCTTCGTCTTCGTCTTCGGTTCGTCTTTCGTCTTCGCCTTCGCCTTCGTCTATCTCGTCGTCCTGCTTCTCGTCTTCGTTCTCCGTCGTCTTTGCTCTTCGTCTTCGTCTTCTTCTTTATCTCGTCTCTCGTCTTCATCTTTCATATTTCATTCTTCTTCCCTTTCGTGTTCGTCTCTCGTCTTCGCCTTTCGTCTGTCGGTCTTCCGTCTACGCTTTCGTTCATAGTCTTTCGTCGTTTTTTTTTGTTTTTTTCGTTTTATCGTTATATCATTTTTATCGTTTTTTCGTTTTTTCGATTTTTGTTTTTCAGCTTTTCGATTTTGTTTTTTCATATTGTCAATTTGTCGTTTTCTCCTTTTTATTTTCAAAGTTTTGTTGTTTCGGGTGTATTCGTGTTTCGTTTATCGCATTCTTTTTGTCGTCTCTCGATTTTTCGTTTTACTCGTTTTTTCTTTTCACGTTTTTGTTTGCTGTTTTTTTTTTATACGGTTTTTCGTTTTTGTCGTTTTCTTCGTTTATTCTTTTTTTTTCGTTTTTTCGATTTTTGTTATTTTCGTTTGTTCGGTCGAATTTTCATTTTTTTGTCGTTTTTTATGTATTCGAATTTCGTTTTTCGTTTTGTAGTTTTGTTTTCCGCCCACAGCGTCCCCCGTTGTGTCTTTTCGTTTCTTCTACTTTTTCACGTTTTCCGATCTTTCTTTGTCTTCGGTTTTAAGTTTTTCGTGGTTTTTCCTTTTTTGCCTTTTTCCTTTTTTCCTTTTCCTTTTTCTTTCCTTTTTTCCTTTTTTCCTTTTGTCCTTTTTTCCTTTTTTCCTTTTTTTCCTTTTTTTCCTTTTCCTTTTTCTTTTTTCTTTTTTCCTTTTTTCCTTTTTCTTTTTTCCTTTTTTCCTTTTTCCTTTTTTCTTTTTCCTTTTCCTTTTTCCTTTTTTTCCTTTTTTCCTTTTTCCTTTTTTCCTTTTTTCCTTTTTTTCCTTTTTTCTTTTTCCCTGTTTGGTTTTCGTTCTGTTTTCTCGTTTTGTCGTATTTTCTCTGTTCCCTCGGTTCTCCGGGTTTTATCGTTTTTCTCGTTTTCCAGGTTTTTTGATTTTTGGTTTTTGGTTATATTTTTTGTTTTTTCGTTTTGGTATTTTTAGTATATTGTTTTTCTTTGTTTTTGTTTTTGTTTTTTTGTCTTGATTTTTTGGTTTTTGGGTTTTTGTTTTGGGTTTTTGATTTTTGGTTTTTTTGTTTTTTGTTTTTGGTTATTTGGTTTGTTGTTTTTGGTTTTTTGGCGTTTTTTTGTTTTTTGGTTTTTGTTGTTTTTTGGTGTTTTTTGTTTTTGTTTTTGTTTTGGTTTTTTGGTTTTTCGGTTTTTCGGTTTTTCGGTTTTTCGGTTTTTCGGTTTTTCGGTTTTCGGTTTTATTTCGTTTTGGTTTTTTGGTTTTTTTGTGTTTTTTGGGGGTTTGGTTGTGTTTTTTTGGTTTTTTGGTTTTTTGGTTTTTGGTTTTTGGTTTTTTGGTTGTTTTTTGGTTTTTTGTTTTGTTGGTTTTTTGGGTTTTTGGTTTTGGTTTTTGGTTTTTGTTTTGGTTTTTTTGGTTTTTTGGTTTGTTTGGTTTTTGGTTTTTTGGTTTTTTGCGTTTTTTTTTTGGTTTTTTGGTTTTTTTTGGTTTTTGGTTTTTGTTTTGTTTGGTTTTTGCGTTTTTGGTTTTTTGGTTTTTGTTTTTTGGTTTTTTGGAGTTTTTTGGTTTTTTGTTTTTTGGTTTTTTTGGTTTTTTTTTTTTGCGTTTTTTTGGTTTTTTGCGTTGTTTTGTTTTTTTTTTTTTTGCGTTTTTTTGGTTTTTGTGGTTTTGTTTTTGGTTTTTTTTGGTTTTTTGGTTTTTTGGTTTTTTGGTTTTGGTTTTTGTTTTGGTTTTGCGTTGTTTTGGTTTGGTTTTTGGTTTTTGTTTTTTTGGTTTTTTGGTTTTTTGGGTTTTTTGGTTGTTGTTTTTGTTTTTTTGGTTTTTGGTTTTTTGGTTTTTTGTTTGTTTTGTTTTTTGTTTTTGGATTTCGGTTTTTGTTTTTTTGGACTTGCGTTATGGTTTTTCGGTTTTTTGAATTGCTTGGTTTTGACCTTATTATCTTTTTTTCGTTTTTTCGTTTCTCGTTTTCTCTTTTTCGTGTTGTTTAATTTTTCGTTTTTCTTTTTTTAGTTTTGTATTTTGATTGAAAACGAAGAACGACACAAGGAACGCACGAGCGGCGAACCGACAAAATGACGAGCGATAGTTCGACCAAGGTCGAGCAAAAAGCAGCAAAAAACGAACGGACAAACGACCGAAAGCGACGAAGACCAACGACATCACGAATAACGACCGGAAGACGAAAGGCAAAGACGAACACGAAATACGACCATGAACGGACATACGACCGACAAAAGTACGAAAAACATACGAACCTCGACGAGGCGTCGAACAAAAGAAACAAGAAAGACGAACACAAAAGACGACCAGTAGAAATCAAAAGTTAAAAATCATTCAAAAATGTGTGAAAAACGACAAAAATTTAAAAATCAAAAAAGTTATAAAAATTTGTGTTTAAAAAATTTAAAACGACGAACGATAGAACAACGCAAATACGAAACGAGGACAACAAACGAGAATGATGACGAAAGACCAACAACGAAAGAGCAACGACAAGAGACACGAGGAATGACGATTAGGCGAAGACGAAAAGACGAATACGAACATGAACGACTACGACAAATACGAATGAAAACACAACGAACATCGAAAGACGAAAGACAAAACGACCATCGACGTTGGCGTTGGAGGAACGACAAAAGACGAAAACACGAAACGAACACAAAAGACGACCCAGAAAAATCAAAAAGTGGGAAAAAAAATAAAAATTCTAAATTTTCAAAAAAAACGAAAAATAAATATTCGAAAAGTAAAAAAAATTGTTAAAAATAGTAATAAATGAAAAAAGATTAAAATTCCAACATTTATACGAACTATGAGCGACGGAACTACGTGCAAACGAACGGAAATGACAAACGCGACGAGAAACGAATGAATAAAGACTAAGGACGACAGAAGACAAAATACGAAAGAAAAAAGACGAGAGGCAAACGACCAAAGACCCGAAACACAAAATGAACACATCGAAAAATCGAAAAAATTGAAAAAACGAAAAGTATTAAAAATCAAAAATTTAAAATTTCATTAAATATTAAAATTCAAAAAATATAAAAATGTAAAAAATGTAAAAAATCGAAAAATATAAAGGTTTGAAAAATTCAAAATTTCGAAAAATGTAAATAATTTAGAAATATAAAATCTCAAAAAATATATGTGTTAAAAAAATTAAAACGACGAACGATGAACAACGAAATACGAACGAGTGACAGGCAACGAACGACGAGCGGTGAACGACGAACGTCGAGCGATGATCGACGAACATCGAGCAAAAAGCGACAAGCGACGAACGACGAACGACAAAAGACGAACAACGAAAGACCAACGACGAAAGACGATAGGCGTAAGACGTAATACGAACGACGAAACACGAACGAAATATGACGAACTACAAATGACAACACGACGAACATCAAAGAACGAAAGACAAACGTCCATCGACGAGCGTGAAGGAACGACAAAAGTCGAAACACGACAGAGGAACACGAAAGACGACCACAAACACAAATAGCGAAAAAGAGAAATTTCAAGAATTTCGAAAAAACGAAAATTTAATAAATTCTATAAGAATAAAAATTTCAAAAATATAATAAATTGAACAACAAAAATTTTAACACTAAATACGAACGACGAGCGACGAGCTACGTGCGACGAACGGCAAATGACAAAAAACGAAAAACGAATGAATAAAGACTAAGAATGACCTAAGACAAAAGACGAAAGACGAACGACCAAAGACCAGAAACACAAAATTAAAATATAAAAAATCGAAAAATTTGAAAAAACAAAAAGTATTAAAAAATCAAAAAATATAAAAATTCATAAAGTATAAAAATTCAAAAAATATAAAATTGAAAAAATGTAAAAATTAGGAAAAATAAAAATTTGAAAATTGTTATAATTCGAAAAATATAAAAAGTTGAGAAATATAAAAAGTCGAAAAACATTTATATGTGAAAAATTAAAACGACGAACGATGAACAAGGAAAGACGAACGACGAGTGACGGGCAACGAACGACGAGCGATGATCAACGAAGCTCGATCAAAAAGGCGAAGAGCGACGAACGACGAACGACAAACGAGGAATGACGAAAGACGAACAACGAAAGACCAACGACAAAAAACGAACGACGAATGACGATAGGCGAAAGACGAACGACGAAATACGAACCATGAACGACATACGACGAACTACGAATGAAACACAACGAACATCGAAAGACGAAAGACAAACGACCATCGACGAGCGTCGGAGGAACGACAAAAGACGAAACACGAAAGACGAACACAAAAGACGACCAGAAAATCAAAAAGTGGAAAAAAGAAATTTCTAAATTTTCGAAAAAACGAAAAATAAATATTCGAAAAGTAAAAAAATTTGAAAAATATAATAAATGAAAAATATAAAAATTCCAACAGTATATACGAACGACGAGCGACGAGCTACGTGCGACGAACGGCAAATGACAAACGACGAGAAACGAATGAATAAAGACTAAGGACGACAGAAGACAAAATACGAAAGAAAAAAGACGAGAGACAAACGACCAAAGACCCGAAATACAAAATGAACACATCAAAAAATCGAAAAAAATGAAAAAACGAAAAGTATTAAAAATCAAAAATAAAAAAAATCATAAAATATAAAAATTCAAAAAACATAAAAATTTAAAAATGAAAAATTCAAAAAATATAAAGGTTTGAAAAATGTAAAAATTCGGAAAATGTAAATAATTGAGAAATATAAAAACTCAAAAATATAAATGTTTGAAAACTTAAAACGACTAACGATGAACAACGAAAAACGAACGACGAGTGACGGGCAACGAACGACGAGCGGCGAACGACGAAAGTCGAGCGATGATCGACGAACATCGAGCGAAAAGCGACAAGCGACGAACGAGGAACGACAAAAGACGAATAACGAAAGACCAACGACGAAAGACGATATGCGTGAGACGTATGACGAAACACGAACCATGAACGACATACGACGAACTACTAATGACAACACGACGAACATAAAAAAACGAAAGACAAACGTCCATCGACGAGCGTCGAAGGAACGATAAAAGACGAAACACAAAAGACCAACACGAAAGACGACCAGAAACACAAATAGTGAAAAAAGAAATTTCTAGAAAATCGAAAAAACGAAAAATTAAAAAATTCGAAAATTATAAAAATTTGAAATAATAATAAATTTAAAAAATAAAAATTACAACAGTATGTACGAGTGATGAACGACGAGCTACGAGCTACGTACGGTAAACGACAAATGAGAAATGACGAGAAGGGAATGATTACAGAGTAAGGACGAAAGAAGACGAGACGAAAGGAAAAAGAAAAAACGAACGACCGAAAACCAGAAAAAATAAAAAACATCGATAAATCAAAAATTTTAAAAACAAAAAATATAAAAAATCGAAAAATATAAAAATTCGTAAAATATAACAATTCAAAAAATATCAAAGTTAGAAAAATGAGAAAATATAAAAAAATATGCAAAGTGGAAAAATAAACAAAATTGAAAAATTTAAATATGAGACAAATTAAAACGACGAACGATGAACAACGAAAGACGAACGACAAATGACGGGCAACGAACGACAAGCGGCGAAGACGAACGACGAACGATGATCGACGATCTACGAGCAAAAAGCGAAACGCGACGAAGGACGAACGACAAACGAGGAATGACGAAAGACGAACAACGAAAGACCAACGACGAAAGACGAACGACGAAAGACGAACCATGAACGACATACGATGAACGACGTATGACACGACGAAAATCGAAAGACGTACGTCGATCGACGAGGGTCGTAGGAACGACAAAAGACGAAACACGAAAGACGAACACCAAAGACGACCAGAAACACAAAAATTGAAAAAAAAGGAATTTCTAAAATTTCGAAAAAAACAAATATTAATAAATTCTCAAAGAATAAAAATGTCAAAAATATAATAAATTGAAAAACAAAAATTTTAACACTATGTACGAACGACGAGCGACGTGCGACGAACGGCAAATGACAAAAAACGAGAAACGAATGAATAAAGACTAAGGATGGCCTAAGACAAAAGACAAACAACCAAAGACCAGAAGCACAAAATTAAAATATAAAAAAATCGAAAAATTAGAAAAAACGAAGAGTATAAAAAATCAAAAAATATAAAAATTCATAAAATATAAAATTCGAAAGAAACTACAAATTTAAAAATGTAAAAATTGGGAAAATATAAAAATTTGAAAATTGTTATAATTCGAAAAATGTAAAAAGTTGAGAAATATAAAATGTCGAAAAATATTTATATGTGAAAAATTAAAACGACGAACGATAAACAAGGAAAGACTAACGACGAGTGACGGGCAACAAACGACGAGCGGCGAACGAAGAACGTCGAGCGATGATGGACGAACATCGAGCAAAAAACGACAGGCGACGAACGGCGAACGAGGAACGACAAAAGACGAACAACGAAAGACCAACGACGAAAAACGATAGGCGTAAGAGGTAAGACGAACGACGGAACACGAACCATGAACGAGATATGACGAACTACTAATGACAACACGACGAACATCAAAAAACGAATGACAAACGTCCATCGACGAGCGTCGAAGAAACGACAAAAGTCGAAACACGACAGTGGAACACGAAAGACGACCAGAAACACAAATAGCGAGAAAGAGAAATTTCTAGAATTACAAAAAATTAAAAAATTCGAAAATTATAAAAAAATTGAAATAATAATAAATTGAAAAAATAAAAATTAAGACAGTATATACAAGTGACGAACGACGAGCGACGAGCTACGTGCGGTAAACGGCAAATGAGAAATGACGAGAAAGGAATGATTACAGACTAAGGAAGAAAAAAGACAAAGGACGAAAGAAAAAAGAAAAAACGAACGACCAATGAGCAGAAACACAGAATGAAAACATCGAAATATTGAAAAATTTGAAAAAACAAAAATAAAAAATCGAAAAATATAGAATTCATAAAATATAAAAATTCAAAAATATCAAAATCTGAAAAATGATAAAATTAAAAAACTATAAAAAAGGAACGACAAAAGACGAAAGAGCAACTCGAAAGACGGCCAGAAACACAAAAAGTGGAAAAAAGAAATTTCTAAAATTTCAAAAGAACGAAAAATGAAAAAGTTCGAAATTTATAAAAATTTGAAATATAATAAATTGAAAAATATGAAAATTCCAACATATATACGAATGACGAACGACGTGCTACTTTCGACGAAAGGCAAATAACAATCGACGAGAAACGAATGAATAAATACGAAGGACGACAGAAGACAAAAGACGAAAGAAAAAAGACAAAAACGACCAAAGTCCAGAAACACAATAAACGAAACACAACTCGAAAAATATAAATATGAGAAAAATTAAAACGACAAACGATGAACAACAAAAGGCGAACGACGAGTGACGGGCAACGAACGACGAACTGCGAACGATGAACGTCGAGCGATGATCGACGAACATCGAGCAAAAAGCGACAAGTGACGAACGACGAAAGACGATAGTCGTTAGACGTATGACGAACGACGAAACATGTACCATGAACGACATACGACGAACTACGAATGCAAAACGACGAACATCAAAAAACGAACGACAAACGGTCATCGACGAGCGTCGAAGGAACGACAAAAGACGGAACAATGAATGACAAACATGAAAGACGACCAAAAACACAAAAACCGTGAGGGAAAATGTCTAAAATATAAAAAAAACGAAAAATTAACTAATTCAAAGAGTATAAAAATTTGAAAAATATAATAAATTAAAAAATATAAAAATTCCAACAGTATTCCAGCGACGAACGGCGAGCGACGAGTACGTGCGACGAACGGCAAATACCAATCGACGAGAAACGAATGAATTAAGTGAACGAATGAACTAAGGACGACAGAAGACAAAAGACGAAAGAAAGAGACAAAAACTAACGACCAAAGACCAGAAACACAAAATGAAAACATCGAAAAATAACAAATTTGATAAAACCGAAAATATTAAAAATCGAATAATATAAAAATTTATAAAATATAAAAAATTGAAAAATATAAATATGTGAAAAATTAAGACGACGAACGATGAACAACGTAAGACGAACGACGAGTGACGTGCAACGAACGACGATCAGCGAACGAAGAACGACGAGAAACGAATGAAGGACTAAGGACGACAGAAGAGAAAAGACGAAAGAAAAAAACGGAAGTCGAACGACCAACGACAAGCGACAAACGACGAAAGACAAAAGGCGAAAAGCGAAAGGCCTAAGACGTAGAACGAACGAAAACGTCTTAAGACGAACGACGAATGACAAAATATGAAAGAAAAATAACGAAAAACGAAAGACAAAAGACGAACGACGAACGACGAACGCTGGAGTCGAAGGGCCAGAAACGAACGACTTAACTGACGAGAGTTAAACGATGAAAGAGGAATGATGAACGCAAAAGGCAATACGTAGAAAACACGAACGACGAAAGTTTAACGACGGGCGTAAAACAACCAACGACGATTGACTTACGACGAATGACGATTCACCAACGGCGGAAGACGAAAGGCAAATTTCGAACGATATAGACGAACGATAAATAATGAACGATGAATGACGAACGATCACTGACGAAAGACGAGCGACGAAAGACGAACTACGATCAAAAATAAACGAACGACGAACAACGAATGAGGAACGAAAAATGACAAAAGACGTAAGACTAAAGACGAAAGCGATCGTCGAAAGACCAGAGACACAAAATATGGAACGAAAAATAACGACAAAAGACGAACAACGAATGATAAACGACAAAAGGTTAAAACGAAAAACAAAAGACGAACGACAAAAGACCAGAACCACAAAAAGTGGAAAAAAACAAAAATTCTAACAATTCAAAAAACAAAAAATATAAAAATTCGAAAAATATAATAATTTGAAAAATAAAAAATCGAAAAATATAAATATTCCCACAGTATAAACGAACGACGAACGACGATTTACTTTCGACGCACGGCGAACGAGAGACGAATTACGAAAGACGAAAGAAGATGAGAGACAAACGACCAAAAATTAAAACACAAAAAGTGGAAATATCGAAAAATGTAATAATTCGAAAAAACAAAAGTTATAAAAATTCGTAAAAATATAAAAATTCAGAAAATATAAATATTCGAAAAATATAAAAATTCGAAAAATATAAAAATTTGACAAATAAAAACGAACGACGTGTGATATGCGACGAAAGACGACTGACGAGCGATGAATGACGATCGACGAAGGACGAACTTCCAGCAACGTGCAACGAACGACGAACGATGAACGACGAAAGAGGAACTACGTAAGAAAACACCGAACGACGAAAAACGAACGCTGAACGTCGAACGTCGAAAGACGAACGACGAGCCGGAAACGGCGAAAAATAAAGACGAATTGGGAAAGACGAAAGACGGAAGACGAATGACGAATAACGAACGACGAAAGTCGAACGACCAACGACGAGGGACGAACGACGAAAGGCGAAAGTCGCATTACGAACGAAGAACGACAAACGACGAACGTCAAAAGACAACGTCGAACCCCGAAAGACGAAAGACAAACTACACACGACGAATGACGAAAGACTAACGACAAAAGACGAAAGAAGAATTAGGAAAAACGTACGACGAACGATTAAGACGAAAGTCTAAGGACGAACGACCAAAAACGAAAGACAAAAGACGAACAACGTACGCCGAATGACTAAAGTCGAAGGACCACAGACGAACGACGAAAGATTAACGATGAAAGAAGAAACACGAACGAGGAACGATGAAACACGAACAACGAATGACGAACGACAAACTACGAACGACGAACGTGGAACGTCGAACTTAAAATGACGAACGACGATTGTCGAACGACAAACGACAAACGGCGATAGACAAAGGACGAAAGCTGAAAGACGAACGATAAACAATGAACGACGAACGATGAATGACGAACGTCAAAAGACAAAAGACCAATGACGAATAACGAAAGACCAGAAAGCAAAATGTGGAATAAACAAAAATTAAAACATTTCGAAAAAACGAAAAATATTAAAATTCGAAAATATAAGAATTCAAAAAATATAAAAATTCAAAAAATTTGAAAAATAAAAATTGAAAAATATAAAAAATTCGCACAGTAGAAACGAACGACGAGCGACGATCGACGAACGACAAAGGACGAGCGAAGATTTACGTTCGATGAACGGCGAACGAAGAAGACGAAAGTCGAACGACAAATAACGAAAACAAAGACGAACGACGAACACGAAGAAGAAAGACGAAAACAAGGAGGAAAGACGAAGATGAATGATGAGGACGAAAGGCGAAGAAGAAAGACAAAGACGAAAGACGAAGACGAAAAACGATGACGAAGACGAAACACGAAGACGACGACGAATACGAAACAGGAAGGCGAAAGACGAAGACGAAAGACGAAAGACGAAAGACGAAGACGAAGACGAAGACGAAGACGAAGACGAAGACGAAGACGGAAGACGAAGACGAAGACGAAGACGAAACGGACCGAGCACAGACAAGACGAAGACTGAACGAAGACAAGACGAAGACCGAAAAGGACGAATTACGAAGTCGCGAAGACAGAGAAGACGAAAGACGAAGACGAAGACGGCGAAGACGAGAAGACAAGAAGAACGAGACGAACGAACGCAAGACGAAAGACGAAGACGAAAGACGAAAAGATCGAGACGAAGAGAAGCGAAGACGAAAGACGAAGACGAAAGACAGAGATACGAAGACGAGACGAAAGACGAAAGCACAAGAAAGACGAAGACGATGAAAGACGCAAGACGAAAAGACGGAAGACGAAAGACAAGACGAAGACGAAAGACGAGACGAAAGCGAGACGAAAGACGAAGATGAAAGACGAAGACGAAAGACGAAGACGAAAGACGAAGACGAAAGACGAAGGCGAAGGCGAAGGCGAAGACATAGACGAAGACGAAGACAATTACTAAAGAGGAAAACGAAAGACGAAGATCGCAAGACGAAAACAAAAGACCAAGGCGAAGACGAAAGACGAAAACGAAAGACGAAGATCGCAAGACGAAAACAAAAGACGAAGACGAAGACGAAGACGAAGGCGAAGACGAAGACGAAGACGAAGACGAAGACGAAGACGAAGACGAAGACGAAGACGAAGTCGAAGACGAAGTCGAAGACGAAGACGAAGACGAGGACGAAAGACGATGACGAAGACGAAACGAAGACGAAAGACGAAAACCAAGACGAAAGACGAAGATGAGAGACGAAGACGAAAAACGAAGATGAAAGACGAAGACGAAAGACAAAGACGAAGGATGAAGACAAAAGACGAAGACGAATAACGAAGAGGAAATACGAAGACGAAAGAAGGAAAACGCAACTAGCATTATAATGGAAACTAAATTGGCATCTACGCTACGATCAGGTTTAAGTCTCCACCTATTTGGAACGCCCTTCTAACCATTTATGAAATAAATTGAGTGCAAAATACAACTTAGAAAAAAGCGATAAAAATAAAATTTACATTCCCTAAAAGAGTCTTGTGTTGTGTAGATTCCTGATATACAACGTTTAGCCCAGCCCTCGAGTCTGCTTCATGAAATATCACAGAATTGCCTATTTCTGTGAACAGGATAAGTACATTCTGTAAGGATTGGATTTAAGTTAAAAGCTCTCTAACTACTTGAGTCTTAATATATTATTTTCTTGATTCTTTTTTAATTCAACAGTTACTTTGTGATAATACCGGTTTTGCTGTATGCAAATGGCAAGAAATGGCATAGAAAGGTATAAATTATGCCATTAATTTAACTTAAACCCCATTAATTTGACACAAAGAACATCAACGATTTTATCCTTGATAAAGGGGATCTGAAACTAATTATTATGGTTGCTGTTGCTTAAGTCTTCATCAAACCTACGACTTACAGTGACTAAAGAGCAGATGCACATCTTGGGTGTCCTTCAAATTTTCCTGAAAATAAAATCCAGAGTTGCAAACTATGACTATTGTTTTTCATTTGTAACATGTATTTAGCAAACTTCAAAATGTACCAACTTTAAATTAAAGTTAGTAAGAAAATAATCCTTAATTTTAATATTTTTGTGCCATGACAAAAATTATTTTCAAAAATTCTTAAATAATTCAAGAAATATTATATTAAATTTAATCATCTAAAAGTACTGTATGTAAAAAAAAATTTTAATTGTTACTGTAATTTTCTTAATTTTTGCTAAAAAGTTTCGAAATACTTTTTTTAATTTGAATTTTTTAAAATTTAAATTTGAAATCCAAATAATGAATAAAGTTGTACTATAATACAATACACATACTAGGTTGTGTTTTCTTTTCATCCCAAAAAATTTGAAGCATTAAGACAATTAAACCATGGAAGTATTCAAATACTTTTTTTTATATGTAGTAAGGATGAGTGGGGTTAGAGTGTTGGAAACATGTTGAAACATTTATATTTTAGCTCACAATCAGCACTCAAAATGTTTTTGCTTTGCGAGGGGGCATTTGACGAAGACGAAGGACGTATACGAAAGACGAAAACGAAAGACGAAGAGGAAATACGGATGCGAATGACGAAAAACGAAGACGAAGGACAAAGACGAAGACGAAAGACGACGGCGAAAGACGGAGACGAAGACGAACGATGACGACGATATACGAAGACGATAGACGAAAAACAAAAACGAAAGACGAATGACGATTACGAAAGACGAAGACGAATGTTCGGCGCTCGGCGCATTGCAAGCAACCCGTGCACACTACTCGGGATTCAGCGAGCGGTTGCCAGCGGTCCTTATCGACGAGTGCTTCATGTGTGGAGCCGCCTCAGCGCCCATTCACTATGCAAACGTAAACTGCATAACGCGTAGACGTAAACATTAAAATAAGTAATATACTGAAGTATTCACAAAGTCTAACATAAACGTTAACAAAATAAGAGTTTCTATTGGCTGTGAGACATTGTAATGTGCTATTAGTCGGATGTGAGAATGTATTTAGAGTTATCGACTGTGTCCATGGCTCATATGGCGTTAGTCCATCTATCGACGTCTTTCCTCTTTCGATTTTGAGGTTACGTACTGTGAATGGTTCATATCTTATGTCTTACTTAAAATAAGCACAGAAGCTTGCAAGCTTTAATGTTAACGTGTTACGTGTTATGCTTAAGCGAACGTATTGTGAATAAGTCCGCATTGGGACGTCGTAACTTTTATGTTAACACCATGCTTATACTTGTTGCATTGTGATTGTGCCTTAAGGCTGTACATCACGTCTTATCAATGCCACTGCTGATTGATCATATCAAACATATTTTGTCTGCGTATTTTGAAAAAGCAGCTGACTCTAAAATCTCTTCCGAGATCGCCTCTTACCAACGCGACCAACGGGTGAACTATAGGCGAC
The DNA here is from genome assembly GCA_017312745.1 of Gryllus bimaculatus. Lineage (NCBI taxonomy): Eukaryota > Metazoa > Arthropoda > Insecta > Orthoptera > Gryllidae > Gryllus > Gryllus bimaculatus. Next base: position 4,040,724 of record BOPP01000048.1, read on the forward strand.
TGAAGCACTTCCTGGCGTGAACGTGCATTGCACTTTTTCGTGCGTTCACAAAACTGCTCCGAGTGCTCAGTAGACGTGCCATGCCGGCTCGTCGACGGTTGTAAATGGGTGATCCGCCAGTCGATCTCTGCCTCGTGCCAGTGGAAATGCTGGCTTCCCTGCTTTAAAGTCCATTCACAATGCAAACAGAAACATAAGTATGACGTTAACATAAAAGTAACGACTACGTACATAAGCGGACTTATTCACTATATGTTTGCATAAGCATAACACATAAGACGTTAACCTAAAAGCTTGCAAGCTTCAACTTTCTGTGCTTATGCTTACGTAAGACATAAGAAATGAACCATTCACAGTATGGTAACTCAAAATCGCAAGAGGAGCGAAGTCGACAGACGAACTAACGCCATATGAGCTATGGACACAGTTTATACCTCGAAATCTATTCTCACATCAAACCATTAGTAAACTAGAATGTCTTACAGCAAATAGGAAGTCTTATTTTGCTTACGTTTATGATAGAGATTATTAATATTTCAGTCTATCATTTATGTTAATGTTTACGTCAATGCGTTATGCTTATGTTTACGTTTGCATTGTGAATGGGACTTTGGTCCGCGGTGATTGGAATTTGCGAAAGACAGACTCCCGGAACTCCCTTTCTCGTACAACGGCAGATTTTAAAATCGATTAGTTTACAATGATTCATCAAATACAAACCTTTACGGAGTACTGCTGATGTTTGTCTTCTCAAGACCTATAAAGTCGTGTAAAATAGTAGTGTTCACTTTTTTTTAACGAAGTTAGATTCGTAATCTGAATCGTTTATAAAACATTCGAGGTGAACGTTTTTACTGACGTATCCTGCATAATTGAATAAATTACTCTATGAAATACCAACTACTATTTTGTTGTGTGCAATTCTCAGGTAAGGTTCTGTCTTAGAGAATTTAGGATCGGCCTGCAGAGCACACAGCGAGCACCAACTTTTCTTTTTAATATCGCTCAAAACCCTTTTGGATGAGGACCATATCTTCATAGTTCCGCGCCATTAGGAATCCGACATTACCAACAAAACATCAATGTTCGAAATTTATCATCGATGTTAATGTAACATTGACCCCAAACCATTGATGTTTTTGAAACTAAATTAGTAAACATTGAAGTTCACGCGGAAGGAATGTAATTTGAGAATTATATCTTTTTTTAAATTTCAATTGGGATTTAACTCACAAAACAAAGTCAAACAATCATTAGAAACATTGACAAACTTGGATTATCTGATTTTATAATTTAAAAATAATATAGGCTTCCTTCTGGACGAAAACTCGAATGATTTATTTTTCACACTTGGGCACATTGGTCTGAAGAATATTCGGAGACACTAGCGAACTGCTGGTTATGAGCGGTGCGAGACGTTCACTTGATTTCAGACACCCCGTCCACTTAGCACTATCAGACACCTAACAGAAATAAGATAGGAATGGACATGCATGAAATAAATAACATAGGCAGATAGATTTAAGTAACTTTATTACAGAAATGGCACACCATTCATTTTTATTAAGGTGTCCACCACAGCCCAGAACGGATTTCGGCGCAGACTTGGCCGAGTGCATAGCCATGTCCTCGTTGCGTACACCCCCTCGGGCCAGTCTTCTACGAAGGCGACGCCAGCTCGATTCAATGTTGTTTGGGTGAGCCTCAGTTACAGGATCCATGAAGTGAAAAACGTGGTTCTCTGCCCCACGGACAAAGTTGTTTTGATGTAGCTGACTGTAACCCCTCCAAAAGTTGGTGTAAATTGTGGTGCCGCAAAATCATTTGCAACAATGTGGCCGAATCCCTTCTGTTATTGGGGCAAACTTCTCTAGTTTCCCGGTCAATCATGCCCAGAACCCTCTGCCTTCTACAACACGACCACGGTGATATTTCCGGAGGCTTATCTTGCATTCGTCAATTTCAACGATATGGTTTTCGCCTCCGATGGTTGGCGTCTTACGTTTTCAGCGCATGGTGACGGCAAATTCATTAACAAGTGAACGCCGCACTCCGCGAAAAAACAGCAGATCGCTCGAATATTCAGTTTATAGATGTCTGAAGACTAGAAGTTCAATAGAATCTTATAATGGACTTTTTTCGTCTAAAAAATAAACCAAATAAAATCATTGCCCCCCAAAAAATTGATGATTTTATAAAAACATCCATGTTTTGAAAACATGGACATTGATGACGCATCACTTCCCTCCACAAGCTCGCCTCTCTGAGCTTCATTTCCTTTCTGCCAGTGAAGTCGCGAGCGGGAGAGACTATTCTTCGATTATAATATTGTCTATTCACACGTGATCACAGCTGACCCAAGTGTGCCCGCTTGGAGGCCACATGAGCTTGTTAGGATTAAATCCTGAAGAATGGTGAAAGAACTTAATTCTAGAATCGCAGAATAAAATAAACTGAGATTTGCAGAAATTATTTATTAGTATTTACGATTATTTTACTTGCTTTTAGGACTTTACTGACAATTACTAATTTTCTGATACAATATTGTGTATAATACTAATAAAAAAATGTTCTTGATGTGCATTTCAAATTGTTTTCTAGTGCTCAATAGATTTTAAAATTCCCAAGAGCACAACACTATTTTTTATTGAATTCTCATTATGTTATCAATGTGATCTAACTTTCAATTTGCAATTGATTATATTCTTTTGTAAAAGTCGACAATTAAAAATGAAAAGTAATCTTTTATTGATTTAACCCTAACAGAGCTAAATTTCATTCACAGAATTAGCATTGGAGAAAGAGAAGAAAAGAAAAAAAAAGAAAAAAAATTGTATCACACTTTTTTCTAAGAATATCATCATTGCAAACAATTCTATTAAGAAGTAATTCTCTGAGAACAGTCGTTACTTTAAACACAAGACAATTCAAGGAAAATCACTTTAAAATTAAGCAAAAGAAGGTTAAAGTTAGTAAATTAAATGGCATAATGAATTCTCTTGAAACCATTTTTTAAGCTTCTTAGTTTATAAGTAGTGAGTAAAAATTGCCCGCCAATATTCAGCCTGGCCAGAAGTCAACATTACATCTGCAGGTTGTCGACGAATATGATCTTCACAATCTTCTAAATCAGCTTCTCCACTCTCTAAGCGACTGCCAAATCCAGTATGGAAACTGAGGTAACGTTGCTGCAAGAAAAATATTATTATTAAGATAAATAACAAATAAACTTCTGCTGGAGATTTATTCATTATTGCCACTTCTATTCTAGTATTCATGAATCAAATATTTAAAAATCTCAAAATTTTACTCTTCACTGGTGGTATTTGGTAGATTGGTTGTCTGATGAAAAGTACAAATTTCACATTTGAATGGTTTTTTGGAGATTTCAGTCAGAAAAGTGTTATGTTCGAAGAAAATAAGATAAGTGACAACACATGTTGGTATCACACGTGAGGGAGAAGACCACTCTGGGAGGCATAATCTTAGGGTGACGGCCTACTAAACTACTTTTTTAAGAAAACTATTTACAAAATTTCAGTTTTAAATGTTCATAGCAATTTTTTTATCTAGTCGTTTAATAAATAAGTAATTTAAATAGAGCTAATAAACTTCTAAAAATTTTAATGAAAATGAAGCTTAAGACAAATAAAGCAAACTGCTTTATTTCAAAATAATTAAAATTGTTTTTGAGAATTTGTCATGTTCACGAAAAATTGCATGTGATATTATTTAGAGACCTACTTTTGAAGGACAGATATCATTAAGAGAGATAAAATTTTCAATAATGGAGTTCTAGAAGGTGTCCACAAGATAAAAACTTTTACAATTTTTGAAATTTTAGAGGCGATACTGAAAATCAGATATGTCCTTTGTACCTGCTCATTCAAAAAGTAAGTTAAAGTTTGGAACTATTTTTGAGAACATTTTGGAAACGTTACAGAGACTTCTTGTTAACTACCCCAAAAATTTTAATACCCAAATGAATAACACTAGTCAGATTGATCAGTTATCCATTTTTGTGAAAATCCTGAGCACATTTAACTAATAATGCTACAACAGCATGTACTTTCTCGAATCAGTAATGGTTTCATAAAATCATAACACAACAATTTCTGTCCAAATTAACACATCTCAGACACCACTTGTAAAACGTACTACCAATCATAGTGTATTTGTCGTGAAAATTTAATTCATTTCAAAGTAGATAGAATTAATGTATTCAGTTAGATTCACATAAATAAATGTTTCAATTGTCAAATTATTACAGAATTCCTTGACATTGCAAAGGGTGATTTTTTCAATGCATTTCTACCTTCCATTATTTATAAACAATCAGAGAACTACTTTTAAAGTTGAGAAATAAAAAGAATGATCAAAGGTCTAACTTGGCAAGATGGAATCAAATGCCCCCTCGCAAAGCAAAAACATTTTGAGTGCTGATTGTGAGCCAAAATATAAATGTTTCAACATGTTTCCAACACCCTAACCTCACTCATCTTACCTACATATAAAAAAAAGTTTTTTAATATATCCATTGTTTAATTGTCTTAATGCTTCAAATTTTTTGAAATGAAAAGAAAACACAACCTAGTATGTGTATTGTATAATAGTACAACTTTTTCAATATTTTGGATTTCAATTTCAAATTTTTAAAAAATAATTTCAAAACCTTTTCGCGCCATGAAGAAAATTACAGTAACAATAAAATTTATTTTAAATACAGTACATTTAGATGATTAAATTTAATAAAATATTTCTTGAATTATTAACGAATTTTTGAAACTAATTTTTGTCATGGCACACAAATATAAACTTTAATTTAAAGTTGGTACATTTTGGAGTTTGCTAAATACAAGTTACAAATGTTTACAAATGTAAAAAAAATAGCCATAGTTTGCACCTCTTGGATTTTATTTTCAGAAAAATTTGAAGGACACTCAAGACTACAATCTAACTAAGCAATCTACACAAGACACTGTTAGGGAATGTAAATTTTATTTTTATCGCTTTTTTCTAAGTTGTATTTTGCATTCAATTTATTTCCTTAAATGTTTTGAAGGGTGTTCCAAAAAGGTGGAAACCCAAGCCTGATCATCTTTAGCATAGAGGCCAATCTAGCTTTCATTATAATGCTAGTTGTCAGAAGTACGTTTTGACTACTATATTTCTGTGGCTTTGACTTTAATTTTTGTATTTAGAGATCTCCAATTACAAATATTTGTGATCCAATTTTTAGATTATAAATAAAAAATATTTTTTCTCTTTGTTTTCCAACTTGTGACATTATTTCAAAAACTAGGAGGGAAAAAAATCAAGCTTATTAAAACTATTTCTCAGGAATTTCAGTCTTAGATATTATTTTTAAACAACTTTCCAAAAATAATCTTTTAAAATTTTCATTTGGAATGAAATATTTAAATCAATATGGCAAAAAATTAAATATTGAAGATGTGTTTGTTGTGTGGGAGAAGTGAGTGAGATTAAATAGGTAGAAACTGGTTGAACAAGTTTTATTTTGTGTTGGAATGACTTTTCAAAACACCTTTCATTTTGTTTGAGGGCAGTTCTTACCATCTCGTAGAGCTAGATCCTTTGAAAAAGGTACCTGTAAATTTTTGGTGAACAATCCATCAGATATCAGCTTTGAGGCTTTACGAAGACTTTGTGCATACATGTCAATAACACTGATGTAAGCTGCAAACATGTCTTTGATATCAAACATACCCCTTGAATTAGGTATACCAATGTTCACTCCTCCAGGTTGCAAACCACCCTGAAACATTTAATTTTGAAAAGCACTAAGTAAAAATTGTATTTAACTTCCTTATTGTAAATCAGATTAAATTTTTTTACCTGTTCAATGACATTTTTCATCAATAGAGTAGAAAAAGCTACGTCTTGATAATGAAAGGGCTGAACAATTTCAAGGCATCCCACTGTCCCATACCTAAAAGAAAATTAAAGGACAGGTTAAGACATATTTTTATTACATTTTCACTTTTTTGTTACAAGACCAAAATTTAAATGATTTTGTCTTGATTTCAAAGCATTTCATAGTCACCATCAACATCATCATCAGTATGATCTACTAAAGGCCAATCCACCTCTATGGGGTCTATAAATTACATAACGTTGGGGGAAGGGGGGGGGTTGAGGCAGTCTTACGCTGTGTTACATAGGGGTAGGAGGGTCATAGTTAAGTGTTACGTGATTCTAATATTTATTTTCAAAATCTTTCAACATTTGCTGAAATAATTTCTTTTACTCAGTCTTATATAAAATATTTTCGTATTAACAAATTAACTTAAAAATATAATGAATGAAAGAAGTTATATTCTATAAATTGTTGCAATAAATGAAAATATTTTTTCATCAATGATATTTTGATTTAATCTTTTAGAAAATATTCAAGACTGATCTATAGTATATTCTAAAATCCAATTAGTTGGTGCAGTAGACTTGGAGCCTGTGCTTCATCCTTGACGGCATATACATGGCTTGTCAGAAATTTTCTGGCCTGCACTTGCTTCTTACATTAAAAAATTGTCCCCAAACTTATTGTTATGCATAGTCCACACCACCTACTAATTCTCAAGTTAATTGTACTAATTTTAATGTATAACAATTAATACAACTTGTTTCTGCTTTAAAATTGAGTTTTACTTATTGCAATTGGGGGGTGGGGGGACTTGTCGCAAGCACAACGTAATTATTAGACGGGGATTCAAGGGTGCATAACTGGTGCGTTATAGAGAGGAGAGGAGCATTCAAAATACTTCAAATTTGGGTTACATAATTTATGGACAGCCTCCTACAACTTCCTACCCTCTGCAATATTTGTCTTCATGTTTGTGTAGGAGATACATTTTAAGAAATGAGATGTCATTCACATCAGGTGACTGAGGTGCCCAATGTTTGTCCGTCCATCAGATGCACTACGAGACAGACATTTTCTGCACTAACACATAATAACGTTACTGTTGTTAATAATAATGCTACACGTAACCCATATTATTGTTACAGCTCTTTGCAACATTTCTCTTTCAGCTCCTCGATTTGCTTTATTTTCTGATTAAATAAAAAAGTTGATACACAAGTGGGAAGTTTTTTTCATTGCCCTTACATGCTACCCATACCAATGAATCTCCTTGCCATTATTTTCATCAAAACAATGAAGAACGTCTTCCATTTGAATAGATGTGCTTGCAAACATTAATATTTTGCTTATACTTTCTAACTTTCGTTACTAGAGTGGTATTGGTAATGGATAAAATCATAGATGAATCATATAGGCACTTGAGAGTTAAAAGACTATTCACTTGGTAGAATTACCCCCTCAGCTCCTCACTTTGCCTCAGGCTCTAAACATTCTCATTGTGAATAAAATCTTATTTTAATCTCTTATACTATAAATCACTATTATCCCATTAACTGTTCATGGCTAACTTAAATTTCTCACGCATTTTATATGTACTTTATATGTAGGTTTCTAATTTTATGGAATTAACTGAGTACTAGAAAGTATTTTTTCTAAGAGATCTTAGAAAAATGTACATGAAATATCAACAATTAAGTTTATAACAATTCTTCATGTATTTTTTAATTCCCTTTAAAATGTTTCATAATCTGATATGTATGTATTGTTTTATTGGTTTAAAAAACAAGGTCAATATTTACTTACACACTTGCAAGGAACACTTCATCTGAAGGCATAATGTCCAACTTATAGTGGCGCTCTAATCCATAATGCCTAAGGAGGCATAAAGCAGCAAGAGCGTTTGGTGCATAGCTATGTTGGAGGACAGTTGAATTATATTTCTGGGAGCAGGGTTGAAACAAAAGTTGGCCTCGGAAATTTAAACGCTCCTTGTAATCTGTAAAAATTCAATATTGGGTTGTTTTCTTTGGCTCATCTCTGAAATTCCAAAAGCCTTATTTCAAATTAGAAAATGCTAGAAAACAGACATGGTTTGCTGTTTTCCAAGCAGTTTGATGAAGAAAGAAATATTAGATGAAAATTACTTTTTAACGTTATTGTATGTATCATTACAAATGGTTCAAGAAAGTTGGTGCCATTTTGTAGCAGCACTAAATCATCTTCATTTACTACCGATAATGCTTTTTCAAACCATTTAGAAATATTGCCTGTTACTTTTCTGATAGTAAAATTAACTGCATACGCCTCTCTAAATATAACTTCCTTTTAAACTACCTACCTATACAACTTCACTCTGAAAACTGATTTCCTCAAAATACTGCTTTACATTTTACAAAGTGATATCACCCAACAATTACAATACAATGAATTCAAAACTTACAGATTCTTTCTGTTCCTGTCACTCACCCTTGTCACTTCTGAATTATGAATGCAGAAAGGGCATGACTATTTTCCCTGATTTTTGTCCCTCCATCTCTTATTGCTACAATCTCTGTGCTAAATACGAAGAGGATTATAGTGAAATTTTTGAAACAAAATAACACCAATGACATCATTTTTCAAAATCTCTACTTTGAATCCCAGGTCTAATATACTGTCAGTAACAGAAAACAAATTGCTGTCTGCTAATAAAATGAGTTTTGAATGGTCTTATTTTTTGAATTTCCTAACAATCCTTTTAGAGTGACTTTTCCTAGGTTCATTTGAATCAAACTTAATATGATCACTTAAAAAAGTCCCTTACCTGCAGTTGTCTTTAAAAGGCGTGAATAGTGACGTAGTTCTCGAGACATGTCTGTGTTCAAAATGCTGCTGTAGCCTTCATTAGAATCTTTCACCAAAAAACATTCAGCTCCTAGTCGGTTGGCCATTTCCATTCCTTTCTTCACTTGGGCTGCAGCTGTGGCCACAATATTAGATTCTGGGTTAGTGAAACCCCCTTGCCTGTATCTGCAGATAGAAAGCAAAAAGATAAAAAAATTTGAAAGTCATGTTATCTTGTTCATAAAAGTTATATCATCTTTTTCAGATGGCAAACTTCATAATTTTTACGAGTTTGGAGAAAAAAATAAATAAATAGCACTTCTGCTACAAAAACTGCTGTGGAAAATTAGTTTTGCAGTTACAAAAAATATACAAATTTTGAGAAACAAACATACACACCAGTGGCGAGGCATGGCAGTTTTGCCTTCATTGCTAGACTTGTCCAGTTGCCCTTTTTGAAGCAACCCACACTGGTCCCAATTGGCAAAATTCTGACCAAAATACTGATTGGTTTGCATTACTTGAAAATTTGTTTTCTAAAATGTATTATTAATCAACAGCCTCTGGAGCCCTTGCATACAAATGTGTATGCGAATCAAGCCAAACTTTTGTATTTTGGCCAGGTTTTTGGCAGTTTGGGCAGTGACAGTCAATTCAGAAAGACAACTACGATGTCTAGCGATGATCATACAGAATTGTCACACATCCCGCGGATACACTCATACATTTATTAAACAATTATTTAGATTCAAAATCACAAGTGCTCATTTACTTAATGCAAATTTAGGTGGCAATTGGTGGTTTCATTGAATGTATTGCTTACTTTAAATATCAATTTGACAACATAAATAAGTAGCTACTTGGCTGTCCGGGAGACCTACATGCTAGCCGCAGATGTCAATGCCTCTCGGACAGTAAAGTAGTTTCTGACTCCAGCTGCAAAAACCTATGCTCTCAACATTAATAAATATGGGTCCATATTTAACAAATGTGTACCAAACTGTAGTAGTATTTTAACTAACATCAAGGAAAAAATAATAATTTTTCACTATGTTTTGTTTTTAATTAACTTTTTTATGAAGTTCAACATATTAATATACTACCCAATATATTCCACATAGTTTCACCTAGAATGTTTGTTCAAGTCACAGGTGACCCATAAAGGTTTCATTCCTGTGTGTAACTGTAATTCTGCCACCAAGTGTGCTGTATCATCAATGTTTTGACAAGTTTCCTCCCAGGTGCTACCCTCAATAGCAACATTACGATCTTCAAAAGTCCAATATTTAACTCCTGTAAGGCAAGAAAAAGTTATCATGATAAATATCCGATCAATTTCCTGTGATGAGAATTAATTACTCAGTATAGAAAGAAGGTAGTGTACACACCAAGTTTGTAGTAAAATTCAAAAGCAGCTTTTAAACGCCTCTTATAATTTTCTTGGGTTTGTGTATCATCATCCCAGAGTTTATGAACATTGCCAGCATGCGACTGCAAATTATTTCCTGAAAATAAAGCTTGTGTTAAAAATATTTTTAAACATCTGTCCATGCGCTCATAACTTATTAGTTGAAAAGTGTATACCTGATGAACAGAAAGCATGACAGAAAGATATAGAAGGTCTAAGCCATTCTTCCATAGTTCGTCCATGGACACGTTCCATTGCATTATAGTATCGATAACACAAAGTTTCTTCTATACTTGCATCTGGCTTGTATTCAATGCGGTTTATTCCTGTGTAAACATTAATGAATTGGTTAAAGGACTATCTTATTTGTTACTTCTTAAAGTATGGCCAAATTCACTCACCTGGAAAAAACTCATTGAAGTCAACATTTCGACCTACTTCCTTTGTTGTTGTCTTCTGCCTCTTGTTGACAGCTTGAGATCCATAAGCAGCCATTGCAATTGTCCTTACTTGCCTGAAGTCTTCTCCAAGACTGAGAAACATATATATCTGCTATCCTACCCACACTCTTCAGGAACAAAGGGAAGCCCTCAAGCAGAACAAGCTTACTTAAATTTCCTCCTTTGTGTACGTGTGAAACAAGCACCTCAGCAAAGGATTGTTTTACAAAGAATGTTCTGAAGAAAATATCATGGCAGAAAAACAAAGTAAAATAATGCAATGAATTTAAAACTTCTTCAAACCTTCCATATTATACTGACAAATAATTAATGAATAAAACAAATCTTGTTCAATTCTTCCAAGTTTAAAACCTTCACTCTCAGGATGAAAACCAATTAATACTAACTTTTAATTAGTTTAAGGAAAGTTGGAATAAAAATAATTGTATTTCACAAAAGTTTATTCTTTTAAATTAGATCTGTTACATATTTCAATAATTATCTTTTAAATTTACATCACATTCAATATACTATTTACAAGACATGTTTTTATGTGTAAAATAGTCACTTCAATCATAACAAGCAGAGCAAACTTAATAATAAAGTGAGTTTTATTAATGCTTATAGCACAACACTTAAGTATATTTTCTGATTCTGTACTTTTATTGCAGTTATTGTAGTTGCAGTTTTTGTCACCTTTTACTTTAGTGTTGTCAATAATTTATCATGACTATTATTGTTTTAAAAAAATTCCTTTTATTCTGTTTTCTACAAAATACCAAAAATTTTAGTTTCCAATGTTTATTTTTATAACTTAAAAACAAACCCAAAAATAATCTACAGAAACAAGCTTCAAAAACAAGTTTTGAAAGTAATTTCAAGAACACACTGCTTGAAAACACTTGTATTAAAAACTCACACATTACTTCTGTGGTATCAAATAAATTAAAATAATTTTCTAAAAGATCCACCAAAAGACTCGAGCTAGTAAAGCTAGAATAAGGAACAAGAGTGACAGAGGGAGAATTGATGTTTTCCTCTCAATAGGCTCTGAGAGACTTTTCACTCCTGACACCTGGCCCACAGGAAGGGGTTGGGCTACTCCAGGGGAGAGCCATTGAGGTTTAGCAGACAACAGTTCACCAACCATACTGTGCTTACTGGTAGACACAATCTTCACAGATACCATCTTTCCCAGCAATCCTTCACTTTGTGGAACTAATACCTGAAACAACATTGCACTCAAGAAAGAATCAATGTGTAAATATAAAACAGAAAGAAAAGGGACAAGGTAAATAATCAGATACAACTTGCAAATAATAATATAGTAAATAATATAATAATAATATATAAAACCTGTAACAAAACCTCTAAGTACAAAACCTACCACGCTTGACAAAAATCTCACAACAGAATTATTTTGATATGAAAATGATCTTAATACATTGAATACCTGTGTAATGTAGAAACGGAATAGTTTTTTAAAGAGTTGCCAGAGATTAAGACTAAGGTAAGAAGGAAATTTAGTCCTAAATTTCCAGCATTATCATCGGCAAACCATAGCATGGAGAATTCCTTCAGTAATTGACTGAATGATAACTTTTTCACTTTCTATCTGCAGTTGAAAGCTCTGGGAAATCTTTCTCTAACATCTACTCTTATCCAAACTTTCACCTTAGTCTGAGTGTGCTGAATCATGCCCTTCTATTTTCAAAGGTTGGAATGTGTAGTTTTGTATAAATGATGCTGCATATTCATAAACTTCTTTTATACATCATAAGTAATAAGTGTTGTGATTTTTTGGTGACCATTCACACAATTATTTTTGTATAAAATTGGATTGCAACACAGTAGAAAAATAAGATATGTAAAAGTAACAACTCCAAGAGTTATGTGTACAAGGTCTGTTGATTTCAATTTTAAATATTGGATCTTCCATATGATGTCCTCCACATTGCTTTAAAGAAATTTTTGAAAAGAAAGGTCTTCAGGCAGTGTGATTAACTGATAACCATAGTACTACTATCAAACTCAACTGCAGCAACAAAATCTAAAGAGAGGGTATTAAACACAAAGTTATCACACAGATAACTAAACACAAAGTTGTCACATAAACTCCTGATTTCCAATAAATTCTTTTTCAGCAGCTCTTCCATTTCTACAGAAGTTTGGCTCTTATACCAAGCAAAAGAGTAATTATTAGAGGGGGAGGGGGGTGTTCTTGTTTTTTTGAGAAAAATGTGATTTTGTTTTATTAACTCTTTAATAACTCAGATAACACATTTGTATAGCTCAGAAAATGAACAAATAAATTATATTTTTACCAGATACCACTAGTAGATTTTCACAAAGGTATTTTCACAAATACAGAGAGCAGGATACTTTAAACTAATTTTTATATTTCTTAGGTGTGGAATTACTTCAGCTTGGTGGTATATTTCTATTGCCTATTCTGTACGAACTTTCTTTGACTTTTAATTTATCTGTTAACTTTTAAGGATTACAAAATATTGATTTACTTTAGATTACTACTAGATTGAGTGATAGAATAATCACAGACTTGCACCAATTGTAAAGAGGTTTTAGAGAATTGCTGTGTGTTGGCTCTGAACTCCATTACTCACGTGATTATAAATTTGCAAAATATCTGTAGTCATGAAAAGTACATTCCAGAATGACACCAAAACTACAATGTAACATATGTGGTTTTTAAAACTGTAGTAGTTTCAAATGGACAAACACAAATCATAGCATCATAGATTAACATTGTATCATATGGAAAATGGCACACAAGCACTTTTGGTGAAACGCTTTGTACCCACAGTTCAAGCTTGAACGTAAGTTAAGAAAACACGCATTTTCTAGCTTTCAATGTGCGACACATGGTAGGAGACAAGTGTTTGTAACAATACAATAAGGTGGTGTTGTGACAAGACTGTTATAAATTGCGGGAAAACTGGATTATACTATCGTAAAAGCAGGGTATTTACAATATTATAAATATACTGAAACTGATGGGATGCGACCGATAAGAAATGTATTAAATGCTTGGACGCTTAATTGCAGGAACGTAAAAGCTGTACATACATTTTACTGTACATTGTTTTTCTACTTAATTATTGTGATTACATTGGAGTCTTCATTATCAAATGAAGTTGGTATTTTATTGTCAGTTACCTTTATTTTGAACTTATAGTGTTTATTAAAACTCACCTGTTCATATGCTTTTGTGTGCCCAACGTAATGTTTCTTATCGTGAGAAACTTCGGTCACTAAAATATTATGAATTTCACCCTCACGCCCACTGTACGGTAAATAAGATTGAAAAAGTTCCCATAGCTGTTTTGTTCTTTTTTTCACCTAAAAATAAAAAAAATATGGAAATAATTTTATTAATGATACAGAAAATCAATGATCATTACTATCTTAAAGCTTAGGATACTACTTCAAACAACTGTTACCTCTTGGGTGGGAACTTTAGGCATTCTGGCAGCTGGAGTTCCAGGCCGAGGAAAGAACTGATTAATAAACAAACTTGGAAATTTGTATTTTTCACAGAGAGTGAGTGTTTCTGCAAAGTCTTCCTCAGTTTCAGTTGGAAAACCACAGATTATATCTGTTGCAATACTTAAATGGGGAACTCTGCAAAGAATAAACATGTTAATCAATAAGTTTCAAGCCACATGCACTATCAATGAAAGTATTATAATAATAATATCTGACTATATTTAACTAAATTTAACTAAAACAAATGTACTTGTGTTGTACAATAAACATTTGACAAGGAGTTAAAAGAAAGAAAGAATGTATTCTTAAAAAAAACACATGACTTATCATAAATTCATATAAAAATAGGTTTAATTAATTTTCTTGTGAACTAAACACATACTTCACTGTGTACAATACTTAATAACAGTTGGCCTTAAATGCAAGGTATTTAAATTGGTTATGGGCTGCCTTTAAATTTTTCCATTGAAAATAGGAAAAAATAGGAAAGTATTAAGCACTAACTCCAGAAATCTTTTATTACTCCGTTGATAAATAGCTTAGATTTTTCAAGAACTGTAAGTGAGGCATAACTGACAGAGGGGTCAGGGAACCCATCGTAAAAATAACTCCAACTGTCTGCAAAAATATCCACGGGTGTCTGAAGTAGGACATAGAAGATATGGGTGTCCAAAGGTATCAGTCCACTAAGGTATACAAACCAACCGACTCATTGCCCTCATAAGCAGTGGTCAGTATACTTAACAGTTGTCCAATGAAGGTTACAATTGCTGCATGAAATAAAATTTACCTCTCTTTAAGAAAATTAACCACATGTTCAAAATCTGCTCTACAGTATTCTCTCTTCATGTCTCCAAGAACAGCATCACTTCCAGATTGGACAGGAACATGGAGAAAGCTATACACCCGTGGATGTGACAGTATTTTCGACATTTCCTATGGACAAAACCTAATGTAGTTATTGCAACTTGAAAATTATAGAAATAATGCACATGGTGTGAAGAAGTCTAATAAATTACCTCTAAATGTTCTAAAATGTAAGGAGGATTTGTCATTCCAACTCGCATCATGCAACCTTCTGGAATAACATCAGTGAGCTGCCATAAAAGTTCTGGTAAGCTTGTTCCAATATCCCTCCCATAAGCACCTGTATCTTCAGATGTTAACCACAATTCAACAACTCCTTCTTCAAAGGATTGCTTCGCTCGGGCAACTATTTCATCTGGGGACAACAACAAAAAAATCATAATAACTGATGATGTTCTTGAATTAAAACAAATCAATAACTCCAACAAAGATGCAATCAAAATTACAACCACAAAAACCATTAAAAATTGTATAACAAACAAACGTTTCAGTATAAGCAGACAAGGCCAATGAACACTTCCAGACAAATTCAAGAGTAATGCGATTTTGCAACTTGTTTCAATTGCAAATGATTCACGAATTAGAAAATGAAATACCAACTAGAATAAGATAAAAATGAAAACAACACAACTTGTTTGAATGTACAGTATTACAATAAACTGCATTAAACACCAAGATGAACTAAAATTGTGTCTTAAAAACAAACTCTTCTTTTCTTGTTTAACCTAATTTTAGTTGTTCGCTTTTGCCACCATTTTGGGAGATAGGATAGTAAGTTATTATTTATTTGGTTTATGTGCAATATCATAGCTGATGCCGATCCGGTGGCCGAGATCGCTAAGGCAGTAGTGCCGTAGCGATCTCGTACCGAAAGATCGTGGGTTCGAGTCCCGCCTCGGGCATGATTGTATTGTGTTCGTCCTTTCACCCCCTATCATCCATCATCCTCCATCTCTCATTATCACCTTTCTGAATAACATTCAGAATTGTAACTCGAGGATTTATCCTCACCTCAAGGTGATACCTTCGACAGTCGACCATGAACAAAGTGAAGTGGAACTACTCAAGTGGTCCAATGTGGCCAATCAAGTTAATAATAATAATAATAATAATAATAATAATAATAATAATAATAATAATAACAATAATAATAATAATAATCATAGCTGATTACTTGGTATTGCCTAGGAAACTATTTATCATAATCATCTATGAAGGGGAGGAGTTAAGCTCCATGCCCACAATGTTAAATTTTGAAGTTTGTAACCCATTTTCTGAGAAACTATTAATTGCACATAAACCAAATTTGGCATGTGATTTGAGACACACCTTGTTCATTTAACGAGTTTATTTCAGATACCTATCAATACATGTAATGCTTTAAGAAAATGCTACTTGAATGCACTTTTTTGTTGCAATTTTTTGCAATCTATATTTTATTACAATGCCTTTCTTTGCATGAAAAATATGGACATAAACTCAGTAGATATTAGTATAATAACACAATATTGTGTAAAATATCATAGCAAAAACTTTTAGAACTTAGTTGCATACGCTCTGTTACCATTGGTGCAGACCAACCACTGGCTACTTTACAGCGGCCTCTCTCTCCAACTTAACAACAGGCATATGGCAGCTCAGCACAGTTTTAGATGGAGATATGAATGAAGTCATGAATACACCCTGACCAGAAATGTACACTGCTCTAGTGATCTGGGCTAAAACGACATCTAGCATGCAGGAGAGCGCCAAAATGTGCTTATGTTTCATTTAGGATGTCTCCATAACAAGTTTGCTCCTCTAGAGAGCACTAACAATATTTAAAAGTGACATGTTGCTTATAATTAACCCTGCGAGTGAAAGGGTTAAATGTCATTTAACCTATTTGAAAGACTGAAATACAAAAACAAAACAGTTTACATCATTATGATGTGAAAAACAAAAGAGTTCACATCATTACTAAGAGTGCAAATAATAATAAAAACAATGAAATCCAAAAATCGAAAATTTTCTTACAAATGGTGTATCACCATGCTGAATTTATTATATTATTTTGCACTGTAATAAAATTTGCTGCAACATTATGGGACCGCATATTCCTTCTTGTTTTTTTCTCATTTTCTCAAAATATTAGTGCAAAATTTGAAGCATATTGCTCCAGTGGTTCACGTTTTTGTGAAACAAACCTATACAAACTATCATAACTATTTTAAAATATTAAGATTTCCTGTACTTGTTTTATGCTTTCTCATTATTTTCCTTCCTCAACAAATTATGTACCAAATTAAAAATGAAAGGTATTGCTTTGAATCAGTTAAATATCTCTTAAATCCTAGCTAGCCGACTACAGCAATATTATATTTTCAAATATTTACATTTCTAACACAATAAAACTAAATGATGGACTTACCTGGAGGATAACTGCCCAATTCCCCACGTGCATGCTTTGTTTTACAGTATGTGCACTGATTGAGACAGCCAGTATTTATTGGAATGATTTCTACTAGTGGGTTTCGACGCACTTTTGGAAGTAACAAAGAGGCACCACCCATTTTATGACCAGCTTGACGCTTCTGCCCTAATAAGCGCACAGTATTTCCTGGACAAAATAACATTTGTATTTAAAACACTGTAACAAGAATTTACTTGCGTATACACACACTGGCCAAGACTTTTACTACATAGATCTTCTACATCTCCTAATCGTTTGCACAAAGTTGAATGGGGGGGAAAAAAGTCTTCACACTCTTGAAATATATTTTTTGCTCTTTTCCGAGCTCCAAAGTTATGTGAAGTTTAAAAGGTACATGACTAAGGTAAACAACTGGTATATGTATTGCATAATTGATGCATTGTGGTACATTGATGCATAATTTCAAATTTTAGTTTGTTTTTTGGCTACAAACTTATTGAAATTGTTTATGTAAACTAAATGGACATCTTATCTATTTAAGTACAATAACAGCATCAACAAGATACGCTAGAAACCCTAGTTTGATTCCCAATCGTGTCATAATAGAATATACAGTGCAAACTGGTTAGAAGTATGGTGATGGGAATCAAACTTGTTTGGCTTTCATGCCTTTTTTTTTATTTTGTTTTAGTGTTTCATTTGCATCTCAAAACTTAGAAACTGCTAATGCATTGTGAGTCCACCAGGGTGATGTATTAGAGATATTTTAATATAATATAAAGAGACTAGGGAATGCAAGGCCCACAAAAGGTGATTTTGCTTCATTTTATAGCTGCCAAAGCAAATGGATCAAAGGACTTGAAACTCACCCTACTTTAATAATATTTTATTATTTACAGTGATACAAATTTCAATTATTTGGTTAGTGGAACTGCAAATGAATAAAGGAAAATGAAATTATAACAGAACATAAGGTCAGTGTTTTAGGCTTTATTCTCCTGCAGGAAAAATGAAATTATGTAATTAAAAAATGGAACAAGCTCCATTATTATAATGAAGTTGTAACCTTGACATCAATTTTAGGCTACACATAATACAATTTTAATTAAAATTTTAATGTCTGTATTGAGACTTATGATTTTTTGACTGGGCTAGGGGAAGAGGGTAGAAAGAGGGAGATAAAACACACGATACTGTGAAAACAATGCTGACTGAAATGATTCCATTTTCCTTTCAAGCATAATAACAATAGTTTTGGCTTATCCTTTGAACCTAAAAAAAAATTAAAGGAGTAACTTTCAGTATATTATAAATAAATCACCTTTCAATGTTTCTTCAACAACTTCTACAACTCGATCTATCTGTTGCACGCCAATGACACTCAATCCTTTAATAAATTGTGTTTTGGGGGCTCCCTGAGGAACACAACCTGCAACCACCACAGGTTTTCCAATTTTCTGGCCAGCTTCAATTTCATTTCTAGAACAAAGCCAAGATGCAATTAATCTACATTATTTTGTTTCATTCTGAAGGGAAAAGAAAAGAATAAATTATAAAACCTGAAATGATCTTCTGCAGGACTTTTAACAGTGCAGCTATTTAGAATCCAAAGATCTGCTTTATTCTTATCATCTAAAAAGCAAACATGTTTCAATAACATTAAAATTTAATGTATACACATTCACCACAAAAAATTAAAAAGAACTTACCTGTAATTGTATAACCAAATGAGGCTAACTGGCCAGCCATGTATTCACTGTCAGAACTGTTGTGGGTACAACCCCAAGTTTTAATAAATATAGACTGGGTTCCTGGAATTAAACTTCTTTGAATATTTGAAAAATTCTCTTCTTGTTCTTTAATATTTTCATTTTTGTTTCTCTTTGCTCTAATAGTTACATATCTTTTGTTACTGTATCGCTCTTTGGGGGTTATGTCTTGGGATGAAATCAGATCCTCTATATCTGGAATGATTTCACTACAGGGTGCTGTCATCTGAAATTTAATAAGTATTTTAGGAAAAAGGAAGCTATAATATTCAACTTTGTAATGCAAAATGTTCACTATCACAAATGCTTTATAAAATGTCTTGTTTTGAAATGGTCTCCATGTCACAGTTACCTTAGATAATAACTATTTTACCGCAAATGTTCACGATCGACTTTCCGTGAGCAGATCTTGTTGAAGTACACAACAGGCAAGGGCACGAAACATGAGTATAACCTCACACTACCCAAGTCCCTGTGGCCCACGACGTGCAAAACAAACACAAAGCCAAAACATCTTTACACAGTTGGCAAACCTACTTAAAGGTAACGCTAGTCGATTGTCACCAAGATTCGGTACTTCACATGAATCACGGTATCAAAAGAATCAATTTTTAGAATTATTCTCGGAAAGTCAAGGAATCGCTTAAGCGTATACTTCAATTTAAACTTAGTGACACTTTAAAGTCAAGTGCTGGACGGAGAGGGGAACTCATCCAAACAGATGCTTCGTTATGATTTAAATTTTTAGTATTAAAGCTCTCGATTGGGTGACCGTATTTCCGTCCTTCTAGCTCGTGAAGTTAAAGAGCCACTATATTTAAATCGGAGTACAGTCTGATTGATTTGATTACTGTTTGATTACCGAAGTCCCGGTACTCGAGGGGAGCATCCGTCAGATCAGTTCGTGGGTGGTTACTGAGAGGGGTCGTGGGAAACAGAAAGCGCAGCGTCATTTCGAGTTTTCTATTTCACGCGTCCTCTGATTGCGTACATTGATTATGTATCAGTCCGAATTCTGAATTGTCATCGTCGTCATAAGGCGATCCTCTGTGGTATCCCATCCAATCTGCGTGTGGACATTATTTCTACCACGTTGTGTGTTCGTCATCAATAATGGGAGTTGATATTATAAGTTTTGCGTACGCCGCTACTGTTGCTGCTGGTGGAATAGTGGGTTATGTGAAAGCTGGTAATTTTAATTATTGTACCCTGAGCCTAAACAAACTTTATGTTCTCCTCTTGTGAATTGTAACGATGTATTTTTTTGTTTTTTTCAAGGGAGCATTCCTTCGCTAGGTGCTGGGTTGTTGTTCGGCAGTGTTTTGGGATATGGAGCATACCAAACATCACAGAATCCCGAAAACTATGGTGTGTTATTAGGTACAAGTTGTGTCCTGGGAGGCCTTATGGGCTATCGCTTTTACAACTCTGGAAAATTTATGCCTGCAGGACTTGTAGCCACTCTCAGGTATAACATACATTTGAAGTTGTTAATTTATGTGATCAATAATATTGTAAATTGATTAATGTTAATTTCCTTTTGCAGTGTGGCAATTGCTGTACGATTTCTAGCTCGACAGGCAGGTCTTATTGAAGTGAAAGGACGATAATATATTTCATTTTCATTTAGTCAAGGAAGGTGATGGTCTATTGATCTAATCTTATTCCAGTGGTTTTGATATTTTATCTTATAGAGTTTAATAAAATAATTTATTTAAATTTTGTTAAATGTTAATGTTGCCTATTGTCTTCCTCAATTTTCCCTATCAAGTAAAGCAAGAGATGTCAGCTGCAACAATTTTCAGACTTGAGGTGATTTGGTACCTTCTGTGCTTTGGTTTTTATTTTATTTAAAATTTCAGAAGGTTAATTTGCCAATTTTCTGCAAGAAATATTGTAAACAACTAAAGAGGTCGTTGATCCTCACATTTGAGATTTTTTTTCTAATTTCTTTTCATTCTGAGAGCATCTACTGGTAGCATATCTTGTTTTAATTCTGTATAACATAATCCCCTCTAAATAGAGAGTTGTCTTTGAAGAAATAATGTGTACTTCCCTAACAATTCCCCTCTGAACATTAGTAATACCTTATAAAAAGCAGAAAATGACTGACAGTTATAAAAATTATGCCATTCAAGTTAGTAAAAATATTTCTGAACATATAATACTTGCCATTGATAAAACTAAATAACATATTAGTTCTATTTACAATTTTGTGCAATATGATGTCTTTCACAAGGTACCCCATCATTATTTGGTGGTGGCATTATGGAAATGTCGAAAAGAAAAAGCATGAGTGAACGTAGAAACCATGTTCATAAAGCTAACTGACGGCAGAACAAAAAAACTAGCTCAATTATTATGAGCTCTTATCCCAGTGCGTTTGTGACCCTGGTGCAAGAGGTACATTGAACCAGGGTGGCTAAAAATTAGAATACATATTTAAAACTTTAAATGAAACAAAACAAAATTTTTAATATATATCAAAGAGCAATACCCTTTTAGCACTGCACATTACTAAACTATTTAAAAGTATAATCATACATTCAAAAAGATTCATATTTCATCAATCACATGAAATAAGCAGAACAATTTTCTCATATATACACACACATTTAGTTTATTGATTAAATAAATCTTTTATGTCCAAAACTGTGTGTGTATATATATATATATTTTATGAGTGTGTGTGTATGTATGTCAACGTTAGCGCCCAAGCTGTTCAGACGATTTTCTTGAAAATTCATATTCCCTCATCGAGCTGGAGGAACTCGAGGGCCTGCGAATTTGAAAGGATATGTCGATTTTGTGCAATTCTTTACATGTAGACTCGACAATTTCGAATTTTTCTCAAAAATCGGCTTCAATTTTTACGGATGCCCTTGCACAGCGATCTCTTAAAAGAATGGCGCATATCTCATTTTCGTTAATGTTCCTGAATTTCCGAGAACTGCCAAAGTTTGACATTTTTTCGGGGACTTTCTACAACTACAACATTGAAGACGGATTTTTCTTAATAAAATATTTCTGAAAGACAGTTCTTGAAATATAATCAAGTACACTTCTCAAAAACATGACTAACTTTCACGTAATTTTGCGTGAAATATAAGCAATTATTTTCTCAAAAACGACTTCATTTTTTATTCGTACGTAGCAAAGGGAGGTTAAAAAATGGAGCTGGTCCCATTTTCGCCGCCGGTGGACTTGACCGGCAAACGGCCACCGGTGGACCGGCAAAATTTAACTCTCTGTCATTTCGAAAATTGCAAAAAATAACACTGCAAAAATACATTGATGGTAGAGATTTTTGTCTTAAATTAAGTCCGTTGTAAAAATTAGAGCTTTAAAGAAGGTCATATACTTTATTTTAAAATCTAAGTAGTTATATAATTTCTGATTGATGTTGCAATGTATGAAAAACAATTCTCCAAAACGGCCCTAAATTATTTATTCATTTTTTTTCTAAGATAGGGAAAAGAACGTGTAAAGTTATGCGTGTAAAGGACGTTTCGAAAACGTGTAAAGGAATTTTAGAATTTTTTAAATAATTTGTTGCGTCTTCGTCGACGCTACACGTCTCTGAAGCCTTGTTGGGGGTTGGGGGCCTGGCACGGAGGAATCCTTCCAACTTATTTTTGTCAAGACTCGTCACGTCGTAGTCAGAAAGTGCCTTTTATCCCTTTGGCCAGGGGCTCAGCGCTGTTAGATCCCTCGGGGTTCCTTAGGCGCCACCCAATCAGGAATCCGCGAAGACTCGAATTCGCTTAACCTCCGAGACTTGACTGGCTATAATTAAGAAATTCGGCTAGCAACGCAGGCAATTGCTAATGTTCGAAAATTGCGAGACAAAATGAGCTGTTTTAGCACCACTAATTTTATCAAAGTTATGTTTCACTGTCTTAGAGCAGTGTCAGTCGTAGTGACATATAAGTACACAAAAACTTTCGGACGCGTTTTCACTGTTGATTCTCAATTATGTCAGTGTATGTAAAAGTGCATACACAAAACAATAGACCAATGTAACGTTTATGTCATCTTTATGACATTTAGTACTATCATTACCAAAAGTTAACAGAAAACTTGGAGCCGTTTTTGAGAAAATCTTGTTTTTGATGTTTTTAAAATTACACATATTGCGTGCAATATTGCGCGAAAATTACTAAAATTTTCAAAACAATGTACTTGATCTTAATGAAAGAACTCTCTACGGATAACATTGAAGAAAAAAAATCCCTATCTCCAACTTTGTAGTTGTAGAAAGAGGCCCGATTTTTGAAATTTTCGAAAATTCAGAGTTAAACGTGAAAATCGGTTCGATGCCACCTTCATAGGTGAATTTTACTCTTCTCTTACAAGACTTTTAAAAAGCAAATTTTTTGCCGTTTCTAAGAAAAGTTTTAAAATTTCGGGGGGCTTCATGTAAAGTACCCCCAAAATTTTCAAAAATGTTTTTCAAAATCTCAAAGCTTCAACTCGAGCAAGATGGACAGAGGTTTCTCCAATTTGGAAAAAAATCTATGTATGGTTTAGGCGCTAGTGGTGTTCATAAACGAACGGAGACAGAGGTTTTGGAAAAAAAAAATCCGTTCTACATAACTTTTCCTATATTATGTATAATACTCCGTATATACGTACGTATACGGGAAAGTAAAAATTGTATGGATTTAAATTGGCCGATGAAACTGATACAGATAGTCCAAAACATATAAAGCAATAACTATGCTTGCAGATGAAGTAAATACAATTATGAAATTTCTCAAATCAAAATCGTCACCAGTTGTATTATAATTCATATATCAAAAGAGAACTTCGTACGTCGAAAAAGTAATAAACTAACCAGGCTATTCCCTAATATTACATGGATATTACAAATTTTGCCAGTTACAAAAGCCATCGGAGAAAGATCATTTTCAAAATTAAAAATGTTTAGTCTAAAAACTTCCTACGGTCAACCATATTACAAGAAATATTAAGCAACGATTCCAATTGAAAATGAAATCTGCAACATTTATTTAGAGTTTCATAAACAAATTTGCAAGTTTGAAAGTTCGATAAGTGCCTTATTTTATATTTTGCATAGTTATTATTTACTATTTATTAAATGTATAATAACTCTTCGGTACACACCATTTTAAAACACTTTAGTGTTAACATACTATGGATAATATTATGTACAATTTGTTGATATATCCCTTGAATTCCCTATCCCTCGTCAACTTTAACAAAAAATGTTTAGGAACAAGAAACCTGACTACGACGTCAAAATAACAAAGATTACAATAAGGTAGGCCGAATTGCAGGAAGCAAACAGCAATTACACAGGCACACCAAACAATGTCTAACCCAAAGACTTGACTCATGTTTCTCTACGTAAATTTAAATCAATACCTTTTTGTTTTCGGGGGTTGTTGTCAGACACAGACTTGACACATTTTTCTGTTCATATTTCGACGCTCTGAATCTGAAGACAGATTTTTTCTGTACGTATTTTGACGTTCTGAATCTGAAGTCAGAATTGTTCCACCCCACCCGTAAAATTTACAATTTACAATTTCATGGTGGTTTTCCGCGATAAAAAAACTGTAGGTTAATGGCGCAATTCGGCTTCAATGCGTCGAAGTACATAGAGAAACATGTGTCAAGTCTTTGGGTCTGAGTAATAGTGTGTGTATGCCTGTGCAATTTGAGACTAATAATTTTGAATATTGTTTTCACTGTGCACGAAATAGCATGAATCAAAGGGCATGATTATATTCTTAAAGGAGGACCATCCATAAATTTCGCAAATTTCGAGTATTTTTAATACCCCTCTCCCCCTGTAACGATCGCTTGACCCCGCATAAATAATTACGAAACTGTGGCGACAGCCTCACCATATACTTGTGTTAATTTTATTTATTATATGTTAAAATTTATGATAATTAACCTTGGAATTAGTTAATGATGCAGACCGTATCTAACAACTAGGGGGAAAAATTAGTGAAGGAAGGATGCATAGGCGAGACAATTGCTGACAAGCCTTACACCCGCCATCGTGGATAATGCATGGGCGAGAGACTGTTGTGTCAATTTAATTGCATTTTAGAATACACCACAGATCGGTTTTGAATATTTTCTTCGTAATCTATCAGATTCAATGAATATATCATTGATGAAAATATATTTCCAAATATTTAAACAATTACATAATTTGTCTTTAATTTATTTATATTTTTAAATATTTTAATGTTTCAGTATGTGAATAAATAAAAGGAATTACTTAAGCAAATGTTAAAAATTACTAAAATAAATAAATATCAGCGTTAGGTAACACTAATCTAACAATCCCTAGACTATGTAACACAGCGTAACGCTGCCAAAAAACGCCCCCCCCTTTAGCGTTACGTTATTTATGCCGACCACCCCTAGGGGGCCTTCTGATTTTAGGGTTTTGTCCCTTATCGTAACGACTCGACTATGACGTCGCGAGATTGGTGAACGAATAGCGGGAAGGGGAGCATTCTGTTAATGTAATGCAAATGACAGTGACATTCTGTTTACATAGTTCGAATGACAATTGGAAATTGTTCGTTGCACAAGCTTAAGGACGTTTCATATTAATCGCGAAGACCGAAGCCGGAGCCACGTCATCCAACTTCAACTCGCTTAGCGAAGCGATAAAATGCCAAGTTAAAGTGTTCGGTACGAAAGTACTTAAAATGCGTAGGACCCACTCAACGATGTTTTATGTTAATCAATCAGGCCGAAGATCCGAGTCTCACATGTCAGTGGGTACGTGTAATGAAGCGCGTTATTGCGCCTTCAAAGTTTAATAAGTGTGTGTGTGTGTGTGTATATATATATATATATATATATATATATATATATATATATATATATATCTGTCCTGAATTCGTAACTGGCTGATGAGGGCAGCACTGTCGCCTTTGGGTGGCAAATGATTCATGTTGAAGGCCGCCAGTCAATTTTTAAATACAGTATCCGAGGGTCTATTTTCTTAAAGTACATTGAGATCATTCTTCGTTGGAGGTTTTCTTCGTTTATAATGGTTTATAACGGCTTTGTTTTGTGTAGGTAATAGAGGCGGCTCGTGAACAAAAATGTTCAGGGTAGGCAAAGCAGATTACACTGGTAAAAAAAGTGACTTCTGTAACAAGAACAAAACACTGTTTCTCAAAGATATTTTGCCTCTCGATCTAGATATAATTTCAAAATTTCTGCACCGGCCTGAGTTTTCATGTGATGATAGTTTTTGTAATAGCGTATGCCTCCCTATGTATTATATGTATCTGGCAACACAGGAAGTTTGAAATGTTTGGTCAGCACGGATATCTTTTCCTCTATCTTCAGAATGTTCGTCACTGTATCATTCATCTTCATTCACTGTCACGTTCTCAGGAGGTAGTGGTGCCCAGAGCCATATTTAGGTATTCAGGCGCCCCTGTCAGGATTCTTCGAATTAGGGTTGTTATTTGTTTTAGCGGGTATTCTTTACATAGCGCTCCTTGGAGTGGCGTCCACGGCACGTGCCATGTCTGATACCCCGTAGATACGCCTCTGGCGGTACCGACAATCCAATGTGACATACACGCCTTAAAGCAGATGGTAAATTAGGATATTACACAGTTTTCTTCGGATTTGGAGTGATTCCAGCTATTTGTGTCAGTCAGAAATAACAATATGTTGTGTGATCCGTTGGTTCTCTCCAAATCGTGGGAGCAGAAAAGGGCGTAAACCTTGTAAGCAGCATGACAGGAGTGTAAAACACGACACACAACTTGTACGGAGGGCCCATTTCTTGTCGTGGTTGCCTACCTTACACCCGAAATAAGGTACACAACACTTCCTTCTGGAAGTTGCAGTTCTATCAAAAGACGGAAATGTAATATCCAAAATTCAGAAAACTGATAAACAATAAAATGTAAGCAATTCATATAAATTAATTAAAACTAAGTCAAATAAGTGTCTATAGTGAAACATTACTTACATAATTTTGGGCGCAGTGTCCGTGTCAGGTATTCCCGCACGTGGTTCTGGCTTTGATTTTCACTGGGCACGCAATTAGTTCGCAGTTTCGCAATTAGTTCTGCATTGCGACAATCACGACAATCGAATTTACACAAAACAGAAAAGAACTTGGATTCGAAAATACAGTGATCGCAGTCTAGATCTTTGCAACAAGCACTATTGCTTGGACTCGTTTTTCACAAAATTATTTTATTTCAAAAAATTCACGATACTGGTATATCTTATAATAAAGATATTCCAAACACATCTCTCGCAGACTGTCTCGGTGACCAGCCCCATTGGTGGCGCACCGAAGGCCCTATGTTGAAGCGTATGGTCAAAGAGTAAATGCAGAAAACAGTAATAGAGGCACGAGCCAAAAGCGTGGTGCAGTACCTGAGAAGCTACTAGACGCAGGAGAGAGCGTCAGTTGGGCACTCTTTGGTTTCAGAATGATTTCACATAAATCGATATTGCCTCACGGACATTTTCAAAATTTTCTCAAAAACGGCTCAATTTACTTTTCCTTACATTGCTTGTAAGAATAGAGTAAAATGCACTTCACAGATCCAATTTTCCAAGTTAACTCCGAATTTTCGAAAATTGCAAAACTTTCACATTTTTCGGGCGTCTTCCTACAATTCCATAATTGAAGTTAAATATTTTTCCTTCAAATAAAATTTGTTGTCCATAATTAGTTCTTTCATGAAGGTCATGTAGGTTCTTTTCTAATTTTTGTGTGTGCAAAATGTGCAATTTTAAAAACAACAAAAACAAGATTTTCTCAAAAACCGCTTCAATTTTTTTGTAAACTTTTGGTAAAAATAGTGTTAAATGTACTTTATACGATGACATAAACGCTATATTGTTCTGTAGTTTTGTTTCTATAAAAATTACAAAAATGTATTTTTTTACTTGTCTCTTACGTCGTTAATATTTATAATAGCAGCAATTTGTTCACATTATTATATTTATAAATATATTCTATTTATATAATATCATATAAAGGTTCTCGATAACTCAACAGCTTTTTATGAAAACTAGCACTCAATTCCGCATGTTCAGAAACGGTCAAACGCCATTTTCTCAATCAGCTCCAAATTTTTTCCTCAAACGTTTGGAACGCATAGTGCTAATTGCCCTCTTTAATAGAAAGTAAAGATTTTTTTTGGTATATTCTTTTGTTTTTAAATAATTACACAAATATAATGATTTTTAAAGATATCTCACGCCGTTAATAGGGACATTTTTAGCAATTTTAAAACACTGTTATATTTGTCAGTTAAAGTGCTTTAAATGACTTCTAATGAAGATTTTTGAAAACTAAAACATATTGTGAAAAAATATATTCAATTTTCGAATTTATCGCAGCGCTTATATGGCATTTGGTTAAAATGCAGCTCCAATATTTCCAAAGAAAATTTCTTCTGAACATGTTTTATTGTTTTTTAATATTCTTAAAATAATATTTCCGTTCCACTATTAGCAAACCGAAAAATTAAAAACAATTTTAAAAATGTACTTTGGGTGGCGATAAATGGCAGCTGGCAAGGGTATGTGGCTAGTCTGAATAGCTAGCCGAGACCAAAAGAAATAGATAACTACGAGTAATAAGGGAAAGTCTGTGCCATTCTGTAGCACCACTAGCTATTTTATCGCTACCGCTTATGTTGTAGAGAGAGAGTTATATAATGCTACACGAAAACACGGCAAATTTTCGACAGAAAAACTTTTATTCCAGGGCCCTGGTAAAGAAAATGTCAATAAATTCAGTTGCTAAATTTATAAAAAATTCTCTAACATTTGGTGCAGGCTGAATGCATGTTTTGTCCTTGTTGTGTCGATATAGAAAAATCGATTGACGGCAAAACGTCTGTGTGTCCGTCTGTGTGCACAACGCTAGCACATAAACCGTTCAGCTGATTTTATCCAAAATTTATATTCCCCAATCTTTCTAGCAGACGTCGTGGACCCTGAAATTTAAAACCGAAATTTTAATTCTGGGGGTATTTTACATGAAACCCCTGAAACATTTTTAAAAAATGGCTCCATCATTTTAATTTTTTGTTGTTGTTGGATAGTCTAAAAACGTCTAAGAGGGGCAGATCTCATTTTCGTTAAAAACTCTGATTTTTAGAAAACTGCAAACATTCAAAAAAATTTCGGCGTCTTCCTACAAATTAAAGATAGATATTTTTTCCTTAACAAGATCTATTCCTTAAAATTATCGAAAAATTGTATAGGCATTTTAATTTTTGTTTAAACTATTTGTTTTTCAAAAATGGTTCCATCGTTTTTTATGAAATTTGGTGGTGGATAGCCTGAAAAAAAGAAAATGGTATCGGTCTCAAGTTGGTTGAAAAGCTTGATTTTTCGAAAACAGAAAAAATTCAAAATTTGTTCAGCGCCTTCCTACAACTACAACTATGAAGATAAAATTGTTTTTCTTAATGAAATGTGTTCATCAAAATAGATCTTCAAATCAGGTCATTTTGAATTTTTCGAAAATATTAGTATTTTTGGAGTAACTGGGCGTCAAAGTTAGTCGCTCGCTCTGAAAATCCTGCGCTTCATGATCGAAATTGTATAAGTATTTTGAGGGAGTTGGATGGTACATAAGTTAGAATGTGTATATTATTTCATATTTCTTTGTTCGTTTCTTACATTAGAGCTTTTGTTGTACGGTTACAAATCAATCTTTTGGCAATTATTTAAAACCTATTTGAAATAAATATGAAATAAAGATTCCTATCCTTCAGTTGCCCGCTTCCAATTAACGCAGTTGGATGTTACGTAAGTTAGAATTTGTATATTATTTCATATTTCATTTTATTATTATATTTATTGCATTTTAAATTGCGCCTTTTAATTGTGCTAAAGGTGAAAAAGAATAGCAGTGAGGCCATTGTTGGCTGTCGTTACCCATGGTTGTAACGCCACACAGATAACAGGTGATATGACGTCTTCTTTTCGTTCGCGGCAATCCAAACGAATACTTGTATATTTGTAGAACATTACAATATTATGTTATTTACTTTATTTACATAGTATTTTACTTTCTTGCATACAGCTTATTTTTCGCACCAAATGTTCTACGATTTCAAGTGAGTTTTACAAAAAATAATTCGGAGAGAAATCGTGGTATAATTGTAGTTTATGCAATGAGTTTATAATGTTAAGCTTTATTGCATGAGTGCATGTTTTGAAAACGAGCGACATTAGGAGCGAGTTTTCAAATATGTTCGAATGTAATAAAGCAACATTATAAACGAGTTGCATACTATATTCGTTTATATAACAGCTTTATCCATTTAAAAAAGAATCAAACTTAATTTTGCGAAACAATTTCCCTGTACAACAACTACGACTCGGGTATATGACATCGTGCGAGTAAACGGTGGTCGGCTGTTCCGTTTAGCTCTACCTCCCCCCGATTCTCTCGCTAAGATTGGCTGAATGTGTGATGACGCAATCAGTCGTGACATAAAATCTACTACGTCATCATTTGTGCCGTAAAATGTCCGATTATGAACAATTTCTTGCAACAGAAAAAGTTTTGTGATGATGCTGGAATACAAAAAATAGTATTACATAACCATTACTAATGGCGAGAAAGTATGTGCTGTTTAGCACCACTAGTTTCTAGAGAGATTCTTTTACCGTAGGTTTTTGGAGGAGGAATGCCATGCTTTCATGAAAATGTTCTGAGACGAAATTCGTAATGAAAATCATGGGACAGTTGTGGCACGGGAGACATGGAAAACATGTTTAAAATAAGGAAGACTTTTTTTCTAAAATATTTTTTTTGTTTCTTATCCCCATTCACCACAAATTATTTGAACATTTTCTTAGACTGCTCTAGAACTTTAAAAACAATACCTGATGTTTGGTCAAAACCCTTTATTTCCCACAAGGTTCACAGCTCACAATGCACAGTATTTAGTTTCTTGCCCAACTGCAAAACGGCGACGCCCGTAGTGAACGGACGCGCAGAAGTAAGGGATTCAGTCGATGGGGAAGCGAAGAGTTCGATGTCTCCAGTCCTGTTGGCTTCATGGCTTAGAGATCACTGGAAAAGCCAGACCAGACGCTGGCCGCCAAGTTTGCACGGAGAGCGAGAAGTGTTGACAAACGTATTGAAAGTGGCTTAAAGTGACGATTTCAACGGTGGTCAACCAAAAATTACACGATGGTGTGCAAGAAGCAATGTTTAAAAGAAATGCTTCATATATCGTTTTTAATGACTTGTAAAAAGATAATTTTTGGCTGCATTTAAAATTCCCGCTCATATTGTGACGCAAACTGGGGCCTGGAGCTCATTGGCTCAAGCCAGATAAAATGCGCAATAGCTAACCCATCTCTTTTCATCAAGAAGGGCCTTTCAGTGATCAGTGATCAGTGATCACTATTTTTCCTCTACACACCTTGCCGGATGGTGGCGACTGAGAGGGGTTTCACGTGACATGCCCTCAGCCAGTACACACTGTGCTGATTTTCTATTTTTATCATCCGGTTCTCTCCAACGATTCCCAATAACTTATTTTTTATTTCAATAGAATAAATGGATTATTAAATAAGGTAACATTCCTCTACAGGAAAATTTTAATGCAACACATTTACGGATTTATAGATCCGGCAATTTAAGAATTTAACATTTGTCCCCGAAGGGTACAAAAGTGATCACAAAACTGGTTGATTCTGCGAATATTCTGTACTTTTCTTCCTAACGCGTGTCAGCAGCAAGCCAGATGTCCAAGACAGCCAGGATTTCTCAAAATCAGTCGCGTCCCAATCAACAAGAGGTTCAAAACAAGACAGTAATATGTTCTTCAGCTACAATAATTTTCACAGCTTAATTGTAATATATTTCAACTGGCTCTGAGTATCACAAAAATTTTAACCGGTTCTAGGAACTACAATAATTCTAATATCAGGTTCTGTGAACAATAATTTTAACAACCGGTTGTGTGAACTACAATTTTAACAACCTGTTCGCGCAAACCTGTAAAAATTCGTTGTTCAACTGCTCGATCACTTCCCGTGAAACTGCCTTCATTAAGTGCTACGAACGTACTGGGGTATGACACCAAGTATTCATTCCATTGTTCAGGGGCTGTATTACCTTTGGAAATCGAATGATCTTTTAATGCATGAGCTATGTACATTACAGAGGTGAGAGGTCTACCTTTAATTTGCATTGATCGTAATCGTGTGCTGTGATTCAGCGTCACAATTCTCATGCGTAGCGACTGATTTACTTACAGGTGCATGGTGCCGGATCTGGTCGGACGCGCCGACCAATCAACGCCGTCCACGTGCGCTGATCACATGACACGCATCTGCTGACCTCTTCGCGCCCGCCGACTCGCCATTTCAGATACGTCAGTTAGTCATTGTCCCAGCCGACAGCCGGCTGACGATTGTTGCGTTCATGGTTCTTACATATTTTTACTTTCTCGCATGCTGCTTACGCAGTATAAAGTACTGAAATACTACAGGAAATGTGTTCCTCTATGTAATAAATTACTTCCCCTAATACGTTTAGTCTGAATCTATGTTTAGTGGATCCTTGATACCGACAAATCGGCTGACGGCAAAACAAGTGTGTTCGTGGTCAACGCCAGTGCCTAAACCGCTTAGACGATTTCCTCCAGAATTGATATTGCCCGATCGATGTGAACGCAGGTCCTGACAGTTTAAAACGGATAATTTGATTTTTTGGAGTACTTTACATTTTCAACATTTTCTCAAAGTAGCTCCAAATTTGTTGATTAAACTTTGTTCTCGAATAACGTAAATAAAGATCTTAAAAATGATGGACCTTTAATTTTCGTTAAAATCTATAGATAGATCGAAAATTCCAAACATCAATTTTTACTCGCTTCTTCCTACAGCTACAATATTGAAGATAGAATTTATTTTCCTTAATGTATATTTAAGGACAAGACCAATTTCTGGAATTCTTTTCCTGAAGGTCATGTACAATTTTTTCGAAAATATCAGCAGTCTTTGCGTAATTATGATTGAGACAAATTTTAAACAATTATTT
Source organism: Gryllus bimaculatus (assembly GCA_017312745.1). NCBI lineage: Eukaryota > Metazoa > Arthropoda > Insecta > Orthoptera > Gryllidae > Gryllus > Gryllus bimaculatus. The sequence goes on from BOPP01000048.1 coordinate 4,073,888, forward strand.
TATCAATAACTACTTCAATTTTTTGTTTAAATTTTCTCCTCGTATCAAAGAATGATATAAAACGTGTAGCTGGTCCCAACAAAGTCTCTGTACGTCTGGATATTGCAAAAAGTAGCAATGAAAAAGAACAAATTTAAGAGAGAGATATTTGTCTTAAAATTTGTTTAAAAAATTGGATTTTTAATAAAGGCCACGTGCATATGGATAATGTTGCGTAAATTTGCAAATTTTCTAATTTCCGACATTTCAATGCGAAATCTTTTACGAGTTACCACGTTGTAACATGATAATGCCTAATACACTAAGCAATTTATGTTTTAAGATTGACACAAGATATTAAAAATTGACTTACGTTCTTACACGACTTAGTCAAATTCTCATGATCTCTTTGAAAAAATTCTTCGTAAGTTCTTCAGGATATTTTCTTACATTATTTACTGAATGATAACTTGGATAGTGTAACAAAAGCATTAGATCGTCATAGTTTATAAGTTGTGGCATTTAATGACACACGCATCGACCGTTTAAACAATGAAAATACCTTAACTAACCTTAACTTTATCCAATGATAATACCTTAACTTTAATTATGAACGAATGAAAATAATAAACGCAAAATATATCTTCGTCATTCACTGTAAGTAGCTAGCATTGTTCACGTACATTTCTCAACCACTTATTCCTTCGTAGTTTCTCCTCAAGGAATTTGAATGTTGACGTAGGTATGAGACGTATTGCAATATATTCTTTTGCAACCGCAAACAATACGAACACATTTCAGTTACAAAACGAATTCAACTAATACACTTGAAATAGTCACTGTGTAATAAATAAAATAAATTCACCTCGTCCAAAATTCTAAAGATGGTGACCAATCTCTTCACATTACACCTGTAAAATCATCATCAGCGAATCAAATGTACATTGTTGTTAAGAAACTTAACTAGTTTGATGTATCCACGCAAATATGTTCAATGTAGCCTAACAGTGGATAAAGAAATTTGTCACTACAGTGCGGCTCAAATGTGGGTTCTTAATAACGATGACACGCGGCATAATTTTAGTCAATTGCAGTGAAATGCTTAAATTGTCCGAAGCAGAGTTTGTAAAGTAGATATTTTAAGCATTAATCTTATTAAAATAAAAAAATCATTATAAAATAAAAAATAATTGGATAAAAATTTACGGGAGCTATGGCCATCTGATAATAGCATATTTCTATGGTTTTAATGAAAAATTGGCCATGTGAGGACTAAATGGTAGACTGAGAGAAATAAGTAATGTTTGCTGATAATAAAATTACTGTGGAATATCAGGGGCACCACTTCAGCCAAAAATCCGCAATTGAAAATGTCATTTAAAATATTTCTTTCTTTTTTTAAGTAGGAAAAAAGCGGAAAAATAAGGTGTTTGTGGCACCCCTAACCCCATTTCAAAAACTTCATTGGTGCATATGTTTCTCCAAAAACTGTTATCAACACTATTAATTCTTTTTATCAGAGCTTCCTTAAGTACCCTAATTTCAGAGCTCTATCTACCAAATACAATACTTTAATCATATGCATTTTTGTTTCAGTTATAATATCCTTACTCCAAAGTATTGTTGGTTTCATTTATTATCTGTATACTATTTCCAATTTTTAGTAAAATATCTGCTTTATCCGTACACTCTTCAGTCAAAATTATTCCTAAATACTCAAAATCTTTTACATTTTCCGTACATCACCATCATTTATTAAAATATGAGGCTAACCCTCGAATTATAATTGCCCTTCCTGTTTCATCACTGCCTCTAGAATGAAAACGATTGATTGAACAAATTACTTAATGTATCTCATAAGAAATGTTTAAAATGGTGAATATCTCGTGTTAAATGTACATGATGTCCGAGCCGCACAACAGGAGTCTTGAAGCTAGTTAATTTTGAATGCGTAACATTGAACCTCTCAAGATTATTCTGATGCAAAGATTAGGTAGAAATGAGTGCTATAAATATACGTCAAATACAGTGCTTTATAATTTAATATGTAAAATTACAGTTTCGTTTGCCCCTTGCTCTTGAATTTTTCATCGGTGAAAAAACTAAAGCTGTTTATTCTCGCTGAAACCGATGTGCATACTCTTTGTTGTCCCCTTCAATTCAAAGTTTAGGAAAATATTATGAATGTTTCCCTTTGAATGTCCTGAAGCAAAACAATGGGTCGTCTTGGCATTTGCGTAAAGGATCAGGAAACTGGACAAAAAACTGATCGCGACCCAAAAGTTGAGATACAATATTTCATGGCACATTTCTGAATTATTCAGGCTAAATTGTAACTAATACATTAATATCATAGTTAAAATCAATATTATTTTCATTTTTGAAACTCAGTATAGTCTCTAATTTTATAGAAACAGTTATGCATCAGAAAATATTTTAGTTGGCACTTTAACTTGTGTATCGATTTTTATCGTTTAGTACCATCTGGCAATGTATTCTAAAACAATGTACATGTATTATTTGTGAAGTTTTTGTAGTTGGCTTTCGATACTGACACCTGATATTATAGTAATGCAGTTATGTTGGGTGTTACAGTAACTCTCGATACTGGACATAGTATGCCTAATAGTATTCATAGATATCGTATTACCGAAAAGTCATTCCCACTCTTCAGAACATAATTTTTGATAAAAGCTACCAGTATATCAAGGGTGAAGACAATGGCAGAATTCCTAGCTTAATACTAACAAGAATCCGGGTGGGATATACTAACTATTTGTACAATTCTTTTCTGTAATTTAAAAGTTTGGAACCTGCAGGATGTGAAACTATACATAGGATATAATATTCTATTTGAGATTTGACATTCCATTTGAGTATTTACATTTGTTACATTTCACTTTCTTTCTTAACCGCTGTTCCTGTTCCTTTATTCTCCTATTTTGGTTTTTATTATTTTGTCAGTATCTTTGAATTTTCCCCATTCTTACCTCAAATGTAACACACTCTCTTGAAATGTTACTGTTTTATCTATTAACATATTTGTTTTTCGATAAAATATTCTCATGATGATTACTGACTATATGGTGAATTGTCTGTTTTAAAATTGCTTTCTCAACAATTTCAATGTTTCATTAATTTTTTTTCTTGGGCTTTTGTCAAGCCGTCAGTCGGTTACGCTTTACGTCCCAATGGGACGCATATTCGACCGCACACTAGACCACAACACACTTGCGGGCTCGTCTGATCTTGAGGCAGCAGAAAGAGAGGCCCTCTGCGCCAACACATACACGAGAAACAAACAACAATGCCCTAGGCGGGACTCGAACCCGCGACCTTCCGGACCGAAGCGCTGAGTCGGCTCACGCTCTTAGCCACCTCAGCCAACCAGGTCGACCCTTCACTCATTAATCTTAAACTAATTTTTTACCTCAATGTAGGTATTTTTATTTCCAAATACAGAATAATTTCAACATTTATTACTTACATGTCTATAATCCAGACATCTATATTTTTAGTTTTCAACTTTTCTTATGCTATTCGATGACATTTTCATGCTACCCCATTTACCCAATGCAATACCACATCACAATGTAGGCAAATGTTAAATTTATCATCAATTTAAATTTAACACTTGATTGCACTTTCCTTTCGCATCTCTGTGTTTCAAAAGTATTCTTGGATTCATCTGTGATAAATGAAAAATTGATTAGAATTAACTTGTTACAGAAGACAAATATAAAAAGGAAAATATATTTTTATGGATTATTAATTTTTAATAACATTTTTATAAACAAGACCTTATTTCCTTTAATATACTCTTTTAAATTAAAAATTGAAAATTGTAATACTTGGGAATTTTAAATCTTTATAACATTATTACAAACTGATTACTTATCTCCTTGAGATAGTATGTTTCTTTTATTTCTCAAAATTCTTCAAATAATTCAAATCTACTTCATGAATTTGAACAGTTGTCGTTGATTTCTGTCGTGGGTATTCAGCCTCAGCGGGAATACGGTTGATCAGACAAGTGAATGAAGCCAAAGAGAAAATAGTGCCTGTTAGTAGGCAATCTGCAACAAAATTTCGAATTTTCTGTAAGTTCAATTTTTTTCGAAATCTTAAGCAATAACACACAGTGTAGGTTACTCCAGGAACTGTATGGAGTATTTTTCTCTCCTGATCATAAATAGTTTAGTAGCTTAAACGCTAGATGGATACGAAGAAACTAGCACGTTCCAGTCAGGAACGAGAAAAAAAAAATTGAGCCATTTATACGTAAAGGCAAATTTATGAAAAGATATTGAAAGCTTTTAGACTGTCGCTAGCGGTATGTTTTTAATGCATGAAACGGTACAGGCAAAACATTCTTCATTAAATTAATTTTCTCGAAGATTTCAATCACACTCTCATCAGAAACAGCGGCGACTCTGTTGCTTGGTGATAAAACCGTACACTCAATCACCAATGATTGAATGAAACATATTATAAGGCGTTATAGTTCTAAAAACAAAGGTGTAAAATGTGTTTGCGCCTTCATGCCTGTGTTTTCATAGTATAGCGCTAATGTACAATGGCATACACTGTTCTCAATGAAGCTTTTAATAAGAGTTTACAGGATTTAAGAAACGATAGTCGACCATTCGGTGGGATTGCAGTTTTATTTTCGAGAGATTTCAGAAATACATGTTATTAATAGAGGGTCGCGTTGAGTTGAAGTTGCAAGATGCTTAAAAATATCTTTGATACTGAGGATCGTCCAATTGTAACTCTAAGAGAAAATATGAGAGTCATTACTGGAAGTGCAGTATTCCCAATTTTTTATATGGGAGAGGGAAAAATTAAGTGATGGGGGGAGAGGGTAATTATTTTACCGACAACTCTTCGCGGAGTTGTCGAAGAACAAACTTAAGCATGGCATGCACGTTCTTTTAATTTACTCTTTTGATTTTTCAAAAATTACAAAATTATATTTTGTTTGACATATCTCTCTCGTCGTTAATATTTACATTACGAGCGTTTTCATGTCTTATTGCATTTGCGAATACAAGTGATTTAAATGATTTCGTATTAAGTTTTTCGAAAACTAAAAATGTTTTTTGGGAAAATGAGCTCGAATTTCGCATTTTCAGAAAGTCTCGAACGACATTTTCTCGAAATTTTCACTGAAAATTGTGCATATAGTACCAGATTTTACTCTTCCATAATATTCTTAAAGTCATATTTCAATTCAACTATTTGAGTACCGAAAAGTTAAGAAAACGTCAAAAAATATCTTTAAACACCGATAGATAGCAGCTAGAGGGAAGGGAGAGCAAAACCAATAAGCTGTCCCTGACGAAATTGTCTTTGTCTGCCCTCGATTCGAAGGAGAGAGGACACATCTCTGCCGGCAACCCGGCCACAACTTCTGACCGAGAACATCATAAGGGGAATGCTGGCTTATAGGGAGAAGTCGTGGGAATAAGCCTAAAGAGGTGGTTTCAGTGAGAAACAAATCTCACACACTCATGTGGTAGGGCACACGTCTTTTGAAGATTTCCGCATACCCTCGTAAAAAAAGCCCTAAGAAGATTAGGAAACCAACTAATACGAGAAAGTCTGTGCCATTTTGCAACACCACGTTTTTTTTCTACCATACTACTTACACCGTTATGTAAAGCTGCGGCGAAAACGTAAGATTTGTCAGCAGAAAAAGGAGTATTGTAGGTTCCTGATACCGAAAAGTGTGTAAATCTTGTTCCTAAGTAAATAACACATGTAGTCAGAGGCCAAGTTTTGTGGGTCCTTGATAGCGAAAATTGGTTAACGGCAAAATGTCGGTTAAGTATTTTAATATTACGCATCCGTTACAAAGGGGGAAAATACGTAGTGTTGTAGCACCACTAGTTTGACTGCTTATTGATGTTAAATAAATGAAAGAGGAGGCCCTCCGACCTCACAGCGCCACCCACAGAGCCTGAGGCAGAACAACACTGTGTGAGCCCCTCAAGCATGTTTCTTAGTACTGAGAGCATAATAGTAGTGTTTCAGTCCTCTGAAAATTTTCAATTCCAGACAGACTGATATGAATAAATATAGTGTTATATGCCTTATTCCAAATAGAGACAATAATAGCAATAATAATGTTTAGATTGTGCTAAGATAGTAAATCAGATAACTTTAGTACCTCCTCCCTCCAAATTTCATGTAAAACCAATATAAAGAAAACAATATCTATTTCAGCAGGGAACGCATGTCGCGCACTTAACTATGTTGACTATGAGAAGTACATGCGTTATGGCACTTTTCGCCCACATTTTCCATTGAAAAATCTTTTTACTAGGGAAATTAATTAGAATGCGTATGAAACGAATCGTGGCTTGCATTTTGTGGGAATCGCTTTTATATTCACTCATTTTGCATTATTTTACATACCGTTCCCAATTTTTGAACGTACGTTGAATAGCATCCTAGAAACGAATGAAGAAAGAAAACGAAAAAAGGACTATTTATTTCTTTTCCAAAATACATCATACAGATATAAGTTTCAATGTCAGTGTCAATTTTCATTTCATGGAGAAACAATGCTTAAACAAAAAGGAAACGAACCTTCTCTTGTCAAATGGTGATTTGAATTGACAAAGGATGAACTGACATTTAGGTCTTGAAAAGGCGAGCATTACGTTCGCTCTTTTCGGAGTTGTTAGACAAACAGTTATTGAATACATTCAACTCAACGGAAATGAGGGAAAATTGTCTTCTATATTATTTCAGTAGTATGCATACTTTTAGCGGCTCTCACAGTGAACCGATCTTTATAAACGAGGTCTCTAAAGAAAGAAAAATTCACGCAGACGTGACGAATTGCACTTTGACTTTAAAAGTGTGAAGGATTTGTTTAAAAAATCTAAATATTCATATCAAATGCAACGCGCTTAACTCAGTCGGTTATCTTGTTAAATAACTCCTAAACAAAGCTTCTCGGGTTTTAAAAACAAAAGTTTTGAGGCCAAGGCCTGAAAGAAACGTTCTTCACTTTGTAATATACAGGATGAGATATTCTTGGACATTATATTAAATTTCCACTGGTTTGGCACTTATCAATACTCCCAATACCACCTACATTTCTACCCTTGGTGATGGTAGCCATCTTTGTGACGTCACGCTTAGAAAGTTTAGATTCCTCTATCTTATACTGTTTATACTTTCTATGTATACCGTGGTTTGCGCAGACTAAAGAGGTTTATTTGCATAATTATAAATTCAAGATCTGCTCTCACAGCAACAACTAGAAGTACTATTAATAATTGCTTGATAGCGATAAAGATGGTTTCTTATGCATGCAGTAAAAACATTCATTTAATGTTTTGCAGAGGTCTACAAGTGCTGTGTACCTAATTCTGAAGGGATGAGGGTGTACAGTGAAGAGTGAAGACGTGTCTTCTTAGGTTTGGTTTGTGTTTTACCTGTACCAGTATTTTCGTTATCAGCAGAAATTCGGTCAGTTTCGTGTTCAGTCACATTGCTTTCTCAAGAGTAAAAAGCTTTTTTTTAAATTTTAGTGACTTTCATGAAAAGTCAAAGAATATTGAATAATTATTTCAAATATTTTTAAGGGAGTGTTGTGAATTGTTCCAAGAAATCTCTCGATAATACTGCCTAAATCATTAGTGACAATTTCTTTTCCAAATCAAGTGCATTCTTTTTTAAAGTTTGATTATATATCGTGTTAGTACAATAGAAGTTACCTTTATACATTTTTAAACAAATATATACGTTTCGTTAACAACTTTCCGTCTTAGAATGGAAATAGACGAATAGGGAAGGGTGTGGGATTTAACATGCGAGAGTTCTCGCATGGGCACGCGGAGGTAATAGGGAAAAACTTATGCTGTGGCACAACACAAATAACAAACTTTTTGAATTACTATAGTAAAATAGCTTGAAATAAATGAAGAACAAAAATCAAAACGCGCTAGCCTACAATACTACGTGAATTAATTTAAAATAGCAACCAAATTTAAAATTACAGAAAGAATAGCGCAAGTAATTCGACAACTGCCAACGACCACAAGTCCACACGTACGATTTAAATGTTGGCGGTATGTGGAAGTCTGTATATCCAGTGAACGCATATTGTAAATAGTACACTGATATTAAAGTGTGTCGGTTCGCTAAGATATTCAATACATAAACATCGTTTGAGCAACATTCTCATGTACCGAAGTGAAGTTTAAGCATACAGAATATTTTCTAACTGTAATAAAAGAGTATTTATTACGCAACGGTGAAAATATTCGTTTTATTATTTTTTGGCTCTGAATTGCTTTTCTTAAGGTACGTAAGAACGCAGAAAATAATTCAATATCTTTTAGTATACAAATAATTTTTCAATTTTCGCGCCCGAGAAAGCTGGCGCTCTTCCCCTCCAAAACCCCTCTTGTTTCTCATCACAAATCCAGGAAAGTTAAATAATATTGCAAAGAGTAGGGTTGTACTTGCCCGAGCCTATATTTTGGCATGGAAAACTTAGCTTTCTCAACAGTAAAAACCTTTTCTAAAATTTTTGTGTCTGTCAAGGAAAGCTAACTGTCAAAGAACTTCATGTTTTTAAGGAAGTATGAGTTGTTCGAAGAATGTATATCTATAATAATGAACAAACATTTACTGAAAATTTATTTCTAACGTCAATTGCAGTGTTTTTATTTTTTGATAGTGTATAAGTACGAAATTACATTTATAAATTTTTAACAAATAAACACGTTTCATTAAGAACTTTTCTTCTTAATGGAAACGATAGGGAAATGGACAAGGAAAGGGTTGGGATTAACATGCGAGCGTTCTCGCACGGGTAAGCAGTAATTATTGAATACTACTTCTGTAGCATGAATTATTTTATTTCTCTAATATCTATATTTAGAAAGCGATTGCCAGGAAGGTTTTGATAGTAGAGCAGTACAAACGCCAATATATTTTAATTTATCGTTTAATCAATTAATTCTTTAATAATACGACACAAAAAGTAAAAAAGAAATCTTTAAGTCTTGTTGGGGTAATAATGAGGAGTGATAGCAGTTGCATCTATCTTTGGAGACATTTTGAGGTTAACCATAAACTAATCTGATTCGATTTTATTTAAAAACAAAAGGATGTCTTTGTCAATATTACCAAGAAAATTTGATAATGGCCTGGAAAATCACTTTTCAGTGCACTCTATTTGAGTGCACATCCTCGCAAACACAAAATACAAGCGATCTTTTCATGTCAATTATTACACATGCAGACATATGAAATAACACATGAAAGCATAGTATACCTGGGCATTTGTTATTTACAATCCCGTGATTTATACAGAATGACATTAGTAACAGAAGAACAGGTTAAAATAACAGTATTTTCAAGTAATCTTCTCGTCAGAAATATTGTCAATTCCAATTTGTACATTGTATCACATAGCAACTACCGAGAAAGTTCTGAATTGTTTCGGCTGCATAGAAACGAACATTGGAATCCCGCTGCATCGTGTCTCGCAAGTAGGAGAGCAGAACGAAGTGTGAAATTAAAAAAAAGGAACCGCAATGAAATCGCAAAATACAGAGAAAGTGCGCATCTCTTCTAAAGTGCTTAATTCTAACATGAAAAGACCTAGGAAGAAACCCTTGAAACCACAACGGGGCTGTGTGCCATCTCTTTATGGTTATGCGTCGTATCGGAAAGTATGGTGTCATTTGAGAAAACGTGAACAATTATGTGATGGCATAATACGAACAGTTGATGGAGAAGTAATCGGCGTACACAGAGCTTTGTTATCCGCAATAAGTCCATATTTTAAGGCAGTATTTACAAATATTCTTCAAGGTGGTCGACCAGAAAGAACCGAAGTAACTGTAGACATTTCCAAAAATATCCTTGAAACTATATTGGATTATGCTTACACAGGCCATTGTCGCGTATCTTCTGCTAATGTTGAGGACCTTTTATCTGCAGCAGATAGATATGAAGTGTTAGGTGTGGTTGATAGATGCTGTTATTTTCTCAGATGTGCGATGAATTCAAAGAACTGTCTTGGTATTTCAAAATTTGCTCGTCTTTTCTGTTGTACGGATCTAAAAAATGATGCTGAGAAATATATTTTGGAAAAATTTCATGATGTTCGGCAAGAAAGTTTAGAGTTTTATGAATTAACGGCATACGAACTCCGAAACATCTTGGAGAATGATAATCTCAATGTGAGAAGTGAAGAAGCCGTTTTCGAAGCTGTGGCTGCATGGGTTTCCTGGAACGCTCCTGAAAGGAAAGTCTTTTTGCCTCAACTGATATCATGTCCGCGTTACGGGCTAATGAACGAACATTATTTCTGGAAAGTGGTGCAGCAATATCCACGTGTTACGGAAAGTTCGGTGAGTTGACTGACATTTTAAAAACATGTTTTCAGGAAGGCCAACTTTTAAAAAAATGTCCATCATTGAATGGATATCAAGAAAAAATCATTAAAACATCATTATATTTTCGGGAATTATGAATTCTTATTTCTGAGGGCTAGTTTTTGTAGTCAATAGTCGGCCGACTAATTTTTATAGTCGAAAATTTTCTTGTAAAAAGTGAATGTTTTTTAACGTTTACATTATACGGTAGAAAATTTTAGGAAACAAACTCATTTTTATAGTAAAACATCAAATAGAAAGCCGGGATACAAGTCTGAGATTCTCTGGCTTATTATACACAAATAATATACGCGAATAATAGTAATATTTGGTATAAAATAACATAAACAAGTCAAAAACAGTAACACTTGAAACTGCGTAAAACAACATGTATTTTCTTCATCTCAACATTATGTGCTTCTGACAGATTTACTCACAAAATCACTTTAAAACATTCGTCTTGAGAATCTTGTTATGATCAATCTCAAAACCCTAACCTAAACTGGTTAACAATACACTGTCTTAACAATATATCATTGTCTGAGAAATAAACTAAGGAAACGCGGAAACGTGTGGCTTACGAGCATTTGAAATGCCGGAATGGACTTGACTATGAAACATAGAAAATTAACAAGAAATAGATCACCACCCGCAGTTCCTACGAGCAATAAAACAAAGCACAATAAAAAGAAGAAAGCTTTGAAATACCGAAAATGCGTTTGTTCACCTTCCAGTCACGGACACGTCGATTTTCCAAGAGTGTGGAACGAACTTCGTTTACGGCAACAACTTTGCGATGGAATAATTCACAGTAGTGATGGGAAAGCTCTCCATGTGCACAGGGCGCTGTTATCTGCTGCTAGTTCACATTTCAAAGCCCTTTTCACAGCTGCGCATCGAAGTTCGAGATCTGAAACAAATGAAGTTAATGTTGACATAAGTTCTGAATTACTAGAATTAATTTTGGATTATGCATACACAGGACGCTGCAATGTGACTTTAAATAACGTTCAGCAGTTGCTGCCAGCATCTGATCGCTATGCCGTTTTTGGAGTCGTTCAACAGTGCTGTGCTTATTTGATCGAAGAAATGCGTCCAGATAATTGTTTAGGCATTTTTAGATTTGCTTGCCCTTATTTCTGCAGCGCTTTAGAAGAACGTGGTAGACGGTACATAGCACATAACTTCAAAAACATTCTAGATCAAAGCACAGAGTTTTTCGATCTAACAGCTGAAGAACTTGATGCAATATTAAGCGACGACGAACTCAATGTAGCCCACGAAGAAGTAGTGTTTGACTCCATTACGAAATGGATTGATGCAGATCCCGATCTCAGAAGACCCTGGTTTGGTACACTAATTCACAGTCCTAGATACGGACTCATGAGCTTCAAGTTTTTTACGGAATCTGTCATGAGTAATCCTTATATTTGCGAGAACGCGGTAAGGCACAGATCAGTTACACTAACCTATAAGTAACTCATGTACATTTCATCTCAGAAATAATGAATGAACAATGCTTAGAATTGTTAAAAATATGAAAAAATATACTGACTTGAAAGTTGAATATGTTGGAATGAGTCATCTGGTCCCTTAATAGTTACGTTAGGTAAATTATTTCACTAGATAACATTACATGTAAAGCCACTCTTGACGCCATTCATTGGAAAGCAACGCGAGCTCACTCTAGGGAAGTTTGATTGAAACTGAAAACAATCCTTAGCGTTCTACAAGAGATTTGCGTTGTTTCCAAAATGGCCGATTCAATTTTAGATTTTTTGCGTTCAGCATACAACCTTTTTCTGGTAACAGGATTTGCAGAACAGCTTGTACCCAGCATCATTATTCCTCGCCAAACTGGATTCGAAGCGAGGTTCAGAGGTGGACCTCAACGATCCGGTGGCTCGTCCACGCATCCCCTACGAAATCCTCTTCGCAATCGGCGGTTGGAGTGCGGGCAGCCCCACAAGTTTTGTGGAGACATATGATACCAGGCCAGTTTGTCACTGAAACTTTTTAAACAGCGCGTATGAGAATTTAATGTAATATTTCTTTGAACTTACGTAATATCCAAAGCAAAACGCGTTATTACACTAGTTGTAGATGGAACTGCACTGATGCCACGGAATGTCACGTTTCAGCCATTAAATGAGAAATTGACACCTACAACAATGCAAATTTTTGAAGTGAGACTAGTGTTGGTTTGTGGATACGGGAATCTTCTTGCATTGCACAATCACAAAACGACAGCACTACGCCATGTTGCCTTCATTTATAAATTATTAAAAATAAAGTCGAACCCAATTTCGGAGTTCTCATTCGAGTTCCTAGTAACACGAGTCTTACTTTCTCCTGTGTAAAATTTATTCATGAAACAGATAAATTTGTCAACAGAAAATCAAGTAAATGTAGAAAGTATATGCTAAGTGGTAGATAACTTTATCTATGGAAGGCCTAACGCAAGTTCACAGATTAACGTTAAGAATCGACTTTTCCTAATGAGCGTTAAGTTTTCCCTTAGTTCTGTTTCCTGAATAATGAATTTTATGTACATGTTCAAAAGATGAAAATGAAATGAAAACAGATGCCGACAACATAGTGATGAACGTAGATTAATTTTTATGGCCGAAAGCCACGACCGCTTGGCAAAAAGTGTCTTTCAGAACGTGTGTTCAAAAATATTTGAATATATCTCAATGTTCACCTAAATAAACTTAACGCAAACCAAGAGGCATCGAATGTTCACGATCTTGCAAAGTTCGAGGTATTGGGGGTGAACGAAAAAAATACATTTCTACTTGTGTTGTTTTAAGTATGTGTAACACTCTTCAAGACATGCCTGACATTCTCGATTAAGATTGTCATAACTAAATTTGCTTTGTCTAGTTTTACTATTTATTTTCAGCTAAATCAATTTTTTTATAACCACTGGGATCTACAGTTGTGAACAGTGATTTTTCCACTGAAATTTTAATATCAATTCAACCATAACCATAGCATACTTATCTTTTTATTTAGAGGAGAGCAGATTACTTGTTTTACGATTTTTTTGTCAAAAACAATTATTAATCTAATATTTCAAATTTTTTAAAACATTGCCATTAAATGAATTAAATGTTTTCAAAAAAGAAAACACTGTATACACACAAAACGAGTATAATAGTAAAATAAAGTACATAATAGTAATAAAGTCGTAAATGTAATAGTAATAGTATGTATTAGTAATAAAGAAGTAAAATAACGAGTATGATAAAAATATTAAAATATAAAAAAATGAGAATTGGTATTGAAAATTAAGCAAAATGAAAGTAACATTATATTATTACTTAAAGATATAAGCCATAGAATCAGAACGTGAAATCTTCAATCCTAATATTAAATTAATAATTTTCTTTTTTTAACAATTAGTAGACTACTTTATTCATCATACTTTTTTATTACAATTGTTTCATGAAGCAGTGGGTTCCATTGTAGCCAATGTTCAAATGTGACATTGTCTACTCAGGGTAATTGTCAATTTGCTCTGGGGAGGAGATGCTGTCGAATATTTAAAAACCATAAATATATGAACAATCAGAGGTGATGTTATAAAACCAGCACTCATCACAAGAAGTGCAGACTAATTTACTAATATTGCCAGTTATAACAATGCTTGATATATCCTCTCATACTCTTGGGGCTCTCTAGCTCTTGTGAACACAGTTTTAATTGTAATAAATGAATACACAAAAACTTTTGGCACAAATTTAAGGTGGATAAAACAATATCTTCATCAAAACATTTTCTCAGTACTCCTGGAAATATTTTAAAATAATTTAATTTACCATTTAACATTAATTTTGCATTGAAAACCCTCACAGTACACTATATTAGAATATTTTAAAAGTACTTTCAATTTTTACTTTTTCGTATAAGTAGGATAGTTTGTTCAGTTATAAGACCAATTTCTTTGATACAAAATACTAAGTTAAATGAGAAAGTGTAGTTGTCGAGTAACATTTAGAAATAATTCTCATTCATTTAACGAAAGTTGTTTTAGGTCTGAGATATTTCCTGTTATTTCTGTCATTCCGCCAACTAGAAAATGTTCGCATGAAAGCAAATTGTTTATGTTCCTAAAATTGAAAAAGAATGCACATTGAAGCTTATATTTGAAGATATTGTATATTTTCATGGATTATTCTTTAAATTATTATCGCGACTTTGGTTAAAAGCGTGATGAAAGTAAAGAACTGTTTGATTCGTCGATTTACCTCAGAGGTTCAACATCTTTGAATCTCTCAATTTCATTCTCATATAATTTGAATCAATTCTTAAAAAGTTCTTTAGAGGGACGACATCGGAACGAACTAAATCTCTCGTGAAAACCATTCCAAACCCTTAATTGCAGTCGCTGAACTGATTCTTCCAAGGCATTATCAACTGGCGCTCCCGGTAATAAACTACTGACTTAGGTGTGATCCTAAGGTTTCCAGAATCTCCCCACTACTGTCCTTGGGTATGCGGTCAGCCATGTTGCTGATCTCAACACTTCCCAAGCTCGTGAGAGCGTGAGGTGTAGTGGGGAGATTCTGGAAACCTTAGGATCAAACTTTGTACTCCACGAAGCATACGCCTTTGCCTTTTGGCTCACGCCTTTTAGCTTTTGGCTGCAATACAGGCTTATGTGGCTCAGGGCATTTGTTGCCGTCACCGTAGAGATACTTGAGATCCTACGGTTCGAGTCCCGACGCTAGCTACATAGCTAGCGCGAATTCAGCCGCTGCCTGTAGGAGAATTCTAGAGCCGGCTGTGTTGATCGGTAGTTTTCCGTTGTTTCTCCGATCAGCACCAGGCTATTTTCGGAGCAGTAGCCTAACAAACAGGCCACGACGCGCGCACGATCTTTCTTCTTCCTTGTCCTATCCTCACCCCTTACACACACACTTACAAGCACTACACTACTACACATGTCGGGAGCTTAGAGCTTGTCCCAGTGGAGCGAGACGCCTGTTAGGGGAATCCCACGAGACATGTAGTAGGCCGGTCCCTCCACCGGGGGATCATCGCCACCTTCCGCGGTACACTACACTTACGGAACTAATAACGCACCCGGAATCACCAATTAATAAATCCAAGCAAAATGGCAGAAAAATATACATTTCACGGAGCGATGCGGTCTTCGGAAAGGCTTAGCTATCGAACCTGTAAAAATAATCTCATTTGGTTTGAACCAACCATTTGTATACTGAATATATAATTTGAATAGGGATGAGTAAATAGAATAAGGTAGATGAAAAGAGATAACTATAGAGAAAGTCCTGTAATTCTGAATAAACATCGATGTCTAGAGTTCGACGGAAATTTTGGGGGTCCCTGTTACCGAAAAGTGGTTATTTTTCAAAACGTAGTTTCGTCTTTTTTCTTTAAAATAGAAATTTTCACGTAATTTTCAGTGAAATAGTAACAATGTACAAAATATCTGGAACAAGATTTTCTTAAAAATGGCTTCAAATTTTGTACTTATTTGCTTTTCTCAAATATAATGTAGGTTTAATAATATGGCATAGGTGCAATTCCCATTAAAAACTCCGGAATTTCGGGAATTACAAAAAAAAAAAAAACTTGTGTCTGCCCTTCACTTTCAATTATAAATGTTAGAAATGTTTACTGTACTTATGCATGTTGAAAATATAACACATGTGCATTTTATACAATAATTTGCCCTTGAAAATTTTCTTTTTGTGGTTTATATTAACTTGTAATATTTAACTTATCTTCTTGGAATGTTTTCTCAAAGAATGTCATTATCATTTTTCACATTTTGTTGTTTCCAAATTGTAGGGCTGACAGATGGTTCCTCTCTGTGAACACAGATGTGACACCTAGAGCATATCATGGTCTATGTGCACTGGATAGTCTCATATACATGATTGGTGGTTTTGATGGAAATGAACACTTCAACTCAGTTCGCTGTTTCAATCCAATTACTCGAAAATGGAAAGAACGTGCCTGCATGTACCATGCCAGGTGTTACGTGAGTGTCTGTACCTTAGGTATGTTTTCAAATGCTGTAAAATAATGTCATCTATTTTGTTCCAATATATAAAATATTTACTTTTATATTACATTAGTTACTATCATGCTGCAACACCTTGAATATTAATAACTTTATCAGGCCTACTGCTCAATCAGAAACAGGCCTTGATCCTTCAGAACAATATGATGATATTAATTATTAAAATTTATTATGTGTAAAAATAAACATTGCTTATTGCAAAGAAGCACTTTTCTTTTCTATTTGGCCCAATTTCAAATCTTTCCTACTACTAAAAATTCAATTTGTCAGAGAGAAACTTTGCTACCTATAAATCTTGGTATAAGTGCATATTTGTATGAGAAGTGCATTTTTTTGATTTGTTATAAGAAAACTTTGAGATGTGAAAGTAATAAGTCTTCAGGGTTCACAATTTCCAGAAGTTTGAGAAGCTTATGAAATTGAATGTCCCAAGGTTTTAGTAATGATTGGTTACTATATTGCACAACTAGAGTGGTAAGATCATAAGTCAAAAAATGTTGATTTGAGTTGTTACTCTTTGAAAATGGTACCAAAGCCTTCAGTAGGGTATAAAAAGGTAAATAGTACAAACCAGTTTCCAGGAAAGAAATTATTTCAAAGCCTGATTTTGTATTATAATTGGAAGATTTAAAATTCCTCTCCTGCAAAACTGTTTTGAATTGTATTCTTATTACTGTAGGTGTGCAATGTATTTCAAATGTAATTTGCAATTGGAAAATTTACTTTTATACTCATTTAATCAAATTATTTCAAAATGCTTGTGGTAGCAATAGATATGCTTTTGATATGAGAAAGATACCATAAATATGCTATTTGTTTTAAAATGTATTTTATGGTCAACAAACAATTGAGTTCTTACCTAAACAGTTTTGAGGAATTTTTTTAGGGTGTTCCACATGTTCTTATTTATGCCTGTTGAAATTGATTCTAATTCATTTTTAATAAATTTACTGAACTGATTTCTTGCAATTTAAATTTGGATAAACCCACAAAAACCTTTTATGGATGGCACTTTACATGAAAACGATAGTGAAGTATTATGTTTCAGACCACCTCTGATGAACTTACTGCCTGCTTCAGGAGGAAGGATCTATGCAATGGGAGGTTACAATGGCCGGACAAGAATGAATTCTGCTGAAAGATACAATCCTAACAGCAATCAATGGGAAATCATTCCTTCTATGCAGAGACAACGTTCTGATGCCAGTGCAGCAGCATTGAATGACAAGGTACTTTACATTACACTCCAAAAAACTCTCTATAAATGAAAATTTGTTGTAACGAAATACATACGCTACACAAATTCTTTGATTAACAAGAGTAAGATGTACATGTAATTACATGTTTCAGATATATATTGTTGGTGGGTTCAATGGTCAAGAGGTTTTAAGTTCTGCTGAAATGTTTGATCCACTATCAAATCAATGGTCATATATTCACCCAATGACTAGTGCTCGCTCAGGAGTAAGCCTAGTAGCATACAAAGGTTGTTTGTATGCCTTGGGAGGATTCAATGGTTTCACTCGTTTGAATACAGGTAAGAACATATTCCAATTAGTCATTTGAGGAGAGACATTTCAAATAGGGCTATTCCTCAAAAAGATAATAAAATACAAATTAGAAATGAAATAGAGAATTCCTTATTGTTTCAGGAGAGAAGTATGATCCATCACAATCGTTGGATTGGCATGAAGTGACAGAAATGTTCAGTCCTCGAAGCAACTTTGCTACTGTGGTCCTGGATGACATGATATTTGTCATTGGTGGATTTAATGGTAACATGTCCAGCAGACCAAATTGCAGACAACAGTAAAAGCAATTTTTTCGATTTTATTTGCTTATCAGGCACGATTTCATAAGTAGGATTTAGTATTTCTATGAAAACTAATCAATAATTTGGCATACAGTACACAAATTTTGATGTAGTCAGGTAATTTGATTTGATTTGGATTTATTCCATTAGAGCTTGCACCGGCTGGGACGGTGCCCCTCTGGTGGGAGATACCTGGATAGGAAAACCCCCAACATGTAGGTCACCGCCGGATATCGCCATTCAGCCGGGAAAGAACATAGTCACATCCTCCTATAACACATGCACTACACTGACGAGACTATGACCATTGAGGTTGACGCGCTCGGAAACTAATCCATCAGAATAGAAACCTCTTTGCCATCAAACAGCACAGAGAGCATCGCTAGGAGTTTTAGTTCTCTCATTCTCCCTTTTTTGCGGAGTGGAGACGTCGCCGTCTCTGAACGGGTTTTAGCACTGACTGATATTTGGAGCCATTGGAATCCTTACCAAACACTTCTTGAATCATCCGACGGCTCGCCAAGTTTGGTACGACCTACTACCGACCATAGGTTTATTCTATCGCGTGCCCTGACGCTCCAGGAGCTTGGGGCCGACAGTCGCGCGCCTCCATGTATTGACAGACCCCTGCCACCAGCCCCGGCTGGGGGGAATATTCTGGGATACTCGTGCCAGAAAAAAACAACAAACTATTTAATGTGGCTAATGAGCACAATTATCACAATTCACATTTATTGATACTCGTTATTTTAATAAATAAACACAAACCTCTCGATTTATGTGCTTTATTTTACAAACTTTTAAACGTTTTCGACTAGAGATGTTGGACGAACGTAAAGGGCTAAGGAAGCTCTACAGCGTCATTTCCCGCTAAAGGCGCTCATCATTCGTGCAATGCCTCTCGTATCCTTCGAGTAGTTGGGTCATTGCATGCTGCTTCCGGTGCCTCAGATCTGGCTGTCTTCCGGTGTCGTGTAATTTAGCGTCAATCAGAGTAGACACAACGTAAGCAGTAGCGTAACCGCCTGCAAAACTTTTATTCAGCCCTCTGTATAAAAGTGTATAGCAAACACAAGTAATGCTAGTACCTTTAATGACAAAAGTACTCCCTAAAAAAAGGCCCTCTTTTACGCCTGCCTGCCTGCCCGCCCGCCCGCATTGCAGGCCTTGCCGGCCCGAACGTTACGCTACTGACTATGTAGTAGATCTCAACTTTGGGACTTCGCAGGATGGCAGTCGAAACCTCAAGACTCAGTTAACTAGATGTGTTATAACAGCACATATTTTCTCGCATTACTGAGATCGGATACGTATTGTTATAATACAATTTTTGCCCCTGTAACACTTCAGAAATCACTAGAAAATGTCCAAACCAAGCTCTACTTCTACAAAAATGAATAAATGTCAACTGTTACAGTATTTGCAATGCTTACTACACACAAGCAAGGACAATTTCACACAAGCTTGACTCGAATACAAAGAAGTAATTTTCAATTTTTGAATACCATAATTAGTGGTTAAATCATTTACAATAAAACAAGTAAATAAATTAAACATCCAAAATTGAAGGTCATCATATATATTGCCATATGAATGCAGAAAAATAACTTTACGAATTTATTGGTTTCTATTATTTAAATATTATGTCAGGAACACAATAGACATGTTTGTTCGAAATTAATCCTTTGAAAGCACATATAGTATGTGATCAAAAGTATCCGCACACATGGGCTGAAAATGTCATACCAGTTCATGGCGCTCTCCATCGGTAATGCTGGAATTCAATAGGGTGTTATCCCACCCTTAGCTCTGATAACAGCTTCCACTTTCACAGGCACACTTTCAATCAGGTGCTGGATTAACAATCATCATCATGGGAGATTAAAAATAAATACCTTTTAATTTTCGAAAATCCAAACGTCTTACTGATATGGCACTTGTACCAAACAATTCAGTGTAACGTCCTCTATTAAACGTTTAAAGAAAAGATGTAGAACTGCTTTTGAGAAAATATTATTTATGTATTTGTGGGAAACTTATCATGAGTTCACTCAAAATTATGTGAAAACTACTACTAAAATTTTGAAAAAAGTATTTATGAAATGACTTTAAGATATAATAATGAGGAATAGATTTGCATTAAGAAAGAAATTTCTAGCTTCAATAGTTTAAGGTACTTTTTGTTTTTTATAGCAAACTTACTATATTAAATCTGTATTTTAATCAGCAATGATTTAAATGAAGCCACATAAAAGTTCATGTAGACCTATTGTTTCAGGAACAACAACAATAGCTTACGTTGAATGTTATGATGCCGAAACTAATGAATGGTATGATGCCTCTCCCATGAATCTCAATCGAAGTGCTCTAAGTGCCTGTGTTATACCAGGTTTGCCTAATGCAAGAGAGTACTCCTATCTCTCCAAGGCTCAAGAAATTGGCCAAGGAGCTTCCAGCGATGCTGCATCTCACTGATAACAGCATCAAAGAACAACTTCTAACATAATAGTAAGAGGATATTTGTGAAAAACAAATAGTTTAAGAAAGCATGACAGACATTAAGATGCTTATGATAGAAAACAGACAACTTGAAATAATTTGCAAAGCAATGACTCATTTATAACAGCTTCTGATTTTGAGAGTTATTAATAAACAATAATATTAAAAATATACCCACAACAAAATTATGGTCAACACACACCAAAAAAAAGAAAAAAGAATGACAATGTCATACAAGTATTTATGGTACCTGCTTCCAAATTCAAAGCTGAGTATTTCACTTTCTATGAAAGTGAAACACTATTTTTCAATTGTAAGACTACACAATGAATTCACTTTTTCACTGACTAGTTTTTCAGTTTTTAATAGTTCAGAGGTATTTACAAGTTAAAAGAAAACTCATCACTTCTCAAACAAGCACACTTTTAAAATTGTAGGAAAAAGAATAGAAATAATTGACTAGGATATATGAATTATTTATTACACAATGTGAGTGTTTTCTTTTAACTCCTTCAGCCATTCAGATATTTGGTGACAGTCAGCAGTTCAAATAGCCAAAATGGAAAAACAAAAAATGATAGCAGAAAATAAGTAAAAATTAAGTGATGCTTTATCATACAAATCTAAATGATCAGCTTATACAAATTTTTATCTTGAATAAATAATGTATTAGTCTGAGAGATAACATTTTAAAGTATTCAGATATTAAACTGCCACACAAAATTTGAGCATTAATTAAAAGTTCTACTACAATTGAACAATACAAAGTCCTTCAAAAAAATATCTAAGTAACAAACACGAAATATAAATCACACATCTTCTACTAACTAAATGGAAATTTTAAGAAATTTGTGTGTGCTATATTGAATTTCTTAATCATATTAATGAATCATTTAAGTGCCTGTTAAAAAGTTTTCTGACTTGAAAAATTAAATTAAACATAAAAGGACTGTCAGAAAAGAAGACATCCTCCTGGAGTAAACAACCACACCAAAATTACCAGCAACTGAATTTAAGATGCAAATGAGGTTATTCCTTTGGAATAGAAAATAAATTATTCTTTGTGGTTATTTATATCCAAATTTCCATTCACTATTAGTTTTAAAATGACATTTTCTTTTCTTGAAATTGTAAATTTCGGTACTGCTCAGACTTGCTTTCTGTCATTTAAAAAGTGAGCTATTTATTAGTTTAGAAAGAATAACAAAGAAACTTTGGAAAGTTCATAATTGGGTTTTTAAAAGATCACACATCCTGTGTCTTTCTTTGTATTAGTCATGTAGAAAATAATGGCTAGATAAGGAAGCTGAGACATTCTATTTTGTTTTTAAAGGATTTCAAAACCACAATGGAAACTCCATTTCATTATATATTTTTCATGAAGCTGTTATGGATTAGGCAAGGTTTTGCATTCTTTGAAAATAAAAAATACTCTGTAAGTATATGAACTGAACTTTAAGAGTACCAAATGAAATGAATAGAAGTTGAACTATACCAAAGTTCAAATAAAAGTTCTACTAGATAAATGTATCCAATGCCAAGCATATTGTTTTCAAATGTCTTTAAAAAATCAAACTCCCCACTCAGAATGCAGTAAAAGGGCAAACATATCCTGGATGATGTGGTATAGTTAAATGGCAATAACATGATGCAAATTATGTTATGTACTATGTTTATTTTTTAAGTTTGTATTTGTATACCTTAGAAAGTTTAAGACTTTTTATATTTTTTAATAATAACAGGCATGTTATTTATTTATGTCAAGATAAACATATCAAAGATAATAAAGATGATTTTAACATCATATCATCAAGAACTAAAATATGATGTATTTAGTACATACAAATATAATTTGTTTTATATAGTATTAAAATATATGAACTTGCTTATTTATACTTTTTAAACTGGAGTTATACAAGTTGGAAGCAAGAATATTAAATTAATTATAATGATTCCAAAACACATTTCTGTGTTTTGAAATCATTATAATTTCGAATCATATTTCACCTTTTGGAAGCTTACAAATGAGTAGTCCATGTCTGTTTAGTTTCTGACTGAAGATTCCTGGGTACCACATGCCGTGATTGTATATTTTGAAATTTGTCTTATTGCTGTGTATATTATTAATTTGTCAATTTTATTTGCAATCAAAATATTAGCGAATAAATCAAGAAAACACCTTTAAAGATAATTGTTTATTTCATAATGGAAAATTGATTTTACAATTCATAGATGACGTAGATAAAATATTACCTTAGGTTACTTCCCAATATATTAAAAATATTGAAGTCTCTGTATAGCATAAACATGTTGAAAATAATAAAAATATTCTGTATAAAAATAGGAAATAGTGAATTTATGAGCAAAAAATATTTAAAAATATTACTGTATGATCATTCCCTGACTAAGTACTGTATATTACTTTAATAATTATGAAAAATTCGATATGCCTACAAAGAAGCTTACAGATCTGATGTTGAGAAAACTTTTTGAAAAGGTGCAGTTCACTCTGCTTTCCATGCTAACCAACTTGCAGGATTTTTAATTGTTATTTGATCTAACATCTCTTGCGAAAAGCCTCTTGTCAACATTTTTGGTAAAATATTAGTTAAAATGTGAGAATACCCATGACCTCCGTATTTAATCTGCAAAGTAAGATGAATTAATAAAATAAGTAGGCAAAAAAGGAATTTATAATGAAGGTACTGCTTTGCACGACACTTACTAGACGATGTTTAGTGTGGACATCATGAGAAATAAGAATTTGTTGCAAATGATTGTTTTCCAGAAGCAATTTCACTTTACTTATTCTTTGAGCATCAGATGGCATATCAGTTGCAGGATCAATCTGGTAATGGGAACATTCTGTTCCGAACAAGTCAAACTGGCAGTATGTACCCAACTTTGCAAAGTCCAGCAGATCACCATCTTGAACTAACGTTCCTTCAAACAAAAAGTTTTGAAAGAAACATTTTATATAGCTTAATAGGATCATAAGATACTACTTCAATGAATTCACTTATTCATTCTATCAATATATGTGCGTCTAACCATTACTTCTGGATCTATAGTAACCATTTTCCATTAAATCAATTTAATTCCCTAAAATTAATAAATCACTCAGATCAAACTCAAAAGAAAGAGCTATTTCAAAGGAATTTTTTAAACAGATAAATTTAAAATGTTTGTCAGATTCTAAACTTTGATGCCTCCACACACCAATAAATGTGCAAAAGAATATGATAAAATACATGAACAATAAGTAAGGAACACCATTAAATACTTGAACTGCGAGCAAAATGAATATCAATTTATTTAAAAAGGAAAATGGGTTGAAATATCATATTGTTTGAGTTTTTATCTTTTCTATCAAAACACTCTCATGCAACAGTGATATCACAGCTCAATTTTTATTTGGATTTGCTTTTCTTCATTTAGTATTGATAGTTACATTCTGCTCAAGCACATTTGAAAAATCTTTGTAAAAGGATCACATTACCTGTAACATTCAGCTTTATCGATGGTATATTTGCATTAATAATGAAAGTTAATTCAACTTATGCAAAACTTACGAAAAATCAATGATTCTTGGAATTTTAGAGAGAGTCAACTTTCATCCAATCTAATTCTTAAAGAGGAGGTCAATGCTCTGCTACAATGTAAGGTGGGCTATTTAATTTTTATTCACTAATATTATAATAAAAACTTAGATATTGAATTTTATAATGGAACTTACTGTCCAAGTGTGACATTACAGTTTTTGAAGACTTTCCACCTGCTTCTAGAAACAAACGCATGATTTCAAATGGAGCCTTGGGATGTCTTCCAGGGTGAAAACTAACAGGACATCTCAAATGCTCCTGTACTGCAGCGGTTGCTCGAATGGCTCGGATCTCAAATTCTAGGCATTTCAGATTGATGGTAAGTGACATTTATTTCAAATAAAAGTGTTCATATTCAAAAAGAAATAAAAAAATCAGACCATGAAGAGGCCAAGCACTCCCAACCTCTCCAATAAATCCACATTTGATATTCAAATTATCAATGCAACCTTCAGTTAATTCTTTCAGTATTGTCTCATATAAATCTTGCTGGGATTTTTGGAGAACACTTTGAGGCTGAACAAGAGCAACATAGTGACCTGATAAACAGAAAAAAATATTTGATTTTTTTTTTCAAACTGAACCCATCTTTTCTGCAAATTTTGTATTTCAGGTACCTGTTCCAGCAACTACATTGACTCCAGATGCTTCTGATACATTTTTCATTAATTGAACATTTCTACCCAATCCATGGGAAGTGTTCTCGACAATGGTGCCCCCACCAGCATTTTTGTACGTCAAAACTTCTTTGTTTATTGCATTATGTGTATCTCTATCGCAGAATTCTATGTTATATTTGCTACTGTACCTGAAAGCAAACATCATAACCTTAAACTAATGTTCTTTTTTTAAATTTCAGATTACGAAGTTAATAAAGTTCATAATCGTTTCATTTTACTTTTCTAAAACTATTGATCTGTTATATTAGGAATATAATTTTATCTTCGAGACAACGTGTAACTTTTATTTTGCGTGTAATTTTTTACCTACAAATTACATTATTGCTCCTATACGTACGGATACTGGCGAACGTAGCCAACGTTTTCCAGGTGAATAGTATTGTCAAACACATTTTCAATACTCTTCGGAGGTGCGACATAGAATTTATCAAAGTTGAGAGAAAAATGCTCGTGTGTTAATGTTCTTCCCAATGATTCTGGAGGAATCGGTCCCAGTACTTTGTTTTTAAGAAAACAGAAACAACAGTAAATCGTTAATTTGCGTCAAATCAACACAGATTTATTCTATGTAAAAGATTTACACGTTTCTTTATAGTAATAAACTTCGTACCTGTCTGAACTTTCAAGTCCATTTCGAGAATTTTTTGTTCTCGCGAAGAGGCTATCTGGCGTGGTAATGTAGTATGTAAGTGTTGAATTTCAATGCATTCATCAGACGGGAAAAAAACAACCTTATCTGGGGCGACACATAATGAGCTTACCACGGAGTACAAAGGAACTCGAATGTGATGTAAGCACGAGAAGGTCGGCCCGTCTTCACATTCAAACACAGCCGCGGAAAGCACGTATTTGTAACAGTAAATCGTAGTTACGTCGAAGCAGAGTACTATCAGGCGTAACGGCGGCTAAAAATAAAATCCTATGCGGGAGACTCGAGAACCCTGCAATACTGTAAACTGGCAAGCAAACGCAAACCGTACCAAAACGATATAATAATATTATTATTTATTACTACTATAATACAATTAAAGTCTTCAAAACTGCTCTTTTGACACGAAAAACACGATATTTTCCTAGTCACAACATGAAAAAAGTCATTTGTGCAATTAAAAAAGTCCTGGAAATGAACTTTACGTTATATTAAAAAGCGTGATTGGCACTTCGTGATTCGAAAGGCTTGAAGAAAAAGTTAGGAGCCGTTTATGAGAAAATAGCGTTTCAACTTTTCGAGAAATGCGAATTTCGAGCTAGTTTTGACAAAACCGTTGAGTTTTCGAGAAACTTTATATAACATTATTAAAAGCACAAATTCTCATAAATATAATAATGTGTACAAATCGCCGCTAGGGTAAATATTCACAGCATGACAGACAATAAAACTAAATTTCTGTAATTTTTGAAAACAATGTTTTTCAATAACGCAGAGCTTTGGCTCAGGCCAGCTCAACAGGGTATACCATACATTCAGTATGGACAAATTCGCACGCGTAGTTTAGGTGCTATTGTTGTTCACATACACCAGACCGACGGTTGGACTCACAGACGTTTCGGGGAAAAACAATGCTTTTTCGGAATCGGGGGACCCCAAAACGTGTATTTCTCGAAATGTATTTTCCGCAGCATTACAAAACTTTCCCTATACTACGTAAATTTTTCCATATATACGTGTACGGGACAGTAAAAAGTGGATAAGAAATAAATTTAGATAATTTATCAATTTTCATTCATTCAATGATTCATTAATAAATTAATATAATAGACTGCATTTACGAAAGTATCTCTATGCTCATCTACTGCTTAGGAAAATGAACTTTGCCACAATACTTCTTAAAATTACACAAAAAACACTAATATTTTGAAAGTAATGCGGGATAAACTGATTTAAAAATCTAATATAGATAAATATATATAATATTAATAATGAAATCTCTAGCTTAAACAGTGGTGCAGCACAGGTTTGGTATTTCAAGTTCAAAAAATGTGAACTTGAAATACCAAAATAGTGAAAAGAAAAATTACACAACCACTCATATTTAAAAAAAATGAACATGTCCATATTAAAAAATCTAATTTTGAAGAACAGATTTCATGAAGAAGACACCCTCTATCATCAATATTGTGGTTTTGCAGTTTTAAAATTTTGCAATTTTCAAAAATGCAAAGTTCGTCGAAAATGGGAACTACGACGAGTTTACTACGCCACATTCGAGAAAAACAAAGAAAACATTTGGAACAGTTTTTGTCGAAACTGTTTAAATATTATCTATTTTACGCAAAAAACAATTGTCGGAATTATTGTTTAAACATTGTCAATATTTCACGCACAAAGTCCGAAAACATCTCAGATTTTCGAAAATTTGTACTTGACTATTTAAAGACAACTTTGAAGATCACATTTCATTTAAAAATCTCCATCTTCAATATAGTAGTTGTAGGAAGACGTTGAAAAAATTGAACTTTTAAAATTTTCGAAAATTATAAGAATTTAACGAGAATGAGACACCTTATTTTTTAAGCGTCTTTTGTTTTGAGACAATTTTTTGATATTGTTGAAGCTTCAGTAGTAGTATCTCTAAATATTACAATAACCATTTCAAATTCTAGAGGTTTCGACATCCGAAAGATCGATCAATCGATCAGGAAATCACATTTTTGACGAAAATTCTGATGTTTTAGCCGCTGGTGTTGTTTACAGACGTTTTTTCGTAAACCAATGTTTCAGCATCATGGAGTTATAAAACGTAGTTTTAACTACATAACGTGTTAGAAGAAGAAATTGACTATATTTGTAATAAGATTTATTCACTTTTCAATATCAGGGCCGGGCCTCCAAATAGGAGATTTCTGTCGAAAATCACAGTTTTTGCAGCAGCATTACAATGCTTTCTCTACGCAACGTAAGTAATAAAAAAAGAAACTAGTGGTATTTTAACACACACTTTTCTTTCATTATTTCTATCTTTTCCAATTTTAGAAAATTCAGAAAATACAATGAACTTGAGACCTGCAGTTTTCTTTAAGCGTTCTTTTGTGGTATCCGAGGAAAAAAATTGAAGAACAAATTCGATTTAAGACAAACTTCTCTATCTTCAAATTTGTAATTTTGCAATGGCAACTTTTAGCAAATGGGACAACCGCCAAAACTTTTGTGTTGGACTTGATATTATATTAATAGTTCCGGTGTTGTATTTTTAACACCGAAGACTTTTTTATTCTTAAAACCCTTATACTAAAAAATTTATACATAGAAGCTTTCAATATTGAAAGAAAAAATACAAGTTTGAATTCTTAAATACTAAAACAACAAAATACCAAAATGACATAAAAACATAACATAATAATGAAAAATAAAACTAGAATATCCCAATTTGTTAACAGTAAAAGTACAAATATGAAATAAAACTAATAAAATACAACAGTAAGATACAAGAAAATTATTACAAAAACTTATGGATATTTGAAAAACCGTCATTTAAGATACGTTGAAGCTTTTGTGCTAAATAACGTGTTAAACAATGCAATACATTGTAATGCAAATTTTGTGGGAGATATATACTTTTGTGAAATTTTTGAAAAATCAAAAGAATACATCAAAATGGTGTTGGTGTTTTATCATGTTATTCGGTGCATTTAGTACTAGCCGTACAAACAAATCCCAGGGACTTCATGTGAAGTACTTCCAAAATTTAAAGAATTCTTTTCAAAACCGCTAGACTTCAAGACTGACCAAATCAATTTTGAAATATTTATTTTGGCAAAAATCCTACAAATATTGTTAGGAGCTAGTATTGTTCAAAGATGGATGGATGGAAGGATGAAAAATAAATGGTATTAAGAAGCCACAAAAAGTTGGGTTCTGGCTGCATTATGTTTTAGAGAAAGTAATTTACCACGTACAGGAATAAAAACAATACTCTTTACGCCTATTAAGATGCCACAAAACGATTTTTGTTAAAAAAAACTCTTTTTGCCGCAGATTTACATAAGTTCCTCTTAGATTTATTTAGTCAAAAAAACAGTAAAAACCATGTGACGTAGATATAAGATTATCTGCGCACGTTTCCATGAGTTCCAAAACCCCTTCTCGTCATTTTAACTAAAAATAGTTTAAAGATGAGCAAAAGTTGAAAATATATAAAATTAGGTTTTAAAAAATCGCAAGATAAGCAGTATTTGAAAATAATAGTTTTGTTTCCAAATTATAGAAAACTTATTTACATCGGTAAACGAATTGCATTAATGATTTTTCTGCATTGCTAACAAAATAGTAATTCGTCCTTACCTGTACTCCTACCCTTACAAGTAAAAGGAGAGTTCAACAAAACGTGATCATAGTGAAGATACATTTACACCCACAAGCAAAAAAAAAACGAAATCTCTGCATTTGCTCAATGGATCAAAGAAAAAACAAAAACATGATCGAGATGGAGGTACTTAAGCCGGAAGCTGAAGTACATTATTTGTTACAAACATTTTTTTCTAATTTTCTACAGCGCTATTTGGAAGATATTGACGTTTATCGCGAAACTTTTGCGATTTTTTAAAAAAACTAAGCTTCTAATCGAAAAATGGGTATCACCAGAGAATTCCTCATACAATTTCGGGCTAGGACCGTGGTTTTCAGAAAAATCCGTGACATGTAAAAAATGGGAAAATTTACATCTTTTAACACAAAAATGAAACCAGCATATTTCAAAATCTATGTAACATAATTGATTCTAGAGAAACGGATGTGGTTCTAAATTCTTGTAGTTTTAGAAAATGTCGTCGTTTGTCATGTACGGATGAGAAATGTGGCCTCTAAGGACCTTAATTTGAAAGCCTTGTATTTTCGCATCTTGCAAACCCTGAAAATTATAGTCAATTTCAAATGACTCTATCTCCTAAACTACTCAAGCTACAGTGCTTAAATTGTAGAACGAGATTTTATATACTTCGCTCTTTAATGTGAATTTTAAATGGAGTTTCTCCTGAAATCAGAACTTGCTTGAATAAGTAATTTTCTACACTGCTATTTAGAAGATATTGACGTTTATCGCGATACTTTTGCGATTTTCTAAAAAACTAAGCTTCTAATCGAAAACGCGTATCACCAGTGAATTTCTCATAAAATTTCGTGCTAAGTCCGTGGTTTTCAGAAAATTCCGTGACATGTCGAAAATCGGAAAATTTCGTCGATCCATGAATCGACGAAACTTTACATTTTTTAACACAAAAATGAAACCAGCATATTTCACAAACTATGTAATATAAATCGATTCTAGATAAACGGATGTGTTTTTAAATACTTGTAGTTTTAGAAAATGTTGTCGTTTGTCACATACGGATGAGATATTGGAGTGTAAGAACCATAATTTGAAAGACTTGTACTATCGCATCGTTGAATCTCTGAAAATAATGGTTAATTTCAAATAGCTCTATCTCCTAAACTATTCAAGCTACAGAGCTGAAATTCGCACACCAGATTATATGTACTCATGTCTTACATTTGAGTCTTAAATGGACTTTCGCATTTAATCATCACCCACTCTAATGGCAATTGTCTATACGGAAAAGTTAAGGAAATTGACGTTTATTGTGATACCAATGCAAATTCCTGAAAAACAAAGCTTCTAATCGAAAAATGAATTTCACCAGAAAAATCGCCATACAATTTCGTGCTAGGAAGTGGTTATCAGAAAAATCCGTGACAGGACGAAAATAGGATAATTTCTTCGATCCATGGATCGACAAAACTGCATTTTTTAACACTAAATACAAACCAACATATCTCAAAAACTGCAAAAAATTAATCAATTCTAAGAACACCGATGCGTTTCTACATTCATGTAGTTTCAGAAAACGTCATCATTTGTCTAATACAGTAAAAAATTTGGCCTCTACGGAACTTGAATTGAAAGCATTGTATTTTCAAATTCACAACGCTCTGAAAATAATCGTCAAATTCGAATGTCTCTATCTACTAAACTATTCAAGCCACAAGGTTTAAATTAATATTTTTCGAAATTTTACACGTAATGAGAGGCGGTATTTTGTAACTTGATAAGTTGAGGTTGCTTTTGTTTCTCGGATACCTCGGAAACTATTCGTCTTATTGGACTTTGCTTAGAACGTGTGAATTTCCCTTAAAGTGTTCTACTTGTATACGGAATTGAAAGTAGCAGTGCTGAAATTAATATTCTTCAAAATTTGGCACGTAATGCGGGGGTATTTTGTAACTTGATAGAGTCAGGATCCTTTTGTTTCTCGTCTTTCTCGGAAACGATTCGTCTGATTAGTTTACTTTGCACGTGTGAATTTCTCTTAAAGTGATCTAAATTTATACGGAATTTAAGATAGCAGCGCTGAAATTAATATTTTTCAAAATTTGGCACGTAAAGGGGAGGGGCATCTTGTAACTTGATAAAGTGAAGATCCTTTTGTTTCCCATATCACTCGGAAACTATTCGTCTGATTGGAGTTTGCTTTGTACTTAAGATTTTCTCTTAAAGTGTTGTACTAGTATACGGAATTTAAGATAGCAGTGCTGAAATTAATATTTTTCCAAATTTGGCACGAAATGAGGGAGTATTTTGTAAATTGATAAGGTGAAGATCGTCGTGTTTCTCAGATAACTCGGAAACTATTCGTCTGATTAGAATTTCTTTGCACGTGTGAATTTTTCTTAAAGTATTATACTTGTATACGGAATTTAAGACAGCAGTGCTAAAATTAATATTTTTCGAAATTTGGAACGTAATGGTAGGGTATTATGCAACTCGATAAGGTGAAGATTCTTTTGTTTCTCAGATAAATTGGAAACAATTCGTCTTATGGGACTTTGCTTTGCACTGTGAACATCTCTTAAAGTGTTCAACTTGTATACGGAATTTAAGATAACAGTGCTGACAATAATATTTTTAATATTTGGAAGGTAATGGGGGGGTATTTTGTAACTTAATTAGTTGGGGATCCTTTTGTTTCTCGTCTATCTCGGAAACTAATCGCCTGATTGGAGTTTGCTTTGCACCAATCAATTTCTTTTAATGTGTTTTACTTGTAAAGAGAATTACAGACAGCAGCGCTGAAATTAATATTTTTCGAAATTTGGCACGTAAGGGGGCGGGTCGTTTTGTACTTCGAACAATTGAGGTTTTTTTTGTTTCTCGTCTATCTCGGAAATTATTTGTCTGATTGGAGTATGCTTTGCACCAATCAATTTCTTTTAATGTGTTTTACTTGTATACAGAATTAGAGATAGCAGCGCTGAAATTAATATTTTTCGAAATTTGGCACGTAAGGGGGGGTCGTTTTGTACTTTGAACAATTGAGGCTCCTTTTGTTTCTCGTCTATCTCGAAAAATATTTGTTTGATTGTAGTTTGCTTTCCACCAATTAATTTCTTTTAATGTGTTTTACTTGTATACAGAATTTGAGATAGCAGCGCTGAAATTAATATTTTTCAAAATTTGGCACGTATGGGTTGGTGTATTTGGTAACTTGATAAGTTGAGCATCGTTTTGTTTTTCGTCTATCTCGGAAACTTATCGTCTTATTAGACTTTGCTTTGAACGTGTTTCTCTTAAAGTGCACTTGTATACAGAATTTAAGATGGCAGTGTTAAAATTAAAATTTTTCGAAATTTGGTATGTAATGGGGGGTATTTTGTTACTTTCTAAGTTGAGGATCCTTTTGTTTCTCGGAAACTATTCGTCTTATTAGATTTTGCTTTGCACGAGTGAATTTTTATTAAAGTTTTCTTCTTGTATACAGATTTTCAGATGGCAGTGCTAAAATTAATATTTTTTGAAATTTGGTACGTATTGGGGTGGTACTTTGTAACTTGGTAAGTTGAGGATTCTTTTGTTTTTCGTCTATCTCGGAAACTATTCGTCATTTGCACGTGTGAATTTCTCTTAAAGTGTTCTACTTGTATACGGAATTTATGATGTCTGTGCTAAAATGAATATGTTCCAAATTTGGCACGTAATGGGTGGGTATTTTTTAACTCGATAAGGTGAGGATCCTTTTTTTCTCGTCTATCTCGGAAACTATTCGTCTTATTAAACTTTGCTTTGCACGTGTGAATTTCTTTTAAAGTGTACTCCTTGTATTTGGAATTTCAGACAGCAGTGCTGAAATTCATATTTTTCGAAATTTGGCACGTAGTCCTGGGGGTATTTTGTAACCTGATAAAGTGAAGATGTTTTTGTTTCGCAGATATCTCGGAAACTATTCGTCTTATTGGACTTTTCCTTGCACGTGTGATTTTCTCTTAATGTGTTTTACTTGTATACGGATTTTTTTATATCAGTGCTGAAATTAATAGTTTTCGAAATTTGGCACGTAATGGGGGAGTATTTTGTAACTTGGTAAGGTGATCATCTGTTTGTTTTTCGGATATCTCGGAAACTATTCGTCGTATTGGACTTTGTTTATCACGTGTGAATTTCTCTTAAAGTGACTTACTTGAATACGGAATTTCAGAATACAGAGCTGAAATTAATATTTTTCGAAATTTGGCACATAATGGGGGGGGTATTTTGTAACTTGATAAGTTGAGGATTCTTTTTTTTTTCTCGTCTATCTCGGAAACTTTTCGTTTTATTATACTTTGCTTTGCACGTGTGAATTTCTCTTACAGTGTTCTACTTGTGTACAGAATATCAGATAGCAGTGCTGAAATTAATATTTTTCGAAATTTCGCACGTAATGGGGTGGGTTTTTTGTATCTTGATAAGTTGAGGGTTGTTTTTTTTTCCCTCGTGTATCTCGGATACTATTTGTCTGGTTGGAGTTTCTTTGCATGTGAGAATTTCTCTTACAGTGTTCTACTTGTATACAGAATTTCAGATAGCAGTGCTGAAATTCGCACACCAGATTATATGTACCCATGTCTTAAATTTGAGTCTGAATTGAGTTTCGCATTTAATCATCACCCACTCTAATGGCAATTGTCTGCATGGAAAATTTAAGGAAATTGACGTTAATCGTGGTACTTATGCAAATTTCTGAAAAACTAAGCTTTTAATCGAAAAATGTGTTTCACTAGTAAATTCGCCATAAAATTTCGTGCTAGGAACGTGGTTATCAGAATAATCTGTGACAGGTCGAAAATCGGAAAATTTAGTCGATCGACGAAACTTTGCATTCTTCAACACTAAATAGAAACCAGCATATCTTAAAAACTATGAAACATATATCAATTCTAAGAACACCGATGCGTTTCTACATTTATGAAGTTTCAGAAAAGTCATCATTTGTCTAATTCGGTTGAAAAATGTGGCCTCAAGGAACATTGAATTGAAAGCTTTGTATTTTCAAATTCTAAACGCTCTGAAAATAATCGTCAACTTCAAATGGCTCTGTCTCCTAAACTATTCAAGCTACAGCGCTGAAATTCGCACACCAGATTATATGTACTTATGTCTTAAATTTGACTTTTAATTGGAGTTTCGCATTTAATCATCACTTACTCTAATGGCAATTGTCTACACGGAAAATTTAAGTAAATTGACGTTTATTGTGATACTTATGCAAAATCCTGAAAAACTAAGCTTCTAATCGAAAAATGGGTTTCCCCAGTAAATTCGCCATAAAATTTCGTGCTAGGAAGTGGTTATCAGAAAAATCCGTGACAGGTCGGAAATTGGAAAATTTCGTCGATCCATGGATCGATCGACGATACTTAACATATTTTAACACAAAAATGAAACCAGCATATTTCACAAACTATGTAACAGAATTCGATTCTAGAGACACGGATGTGTTTTTAAATTCTTGTAGTTTTAGAAAATGTCGTCGTTTGTCATGTACGGATGAGAAATGTGGCCTCTAAGGACCTTAGTTGGAAAGCCTTGTGATACTTGTGAGCCTTGTGATATTCCCATCCTGCAAACTCTGAAAATAATCGTCAACTTCACATGGCTGTATCTCCTAAACTATGAAACCTACAGTGCTGAAATTTGAGCACGAGATTGTATTTTTTGCTCTTTAATTTGAGTCTGAAATGGAGTTTATCCTTAAATCAGAACCTGTATGATTTAACGAAAGTCTTTTAAAAATTTATACAATACAAATGTAAACTAATTCATTATATATTACTGTTTTGTTAAAAAAACATTTTTTTGATAATCAGTATAGTCTCTAATTGTATAGAAACAGTTATGCAGCAGAAAAGATTTTACTTTTAACTTAAATTTTTGAACCGACTTCAATTGTTTAATGTCATCTGGCAGTGTGTTGTAAAGTATCGTACATGTATTGCATGTGGATATTTGATAGTGAGCTGTTTATACTGACATTTGATGAACCTGATTTTTACGACGTCTGTTGTGATTATAAATATCAGTATTGCATGTTCCCACCGTGAGGTAAGTCACTTTTAACAAATATTACAGATTCGTAAATATATAGGCAAGGCAGTGGTAACATTCCTAGCTCAATGAAGAGAGGCTTGTAGGGATCACACGGATGGCATTTTTTCATTATTCGAATAATTTTCTTTTGCAATCCAAAGGTGTGAATACTACATGATGAGTTTCCCCAGAATTTTATGCCATATCTCAGGCGGAAATGTACATATGCAAAATACACGCAATGAGCTGCATAAAGGCTGACGAATTTGATAGAATTCTGAATGCGTAGCATAATGAACTTAATTTAGCGTTTAATTTTGTTTTATGAACATTCCCTTTGAGGTTTGACTGAATATAGAGACCTAGAAATTTGGTTACCTGAACAACAGCTACTTGGATATTGTTAATTATCAATGGAGCATGCGATTTCTGATTTGAAGTGAAAAATGCATTGAAACTATTTTTCCTTCATTAACTATTAATTTGTTATTACAAAAACAATTTGAAACTTCTAAAATCGTACTATTTATTTTTTTGCAAAGAATATTCATGTCATCGGCAAACAGAACCGTTCTTCCGTTTTTAATAGACGACGGCATATCGTTTACGTATAACAGAAAGAGGATAGGACCTAAGATCGCGTATTGCGGAATCCCATATTCAATTAGTAAAGAATTGGAGAGATAAGAATATAATGTCCTTTCGTGCCAGTACGGTATTTCTACTCTTTGAGATCGATGTTTAAGGTACGAGGTTATCCAATCTAGGTTTTTAAACGTCCGTCCACACGTATGTTTGGTGTAAGTGCACAACACGAAGACCTAAACTATTAGTGCAAATTATTTTGTTCTGAATAAACCCCTGTCGACCTGGCCTGAGTCAAAGCTATGCGATTTTGAAAAAAAATTCAAAAATAATAAGAATGCCGTTAATATTTACACTAGCCGCGACTTGTTCACATTATTATATTTATGAGTACATATGATTTAAATAATGTCATATTAAGTTTCTCAAAAATAACCGTTTTCTTGAAAACTAGCTCAAAATTCCGCATTTTCAGAATCGTTCGAACGCCATTTTCTCAAAAACGATTCCAAATTTTTACTTCAAACTTTTCGTACGGATATTGCTAATTGCACTTTTAATATGACGTAAAGTTCATTTTTGGGTACTTTTTTCCTTCAAAAATTACACAAATGCATTTTTTATAAAGATCTCTCACACTATTAATATGCATATTTCCACCAATTTGTAAACACTATTGTATTTGTGAGTTAATGTGCTTCAAATGAAGATTTTCAAAAACTCAAACATTTTCTGTGAAAAAGAGCTTCAAATTTCAAATTGACAGTAGCGCTTAAACG
The DNA here is from genome assembly GCA_017312745.1 of Gryllus bimaculatus. Classification (NCBI taxonomy): domain Eukaryota; kingdom Metazoa; phylum Arthropoda; class Insecta; order Orthoptera; family Gryllidae; genus Gryllus; species Gryllus bimaculatus. Next base: position 4,110,629 of record BOPP01000048.1, read on the forward strand.
CAATTTACTTAAAAACGGATCCAAAATTTTCAAAGAAAATTGCCATTTAGTACGAGGTTTTACTGTTCTTTAAGATTCTAAAAATAATATTTATCTACTATTCGAATCCTACTAATCGAAAAATTAAGAAAATATCCAAACAATGTACTGTAAGTGGCGATAGCTGCTGGTATCTGGCAAGTCCGAAGAGGTAGCCGAGTCCAAAGGAAATATAAAACTAATACCAAAAAGTCTGTGCCATTCTGTATCACCACTAGTTTACTTTTACTCAATTTGTATTCTCAATGTATTAATGTATTTCTTTTTAACAATCTGCAAACTTACTAAAAAATCGCAACAATTCGCCATAGATATTTGAAAAGCTAATTGTTGTCTAACGTAGAGATGTTGGTGGTGATAAGGTATAGCTGTTTTATTAAGTCCAGCTGGTGATGGTGTAATTCCTAGACCGAGAGCCAGTACTTCCGTTTGTGATGTATTTCGCAGCATTGTTTTATATCCTCAGAATGCCCGGAGAGGTATGTTATACAGCATTTAATATCATCTGATTCCTAAAACTATTTACTGTGTGTTGAATAAAATAAAAACGATGAAATGCTATCGGAGCTGTTATCTTAAGACCTATTCACAATGCAAACATAAACATAAGCATGGCGTTAACATAAAAGTTAGGACTACGTTCATAAGCGGACTCATTCACAATGCGTTCGCATAAGCATAACACGTAAGATGTTAACTTGAAAGCTTGCAAGCTTCTTTGCTTATGCTTACGTAAGACGTAAGAAATGAACCAATCAGAGACCGGTAACTCAAAATCGAGAATCGAAATTGAAGCGAAGTCGATAGGAGAACTAACGCCATATGGGACATAGACACAGTCGATATCCTGAAATCGATTCTCATATCCAACCAGAAATTCTCAAAGCCAATAGAAACTTATTTTGCTTACGTTTATGTTAGTCATTGCGAATACTTCAGTCTATCGCTTACGTTAATGTTTATGTTTATGCGCTATGCTTATGTTTACGCTTGCATTGTGAATGGGCCTTTATGACGAAAGCCAACTCAGGAGCGAGCAGCCATATTTTACGTTATTTATTTTATATACATATTTTATATATTATACATATTTTACATTATATATATATATATATATATATATATATATATATATAAAAAAAATTGACATCAAAAGTAATTACGTAAAATATGGCTGCTCGCTCCTGAGTTGGCTGAGCATATATATATATATATATATATTCTAATTACTAAATTGATGTTTTTAGACAAACGTATTCACATAGTTTTGACAACAGTGCAGTGCGTTGCTCCCTTCTTGGTTGAATTGCACGTTTTCTAACAATAGCTGAGGTGTTCGTAGCGCAGAAAATGCAATATTTCAATATTATGTGATTGTTTCCAATAACGCGAGAGAGTATGTGCTATTGTAACATCACTAGTTTGACTCTCATTTCAATTTGGAATAATGTATAAACACAGTCACTGTTCGTGTTCTAGTACCGATAATAAATCACTTCAAGCATGTCCACTTTGTCATATCTGTATCATGGATTCTAGGGGATGGATACGTCATTCTGCTCGTGAAAACATAAAATCTCTTAAATACAAAACGACACTTACAGAGTTTTTATAAGGCTGATTAAGAAATAGGGAAATACCCAACTTCATGAGGTAAAAACATTACTTTTCAGTTCGGTTCACTAGTTTCCCGTTGCTTACTTTTAACCAACTTGCACGCAGCCAACACGGCCATTATCTTCTTCTTTGGTGCTAGTCTTTCAAAGATGAAAGTTAGGCGACCCATGATGGTTTTTCTTGGGAGGATATGCTCAGGGCGGTTTCCCGTTGCTTTCCCCAAATTTTCGAACCAGGAGGTGTCTTTAGAACACGGGTCTGGAGGCCTTTATCGAGCAGGCGCACCTCGCGGGCGGTTCCCTAAATGCGTCTGGGAGTTGACTCTCACTCGCGCGGGTGTTGTCGGGGGAATTTAATTTTGCCGGGCGTTCGCCTGGAATCTTTTACGTGGATACTGTGGATTTTCCGCTCTTCGAAGATCCAGGGACCTCGGCCGGAATCGAACCCGTGCACGGACGTTCAGAGGCCAGTAAGCTAAACTCCTCACCCACTGAGGCCCCTAGTTTCCATGACGCAGATATGTATATGACAAAGTGGACAGGCGTGAAGTGACTTATTAAATGACTTTGAGTTTCCTTTTTCAGCTTCATTACAAGAGTGATTTTGTGTCTTCAAAATTTTCATGTCACTCCTCAAATTTCTGGTGAGGACAGTGATTCAAGGCTTCAAGTAAGTTTTCACAAGATTCAAACCTATTTCCTTCACAAACTTTCTTCGTACTGCACTCGTATTTGCTGTTACATGTCAATATAATCAATGCATTAATGACTAAAATATTTATTAGATTGTAAAACACTATCAATGGCCACCTGATTTTCTCTCTAGCTACAGCGTAGGTACGTGGCATTTCATCGACAGTTTCTAGACCACCCTTTCTTAGAAATTACATTGTTACATTGTTTTTCTACATCGCTGGTTTGCGTGCTAATTCTCTTGCTGTAATGCATTTTTGACAATGTGACAAGTTTGCTTTTTTGGAATATAGGAAAACATGGTGCACAATATTTCTCGAATTAACATAATGTTTTTCTCTACCCTTGCCTTTCTTTAAGAAAACCCGCGGGCAATGGAACTGCCTTATTTTTACCGCAAGTATTTTGGCATTAAATATGTAGGAAATTATGAGCTGAGCAGACTCAAGAATGCATTGTTACAATACGTGGAAGTATTCTCAAACCTTGCTCCCTAATCGTTGCCCTACACTGAATAGCGTCGAAGGTTAAGAATACGAGCGCAGAGTATATGATTGATTGATTGATTGTTAGTGATTCCGGACACGTCAACTACTCAGTTCGTGAATCCCATAAGTGTAGTGCATATACATTTCAGCTCCGTATGTGGCAGTGGTCTTCCCCGCCTGATTGACGAGATCCTCGCGCCGACCTACCGTCGGCTAGCGAGGTTTCCTTAACTAGGTATCTCCCACCAGCGGAACACCACCCCAGCCGGGACAAGCTCTAAGCGCCGACCGGTCTCCCGGCATGTGTGATAGTGTGCTGCATGTTAGGTTAAAAGTGTGTAAGGGGTGAGGAGAGGACAAGGAAGAGCAAGGAAAAATCGCGCGCGGTCCGTAGCCCGTTTCTTACGGTACTGCTCCAGTATTCGCTTGGTGTTCATCGGAGAAATCACGGAAAACTACCGATGAGAGCGGCCGGCCGCTAGAACTCTCCTCCAGAGAGCGACTGAATTCGACCTAGCTGACAAGCTAGCGTCGAAAATCTTGTCACCGTCGGGACTCGAATCTAGGACCTCCCGGCAAAGGGATTGCAGTGACAGCAGTTGATTCCCTGAAACATCCCTCCCGGTCACAGATTATACTTCTCTCCCACACCTCACATAGGTTTTTTGACGAAAATAAATCGAATCAAATTCCGAATAGCACCACCGCCTCTTTTTTAAAACCTTAGGGGCCGTTCATATATCACGTAATGCTAAGGAGGGGGGGGGGTGAGGCAGCGCTACGCTGCGTTACATAGGGGGAGGGGGTATTCCATCATTGATTTTTTTTACATTTTTAAACATTTGATGAATATTTCTTTTTGTCGCACTAAAACATGAAAATATTAAACTAAATTGTTTTCAATTAATAAAATTTGTTACCAAATGAATGTAATGAATACTCATTTTTACTTCATTATAATTTATTTTCACTTTTTGCATTTACATAGGAGATGGGTGTTGTCATAAGAGTGCGTTAGAGGAGGGAGAGGGGGTATTCAAAATACTCCAAATTTGCGTTACGTAATTTATGGGCGGCCCCGTAGGTCTCAATTGGCACGGCGTGGAGCAATTTCCAATCGTGCTGACATCACCTGCCTTTCCATGCCTTCACATTCTCATGTGACCGTGCGTTTATAAGTGGTTTGCGCATTTCTATCTTACATTTTACGGCTCTATTGGCGTTTTCTTTGATGCAAAAATTACGTTTTAACGGTAAATTTATTCATTCACTATTTTCTAAGCGACTTCGGATTACCCGCCTATCGGAATTCTTGACTATCCATTGCTACGAAAGAACTGTGATTGGAATAAATGAGAAAAGGTGATTTTTATCACCTTCTTACAACAATACAAATTAAGCTCAACAAAAAGGTTTACGTTGTCAGCAAGAGGGCTTCTGGAAGCGGAGATTTAGTTATTTGCTTTCCACCGGTGAGGACTCCATTAAGTGCGTTTGCAGAAATATGGAAAGTGACTACTGAATGTTAGATAGAATGGTTACTAACATTTCAGTCTACAACATTGTGATCGTTGCGGGGACCACGGCCGGAGAAAGGGTACGCGACAGTTATTCCGATGACTCCGATTAACATTCTGTTTTGCATAAGTTGATCCCACGCCTCGTGGGGCACGCAGTTCACTTTAACAATTGGCACACCCAGTGACACAGAAGAATCCACTCCGGCTGCGCACAGCAATTGCATTGGCCGTAGGTCGATCTCCCCTCACATCATGTCATGGACACGCATTGCGAAGAGTCAAATACGCCACATAAGTAAATACAACAAAGAGAATTACTGCTTGAAATAACTCATCTTCTGTATATACATAAAAATTGATGTTGGTATGTACCAGAGCAGTTAACTCCGACATCGTGTGACTGATCTCCGTAAAAGTTGGCTCATCTACTGCTTTTTCACCCAGAAGGTTTATGTGCTGTTAATTTTGTTGTGCCTCCACTAGATGGCGCTGTAGAACAAAACTAAATTCATGCCAAATGCAAGCTGCAACACTTTCGTTAAAAAAAATTCCTAAACAAAGCGTTCTAAGGCGTTAAAAACTATTTGGGGCCAAAGGTATCAAAAAAACATTTCTCACACCGTAATCTATAGACTGATATCATCTTCAACAATCTATTACTTTTTTGCTGGTCCGTCGCTTCTTAATATTACCCCGCCTACTCAGAGACGTGCAGAATCTGCAACTAATTGGGAAATGAAACTAAATACTTTATATTCTACGCGATGGAATTACACGGTCTTTTTTATTTTTTTTTAATTACAATGTTGCTTGCAATATTGCGCGAAAACAACTATTTAAAAAAATGTGACCCTAAACCGGATACCGAATATTTGAACATATTTACAAATTAATCTTTTAAAAATGATTAATAACATTTTTTTACTTTCTCGCACTTACTAACGTAAGAAGACAAAGTATTGTAATCGCCGGAAAACGGTGAAGCTCTTATTGCCGGGTCCTAGTAAGGAAAAAATGGATAAATACAGTTGCTAAATTTAGAAAAAAAAGTCCTTCAACACGTCGTGTAGCCAGAATCCATGTTTTGTACGTCCTCCACATCGAAAAATCAATTAACGACCGAATAATGAAAAGGATGTTTAAGAGTATAGTGCAGGTCTCATTTTCGTTCACATACCCGAATTTCCGAAAATTTGAAAAATAATTTTTAAAACTTCAAAATTGGAGATAGAGATGTTTGTTTCACACAAAGTCTGGTGTACAAAATAAGCTCTTTAAAAAAGGTCATGTTCAAGTGTTTTTTTAAGAAGTAGTTTTTCTCAAAAACTGCTTCAAATTTTTCTTTCAGTTTATTTATGTAATAAGAGCTGTAAAAAAGATGGTGCTAATCCCATTTTCGAGTATAGCTTTTTATTATTATTATTATTATTATTATTATTATTATTATTATTATTATTATTATTATTATTATTAATAATAATAATAATAATAGTTTTGCCTGTCAGTCTGTTGTACAAAATTAGCACTTCAAAAAAGGTTATTTACAATGTTAAAAAAGTAGTTTTTTTGTATTTTGAGATGGAAATTTACAAAAAAAATTCTCAAATACCGCTTCAAATTGTTTCTTTCAATCTTCTCTATATATGTAATAAGGAACTGTAAGATACATGGCGCTAGTCTCATTTTTGGGGAATTGCTCGTTTTTTTCGATAATTGCAAAAATAATTTGAAAACTACGAAATTGAAGGTAGAGATTTTTGCTTCAGACAAAGTCTGTTGTACAAAATAAGCTCTTTAAAAAAGGTCCCGTACAATTTTTTTTAAACGAGTAGATTTTTGCGTGATTTCTGCTTGAAATTAATGAAATATTTACAGATTTCACACCAATTACGGATCACAAAAAATTGAATGAATGTTATTAAAAATAATTAATTTAATTTCAATCATAATATACTCTTGAAAAAACCAATATTAATTTCACTGTTACCGCCTCGCTTTCTTATTTCTCGATTTGTGTTCCCAATGTATTGATGAATTTCTTTTTAAGCAATCTGCAAAGCTTAATAGAAATATCGGCGGCAATAATAAAATAAAGGCGGCATTGATAATTTAGAATCTAATTGTTGTCGGACGTCGAGATGTATGCAGTGATAAAAAATAGCTGTTTTATTAAGTCCAGCTGGTCGTGGTGTTACTCATAGACCGAAAGCCAGTACGTCTGTTGACAATGGATTTCGCAGCAGTTTTTTATAAATTCCTCCTTAGAATGCCCGGTGTGGTATGATATATCTCATTCAATGTCATCTGATCCCTAAAAAAGTTTATTGCGTATTAAATAAAAGAAAAACGATGAAAGGCTATCGCAACTCTTATCTTACTTAGGAGTGGTCAGCCAGAATTTTCGTAATTATTTTAATGTCAATTGCATATATTCTAATTACTGAATTGATATTATTAGCCAAGTAAATGCACAAAGTTTTGACAACGCTGTGCTCGCAACGATGTGTTGCTCTTCTAATATAATGCGCTATGTTTAATTTGCTGCGAATACTGTATCAGTCAAAGGTATTCCTCTTTGTTTCATTTGTCACAGTAAGAAATGATTGGTGCTCCTGACAGTCGAAATGAATGCAAATACGCTTCATGTGAAAATTTGTTACGACAAAACGAGTTTGCATGCATCACAGGGGCTAGTCCAACCCCTGTGAAGTATCCTAAACCCTACCCCAATCCTAATTCCTTCCCAATTCTGGCCGCAGAGTAGTGACGCAGGGGCGCGTACGAGGTATCATAGGAGTAGTAGGTTCGTAGTAGGTGGCTCGTAGGCGGAGATGCTAATTGGCGATCCTCTTGGCAACTGACAGCGACGAGACGTGACATTAAATGACAGAGAATTCTAATGGGAGATTACTCCTTTAAATAGCGCGGTTAATAATGGTGGATTACTCCAAAAGTGCAAAACGCTCAACGCTCCCCGGGGCTTGGAGATGCATTGCGTCAATTGAAGACGAAAATAAAAGCATCACAGGCGCTTTGTTTGAATTGGACATTATCTATTAATTTTAGCTTAGATTTTAGTAGCGCACATAATGCAATACTTCAGTATTACGTAGCTGTATCCAATAACGCGAGAAAGTATGTGCCGTTGAATCACCACTAGTTATTTTATATTTTCTCATACAGCGAGGCAAGCGCTTTATGAGAATGAATAGAACTGCAACTTTAGCACGTGTAGTAGAGTTACGAACATGAGAGCGAGGATACTCCCGTTGGAGTCCTCAATAATCAATAATTATTTTATGCGATGAAAATGGGAGAAAAGAGGTATAGGTTATCAATGCAAGAAGAAAGAAGTTACAGAAAGTAAGTTTAGGAAATCAAGCGCTTTTCTTTAGGATGGTTTAAACGTATCTTTTGGGAATCTAGATCTGATTCTTCGGCCTTGGTTACACATTTTTTCCTAGGTTAAATATGGAAGTTGCAGGGGAGGATGATAAGGAAAAGAAAACATTATTTGATTGTTGTGTGATATAATGATCAATAGTGTGAAGAACAAACTCACTGTGGAGTTGCTTCTTTGATAAAGTCTATGTGAAATAAAGATTGCAAGCCTTCAGGAATATCACATTGGAATGCAACAATGGCTCGGCAATAATGACACGAGGGATACTTTCTGTGAATTACGTCTTATTGTTGGGACATGATATATCTTTAGTTAAGAAAAGAAGTTATAATTGTCAAATTTGTGTTGATATTTTCTTGAAAATATTTAGTTTGTAAGGAGTTTTTCAAAAAATGATGGCTGAGATGTGTCAATTCGGCGAGAAATTGTGGTATAAGTAGTATTAAATAATCTACATAAGGCGAGAAAGTAATAAAGGTGAGAAAGTACGTGCTGCTGGCCCCACTAGTTAACTTACTGTCAATGCAGGGGGTATTGCAACAAGCACTACGCAATTATTGATGGTGGGGGTCAAGGGCGCTGAGGGGTTCGTTACAGAGAGGAGAGGGGGTATTTGAAATACGCGTTACCTAATTTATGGACGATCCCTAAGACGCTATTATGAAGTAATAACAGGAGTGAAAAAAGGAGATGCACTGTCAAATAGTCTACTTAGTATGTTAATAAATGAAGCAATTGAACGTCGGGAATATTACCCCACGTCTGAAACAATGGATCGCTTATGCGGATGACTTAACAACTAGTTCTACGTCTGTGCTAGATGAAATTTTTCAAAGTTTGAAAGAGCAGTCCATAATTAATATATTTATTATAAATATTGAGGAAACAAAATACATTAACTAAATATCAAACAAATATATAATATTAGTCAGTTTATATAAGTTCGTTTATTTACCATTATAAACAGTAAATACAGAACGGAGAAGAGTAAATCGTTTTCTTGGGGTTTAAGAATCCCTACCCCAATCTTTTACCGTTGTTTAAAGATGATTAAACGTACCCATAAAGCACAGTGAAAATATTTAACAAGAACATCTAGCGGTGTTACAGAATGGCACAGACTCTCTGGCACTAGTTAGTTTCGTAATTCTTCGGTCAGAGCTAACTCAGTTTTTGCACCACCGTCTTAAAAAATGTGTGACAATAATTAAAAAACTTATTGTGCAAAACAAATGCAATGTAATAAAAAAGTCGAAGAAAGAAATGTTCACTTGTGGAATTTTCGAAACTTTGAGAGTAACTGTGAAAATAAGACCTTCGTCATCTTTATGAGAGTATTGTAATCAATCTTTACGAGAAATTTAAAGGAAAAAATCGGAACCATTTATTAAAAACTTTTGAGAATGTCCCAGAGTCTTCATGTTCAGTGCTCCCTAAATTTATAAAATGTTCTTCGGAATTGCGGAGTTTCGAGTCGGGCCAGATCAAAAAATCAGGAAATATTCATTTTGGAAAAAATTCTTGGAATAGTTCAGCCGCTGCTCACCGAAGGGGCATTTTGAAAATCTACAACAAACGCTTTTTCGGTATCAGAGGTATCAGGGGGCGCCAAAATACGTAATTCTGTTCAAACTTCGAAATCGTTTTCCGCGCCATCACATCACTTTCTTTTTACTATGTTCATTACTCCGTATATACTTACACTATATAACTAGTGGAAAAAGAAACTAGTGGTGCTAGTGAATGTCATATACTTTCTCGTACTACTGCTTTGTTTTCTAATCTTTTATAGTTCGGCTAACTTTTCGGTTTTGCCGCACCCTCTTCCTAGCTGCATTGTGTTGTTGCATAAAGAACATTTTTTTTTCTAATTTTATCGTTTTTCGGCTCCCTGATAGCAGCATTTAAATATCACTTTAAGAATATTACAGAAGGATAATATCTGTTTCGTGTTTACGAACTTTATTCATTGGAAAATTTGGATCCGTTTATTAAGAAAATGTTGTTTGAGAATGTATAATAAGTCACCAATAATTTTTGAGTAATTGAGAAACTTTATAAGAAAATATTTGCAGCAATTATACTAAAAACGCGGAAATGCGGTAATATTTTAAAATGCTCCTAATGTAACTACTAACGACGTGAGAGACACATCAATATAATTACATTATGTATGAAATTAAAAAACAAGCACTATCCCTACAATAAATTGAAAGAAAGAAAATAATGCTATATCCAAGAAAATTGTATGTGAGCGTTTCTGAAATTACGAAATTTCTAGCTCATTTTCACGGAAAAGTTTCTGGGAAACTTCATCAGAAATAATTTGAAGCACTTGTACTCACAAATGCAATAAAGGATAAAAAACATTCCTATTGTAAATATTAGAGCAGTGAATATTATTCTAAAGAAATAACCTTTGTGTAATTAAAAAATCTAAATACATCAAAATGGCATTGATATCCTGTTATTTAGAGCATGTAGCATAATCCCTACAAAAAAGTTTGAAGAAAACATTTAGTGCCGTTTGTGAGAACGTCTTGTTTTTCATACTTTTACTATTGCTCATATTTAACTCAAAATTGAAAAAAAAAATGCGTGAAAAATAGTACTAATACTTTAAAAACCATGAATATGTTAGAACAGAATTAAAGAATTGATTGTGAAAAACACATTTCATTTGAAGAAAACATCTATCTTCGATATTATAGTTGTAAGAGACGCCGAAAAAATTCCCAAATTTCAGAATATTATTGATAATTGTGAAACCTAAACTGTAAGAATGTATTTCAGTTTATTCTAGGGAGAAATTTAACAAAAACAATTGAGCTTCTTTGAGAAAATTTGAAAATGTCCCAGAAGTTGCATTACAGTGCCCCTAATATTTAAAGAATTCATTGTAAGTTCGCAGGTTCTCCGACCAGTCAAGAAAGAGAGGGTAATTTTCATTTTGGCAAAAATCTAGTGTTTAAAAAAAATATTAACACATTTGCCGGAAGGACGCACATTTAAAAAATCAACTTTTTTGGTATCAGGGGACCCCAAAAGTGTATTTCGGTTGAAATTTCGAAATAGATTTTCGGATGCTTATCTTTCTCTACACTAATTATGATATTCCATAGATACTTACGAGATAGTAAATCTGATAAAGGATGGATTATTTCGGAGGAGGATATTGATATTGCTTCTTGAATTTGTGAATAATTTGCGCCCAAAAGATATACGTTTTATTGGATAAATATTTTCATCATTGCACTTTCATGTATTTTTTTATGATTTATTATTGTACGATTTGGTTTTATTGCACTAATGAAGAGGAACAAGAAAAAGAAAAGAAGAAAGAAAACAGAAGTGAAAGCGGTGATAGCGAATAAGAGGAAAAGAGAACTGAAAATCAAGCTTCTTGTCCGTGAACATCACGACGAACATGATTGTTGTTTTCGTGGGTCGGGGAAAAAGGGTATGACGATCGCCATTGATGACCACAAGACAAACTAGATTGTACATCAGCAAGTCCATTCTCGCATTAATTCTAAATTTTCAATTTTCGAAAATTCAGAGAGTTCAAAGAAAATTAGACCCACGTCATTCTTTTAAGTGTCCTTTCTTCTATCCACGGCAAAAATGCGAAGAAAATATGTTGGGTGTCTTTTGACATAAAAGTGTTTAAAAGAAGTTTAAATTGCCTAATATATTTTGCGAAAATGACACGAAAACGTCTCATATTTTCGAAAAATTGTATATGACCTTATTTCAAGATTTGTCTTTAAGGAACATATTTTATTAAGAAAAAAAGCTCTCTATTCAATAACGTAGTAAGACGCCTCCAAAAAACTGCACTTTTGCAATTTTCTGGGATTTCTACGACTTGAGACTTACACCATTCTCGTAAGCGTCCTTAATGCCTAATCGAGGACAAAATTTAATAAAATTAATGAAAATTTTGAAATAGACGCTCAGGCCTTCAAAAATTAAAATATCCTTTAGAAACTCCCAAAACTTCATGTTCATTCAGATCACTTGGGAAATATCAATTTTGGGGTAAATCGGCTGGACGGCTTAGACAGTAGCTTTGACCACAGAAGGACAGACGAATAATGTTTTGCCATCTATCGATTTTTCGGTGTCAAGGACTCACAAAACACGGATCCTAACTACATAACATGTGAGAGGATTTTTTCAACATTTAGCCACTAGATTATCCAACTTGTCGTTACCAGGGCCTGGCAATAAGAGTTTTCCTTCGCTCGATTACATACCTATATCTTCTTAGACGTAAGTGTGAGAAAGTAAAAATAGATATATTGCGATGTTTCTGGATGACAGACAAAATTTACAATTTTTCAGATAATGCTAACAATTCGAAAAGAAAAATCTAAATTTATTATTAAGGAGATGATTTCTACGATTTTGCATATTTTTTACGTTTGCTTCAGGGCAAAGCTAAGTGAAATTTCTCGACATTTGGTTAGAACGGGATGCTATGTAGACTAATATGGTTGTGCTTATTTGGCCGATTTTTCCTGTTGGTGCATATTCGTGTAATTATGGGCGCATATTTTGCATATTTCCTTAAAATAGAGACTTATCTCTAAAACGTTTCATATTTGCATAGAATCTATTTATTTACGAGCGTTCATTGATTAGAAGAAAGAGCTTATCACAGTTTGCCTTTTTTGAACATTTTCTATAGATGATAAAATACTTGTGCAAATGAAGGATATTTGATATCACATTTTTTTAATCAAGCAAAAGAAATACAACGAAACGTACAATATATGCTAAGGTTTACTTCAATTATTTCTCCCGCGAAGTAAGGTACAGTATGTTTGCCCAAAAATATATATTTTCATTACAAACATGCTTCTCCTAATTTTATCAAGAAAGGTTTATGCAGGAAATAAATATTGTTAATTTCTATTGCATATTGAAGTGCTTATTTAAGATTTGTTAGGTAATAAATACATATTGTTAAAAGCATATTTCAAGATATTTTAGGGCATAAAAATCCTCTCTTTACTTATTACACTCCTTGGTTTACATTTTCGAAACTTCTGAAAGAAGCATTGTTTCGATACTGTGTTCTCTCCCCCCTGCTTCAGCATTAGTGCAAGGCATTTTGATCGTTAATCCTTTTATTCGTCACCCCCTCATATGTGTAAAATCACTTCGCAAATAAATGAATGTAATGAACAAATGAACGAAAATAAGAGTTTCTTGGAAAGTGAACCTGTATGTGTTCTGCTGATGTGTGGACATCAGAAAAGTGTCGAAGAAAATAAAAACTAATTATTGCCAATAAATTCGACAATCATGTAGTTCCACGAACTTATGTTGAAAATGTCAGTGCAAGAGTCTTTGGTTGCTAGTAGAAAAGCAGAACTACACTATGGTACGGTTTTGGGAAGGAAAGGCAGAAGGGACACTGCAAAAGAGTACAATGGAGGTGAAAGAAGCAAGAATGTTTTTATGCAAACAAACCAGGCTCTGCGTATGCCAACCATGTTCTACGAGTGCGATTGAGCGCTCATTTAAAACGTTTCAGTGAGGAAAACTTGGCTGCGATCAACAATGACAGAAAATGCTTGAATGGGATGTGCATGTTGAGAATACGTAGAAGTCTGTTCCAGGAAAGAAAAAAAGAAACAGAAAATACTGTTCTGTATAGGTTTAGCGCAGACAAAAGAAACATTATGAAGCTTAAGCAGTTCTCACTCAGAAACAATGACGTTGGAATGAAATGAAACTAGACCCACTGAGAGCGCTGCTGTCGCGGAATAATTTGAAGGCGCCATTGTAGTGGAAACGCGCGTACATCGTACACATCGTAGTGATCGTGATAGGAGCAATTTCGTTGTTTAGAATAACGATATGTCATTTTCGTGTATTATTTATATGAAAATATTTAACGAAAATATACGTGTTATAATAGTGTTAAAAGTTTTTCGGCATATATTAAGTGCACGAACAAATTCATTGTTGAAAATTCAAATTCAGTGTACAAGTTCCCACAATTTGTCTCAATATTTCGAGGGGAAAGGGGTTTGTTTCCTTAATCAAAAATTGATTATAAATGTTAAAGACTTTTCCTGTGAAAAAATGCATATCTGTATTTTTAAAGAAAAATGGTAGCTGGTATAGAAAACATATATCTAAACATTATCTCCATACAGCTAATGTTTTGATTTTTCATTTTATAATCTTATTTAGATATACTCATTCCAAAACAAAGATAATTATGAAAACGAGCGCAATTTTTCAGAGCCAGATTTGAAACCCGCTTGCTAATACGTAATCCACTACAATGGCGGCCACGGCCTCTTTCAATTTATCCTGTGACCTGAACTGTCCGTCTATGGAATTGTAGAGGGTCGCTCAGGAAATATTGACTATTTTATGTAAAAACAGCTCGTTTTAACTTCTGTATTATGATAAGTAAAATTAAAGAGTATATCCCACTATACTATTTTTTATAAATAAAAGATATCAAATTGAAACATTTTCCAACAACATATTTTTGCACCCCCTGGCTCGTACTATGGCTACTCCCCTGATGTTTTGACTATACATTGTATCTTTCCTTAGGTCAATTGGTCTAAAATTATCAGGAAATAAAGAAAATGTTTGCAGTAATGTTCAAAAATTCTCTACATTTTTTCGTATATTCTTCGATAAAAAAGTGTCACAAATCAATTAAACTGGAATTTTGTTTAACACGGATCGTATGACATCTTATAAATATTCTATATCAATTGTGTTTGTCTTACGTGACTGCAGAAAATTAAAGGCCAAGCTTGAATAAATACTTTTTTTTTATTCCGTAAGAACAGGCGTTTCATTATTAATCTCACAGAACCTCTATGAGCGCTATTCAGCTGTTAGCGCACCGTAAATTAATTACATTTCTATAGCTCCAACTATTATTTCTTATCACAAGCACAAAAATCATACATGAATCTGCTACCCTGATAGCATTATTCTAAACTGAGATATTTTTGTACTTCAGTAGAACGTCAGCTGTTATTTCTTGCCTGAAGTACATAAATGCATGTGTAGAGAAATTTTTAGTAGACACCAGTAGTAGTAGTAGTAGTAGAGTAGACTCCAAAACATTGCAATTAATATAAAATATAGTACATATTCATAATGATTTATATGAAAGTAAATTTTATTGTAAGTCATTTATTAAATAGACTAGAGAAAGAAAATGTAAACTTGATGCTGCAGGCAGAATACGCACACTATTTTTGAAACTGTAATTTGATTAAAAACGTTCTTTAGTATTTTTGAAATGAATGTCGTAATTGGCTCCAACAAATGAGGATGTGGATTCTGTAAATTTAATTTAAAGATCATGCATACGTTGCCAGGTAAATTTGAAATATATTTTTCAACTTCTTTATGGAGTTGAAGCCATCCACTTTCCTTTCGAATTTTTGAAATCCCTTGAAGCACAGACGGTACCGCTCCCTAAGCTATAGTTATACGTAGGAGTCCCTGTTCTTTTACTAAGAAATCTTCATGCTCCAAGGTTGTGCATCAGTACGCAACTGAAAGTAGAGGAACTAAAAAATAATATTGTTGAATGCGAATTAGTAACTGGATATGAAAAAAAGCAGCATTAATACAAAAAATCCCATTATTGTTACTTATTAGCCACTTCAATTTACATAAAGTTTATTTTAACTAATTTAATGTTCAGTTATCAAATTAATAGAAGCTGACAATTCTCATTTTCTTATCAACACATGCACCATTATTAGTTATTTCCATTACCATCACGTACATGAAATCCAATTTTAAAAAGAACAACTTGATATCAGATACTCCCATGCTAGATTTTGCCCAAAAATGTTATATCTATTTGACCTACAACCTTTATGTTTGTTTCCCAGTAAATAACGTTCAAATTTGGCAGAATACATAGTAATACAGTTATTTAAGGTATTGATCCATTATTATTTATGTTATAGTCACATTTTGCGTTTCAACTGATTTTCAGCATAAATGATGCCAGATGAATATTTGCTTTTGAGCCCTTCAAAGTTATCCACAAAATACATGCATGCTGAAATTCAGTAAAATGTATTCTTAGCCTAAAGTACAGTTAGCAGAATGAATAACTCAAACAATCCAGATGTGAACGGGCGGTGGCATTGGTGGTGGCGGTGTGGTTGCCATTGAACCACATTGAACAAGGAAACTCATAGGCTCAAATTCAAATGCGCGATCGTCAAGACAGAGGCATAGGTTGGTTGGGTCAATGAGACTATCCCATAAAAGTGAAGAATTCCATCGCAGCTCAGTACAACTAATTCGTTTCAAATGTGCGAAATTTTCGCACGGGTTCAGCTAGTCATTGAAATAAATAGATTCAGCGTTTAAAAGCAAACCGTTGGCTATGTTTGCATTACAAAAGACAATTTTACTTTTAAAGTGGGTTTAAATGATACTGAAAATTGGTCAAAGTGTAATATGTTTATAGCAGGTACTTGAATTGATACCTAAAATATTATAAGCAGCGGGATAACGTTCGGACCCAATGCGGGCGGGCTCAGGTAAAAGAGAGCCTACTTTTATGTGTTTTTATTATTTAAAATACCAAAACTACTTTATTTGCTCTACATATTAATAAAGAGGGCCCGGATAAACGTTTTGCGGACAGACCCGCATTTATTTCATTACGCTACTAAGTACGCAATTTTTAATATAATATTTATTATTGTTTTATATAAACGTTACAGGGAAATTTGTGACATTATTTAAGAAATATAATTTAAAATTATCGAAAAACTTTAAAACATTATTTTGTTTCTTAAATTATTCGATGAGTGACGGTGAGTGGGCGACACTGAAAATCTGATACAAATGTTTTGGCATAAAAAAGTAGGTTAGTTTACAATAAGAACTCTCATAAAATTCTGTTTTATCTCATTTTCATTTTAGCTCGTTTGAATGCATCTAATTCGTTTCAAATGTGAGAAATTTTCTCACGGGTTCAGCTAGTCACTGAAATAAATAGATTCAGCGCTTAAAAGCAAACTATTGGCCATGTCTGCATTACAAAAGACTATTTTACTTTTAAAGTGAGTTAAGATGATTCTGAAAAATAGGCCAGTGTGATGTGTTTGCAGCTGTTATTTGCAAGTACACCTAAAATATTACAATTACACAATTTTCAATATATTTATTAGTTTTATCTAAACGTTGCAAATAGAGAAATATTTGCCATTATGTAACACTAATATTTTAAAATATTACCGAATAGCATTCAAACATTGTCTTTCTTCCCTTTTGAGGGAAACTGAATGGGCGACAATAAAAGTCTTATACGAATGTATTGCTATCAAAAAGTAGGTTAGTTTACAATAATAATTTTCATAAAAAACTGTTGTATCTTATTTGCATGAGAGGAGGGTAAGAGGGGCTACCAAAACCAACATAACTAGTGGTGCTAAAACAGTACGTACTTGCACGCAAAATTACGCGAAAATAACTCAAATTTTCGAAAAAATGTACATGACCTTATTTCAAACTCATCGTTAAGCGACAGATTGGAACCAATTCTTTTTAAATTTGGAAAATGTCACAGGGGTTTCATGCAAAGTACCCCCAAAATTAAAATATCCGTTTCAAGTTCGAGACATCAGCCAGATCGATAGAGGAATGGCAAGTTTGGAGAAAATCGGCTGAACGCTTTAGCCGCTAGCGTTTGTGCACAGACGGACAGACAGACTTTTGCCGTCATTCAATTTTTCTGTATCAAGGACCCACAAAACATGGATTCTGGCTACAGCACTTGATAGATGATTTTGTTTTCTAAACTGTGCCACGTAATTATCGTACCGAGTATGGTAAAGATCATCTCTGTAGGCCTGCTGTTTACCAGTGGCATGTGTTTTAATGAAAGTGGAATGTTTGGTGAGACACAGCAAATCCTCAGGTCGACCTCACACTTCTGGTGACTTAGAACAAGTGAGGCAAAACTTTGTTAACTGTCCTTATGTGCTTCTCGACAGCTAGGTGTCCCTCATAGCACTATTTGGCATGACTTGATAAAACCGTTGCATCTCAAACCATTCAAGTTTACAATGGTACAAGAACGAACATAAAATGATAAGATTTCTCGTTAGGAATTTTGTTTGGAATTTCCACATGGTGCTTGGGTCAAAGTGTGAAAATTGCACGGGTCCCACGTTCACCTGATCTAACACCTTTGTTTTTTTTCCCTTTTTCTTTTGAGGGTTCATCAAGGGTACCGCTTATTCCATCCTTACCAGGTTTTCTACCGGAGATGAGAGCTGGAATTTGTCTCGCAAGGCGTGACAAGATGCAGCGTATTTGGCACAAAATAAGACATCAGATGGTACATGTGCAGGACCAATGGAAGACTCATTGAATCTCGTTATGCAACATTAGAATCTGTTAAATAAAACTTGATGTATTTCGCTAAATATTGACACCAAAGAAAAGTCAGCAAGTTAAAAGAATAAATGAACACGAGCCTTGTAAAGTCCCTTTTTGAAACACCCTTGAAGGCTTAAGAATCTCGCTGAGCCGTAGGTGTAAGATTATGAGATCTAGTGACATCCTGTGTTAAACGAGTCTGCACCCGGTGGCGAGGTCATCGCAAGATCTTCCGGAAGACCATAGGTCATGTAGCGCGTGACTAGTGGGACTGCCAGACCCCACGCCCTCAACACGTCACATGCAGTTCGCTCAATTTCTCCGTGCCATTGCGTCGTGTTCCTCTCGCGCCGAATCTTTCGCGCGCGTTTCTTGAGTACCTCTCTGTTAGAGACGTAATATTCTGCAATTTTCAATACCAGTGATTAAAGAACATGAACAACTTAGCTCGAAGTTTGTCACCTACTCCAACAATAGGAAAGAAGATCCACAATTACTAGTCTTCCAGGAGAAATTCAACAAATGCTAACTAAACACAGAAAACAAGAAAATCAAAATACGATTCCTATGGAACCAGAAAGCACAAAAGGACAAAAAAAGGTGTCACTCCTACAAGGAAACAAAGATTATCGCATAAAATATGCTTGTGTATAATGTGGTAATATCTTATGTTTACACAAACATGCAAAAAATATTTATTAAAACTACCTTAATGTAAATCCACTGCAAATATTAGTGATTTAGACTGAGAAGTAACTGTGACTTGCTGCTTAGTATTGACAAAAAAAATTGTTGCGTCGTCGTTGACCAACGCGTCTCATGAATCGTTGGGCATTGAGCACTTGCGTGGAGTAATCTTCCTTTACTTTTTTTTTTTTTTTTTTTTTTTTTTTTTTTTTTTTTTTTCAAATCTCGTCACGTCGCAGGCAGTCGGCGCGTTTTATCCTTTCGGCCAGGGGCTCGACGCCGTTAGAACCCGGGGTTCGCAGCCGGTCATCCAACCACGAACCCGCGAGTCTCAAATTCGCTTAACCTCCACGCAGCTTAGTAAACGAATTAGGCTAACGACTCCGGCACAATACTCTGTTTTTACACAATATTCTGTTTTCTTCTTTCACGGCATTATGTAAAACATAATTCATAATATCCACAATAAAAACTGAAATTGATTTCTCAATAAATTTTCTTTAAAAGACCCATAGAATATTCTAGAAAAGAAAGTAGACTATCGGACTATTGAACGTTGCGCGTCTGACGAGGGATTAAAAAAGTGCAAACAATAAGTAGATTTAAAATAAAAAAAGAAAAATACGCGTATTTTGTGTATGTATCGGGCATGAACCAATTGAAAATTTATTTTGGATCAAATAATTGTACAACAAAACGTACTTTTTTTACTGTATTATACTTCTAGATGTTTTTTTATTATGAACAATGCTTGAATAGCTAATGAATTTTGTATGTTTTTGTGAACATATTGATGAATATTGAACAGTTTCGAAACTAAGAAAATGACTATTAAAGACCAACTCGTTTGTCACGCTCTATTGGCATCTTCTCCTGACTGGGAATTTATCATCTAGGTCGCAATAGACGATGCGCTTCTCAAACCGTCCTGAAAGTTATTCGCTTGCCCTTTCGCCAAAGGCGCTGTGCTCTTTCTGCCCCTCCCCTTCCCACCACAAGTGACACTCATCCCGCGAAAACTCCCGTCGCAGCTGGGAGCCGAGATCCGAGCACTTGCGCTTGTCTGAAGCCAGTTGAGCTGGCGTTTATAATTTCAGAGCGAGCCTCGAATTAACGCCTTGACCAATAAGATTAAGGTTAAACTCCCATATTATTACTTATTACAATGAAGCAGTGAATTTGATAGTTTTACCAATAAATAAATATAATTATGTGTTTGTTTTTAATATTTTGAGCCCCCCTAAGAAACTGAGGGCCTCGGCGGTTCCCGGGTTCACCCATGCGTTGAAACGGCACTGTCTCTATACAGCGTATATTACTCTGTTCATTCGTACGTATACGAGAACGTACCTAGTGTTACTACAGAATTTCACAAATCTTCTCGTGCTGACCTTTACACATTGGACCACAGTATTTCTTGGCCGCACCTCAGAGTTTGTCCCAAATTCTGGGTGGGCGATCCAGTTCCTCAATTAAACAGATCACACCCAGTTGCCTGTCAGCCCAACAGGTTATGGTATAAATGTAATAAACGTGGAACCCAGAACGACCTCCTTGCCCCCAATACTTCTGAAATCGTTAATTCATACGTGCGATTCTAGACATCCAACTCTCCACGTATCACTCAAATGTCCCAAGACCCACGCCGAATCACTTGACTGTACTACCTGCAAACGTGTTTCGGATTTGTTGCATAATAATTAGATATAACCAATAATATAACTAAATCTGAAATGGCCAAGAGATTTGGGAAGGTGTGTGAACATATGCAATAGATGACCGATTGAGAATATTTCCTACGGCTGAAAACATTCAGTCTTACGTGGGGTTTGAACCCTCAGCCTTAGTGTTGACCTACTTTAGCTCACCGGCCCCAAGTTCCTGTCTCATGAGGCTGAATCACTTGACCACTCTAAATGTAAACGTGTTACGACTTAACAGTACTAAAACCAGGCTGTCTTTTTTTAACATACGCAGCTGGTAATGTGCATCATTCGCGTCCAATCAACCATGCCAATACAGTTTCTTTTGCATCAAAATATTTCAACATCGTACACGGTGTATGGAACAAATTTCTCAAAATTAGGTATCTACAGAAAATTGTGAAGAACATACTTACAGCGCGTACCACTAAAACAATGGTTTAGTTTACTTTCGTTTAATATTTACATTGATGAAATAGTGTTTTAAAAAATAACATCAACATTTTTTTCATATTTTCTCAATTTTTTGCTCTCCTAATAGTAGAATTAAAATGTGATTTTGATCGTATTAGAGAAGGATTTTTCATGAGATTCTATAAACAGGGTTTCATTCAAAAATTTGGAGCTACTGTCGCGAAAAAAGTCGTTTGAATTCTTCTCAAAATTCGCAATTGTGAGGTAATTATAGCGGAAAACGTTTGCATTTTCAAGAAATTTTATCAGATGTCATTTGAAGATAATCAGATATCATTCACAAATGCAATAATACACAACAACATTCATAATGTAAATATTAATGATATTAGGAATATTAAAAAACCTATTTGCGCAATTTTTTAAAAATCCATAGAATACAACAAAATGGCAGTTAGGTCTTGTTATTTACTGCAGTTAGAGCTATCAGAGCAAACTTTTGTTTTTTTAATTTAGAATCATTGTGAGAAAATCCTGTTTTTAATATAGGGCCATTTTTCATTCAAAATTGAACGAAAATTACTGATATTTTCAAAACAATGCATTTGTCATTAATTAGAGAACTGATTGTGGAGAACGAATTTAATGTGTAGAAAAAAACTAATAATATATTTGAGTGAGAAGTCCCAAAACATTTGAAATTTTCGAAAATTCTAATATCAATGGAAAATTGTTATCAGTCATTTTTATTAATTTATTTCACTCTTTTGTTAAAGCCAATTTAAAGTAATGAATGGTGCTACAACAGCAACAGCAGAATGGCACAGACTTTCCCGTATTAGTTTTCTATTCTTCCTTTGTTCTCGGCTAGCTATTCGAACTTGCCACATACTCTTGCCTACTACCATCTATCGCCGCCCAAAGTACATTTTTAAAGTTTTTCTCAATTTTTCGATTTCCTAGTTGTAGAACGGAAATATTATTTTAAGAATATTATAGAATAGTAAAACATCGTTCTAAATGACTTCTTTGTAAAATATAAAGCTGTTTGTAAGAAAATGGCGTTTAAGTGCTACAGTGATTTCGAAATTTGAAGCACATTTTCACAGAAAATGATTGAGTTTTCGAGAAACGTTATCTGACATTATTTAAAGCACATGTACTCATAAATACAAGAATGTGAACAAATTGCCGCTAGTATAAATCTAACGACGTGAGGGAAGTCAAAACACTTAAATTTTTGTAAATTTTGAAAAAACAAAAGAATAGAGCAATATCGCGTTTATGTCATCAGGTAGAGTGCATTTAGAACTATCCCTGTCAAAAGTTTAAAAAAAGAATTTTGAGTCTTTTTGTGAAAATCGTGTTTTTGTAATATTTAAAAATTGCTATTGTTTGCAATAATGCACGAAAACTACTAAAATTTTCAAAAGAATGTGCATGACCAAAGAACTCACTCTGGAAGAACTCACTCAGCTTTCAATGAAAAATCTCCATGTTCAATTCTGTAGTCGTAGAAAGACACCCGAAAAAAATTAAAATTTTGAAATTTTCAAAAATTCAGAGTTAAACCTGACAATTGGTCCTATTCCACCTTTATAAGTGTGTTTTACTGTCTTCGTACAAGAAATGTAAAGCAAAAAATATGGAGACATTTTTGAGAAAACTTTGAAAATGTTCGGAGGGCTTCATGTAAAGTACCCCAAATTTTAAAGATTTTTTCCTTTAAAATCTCGAAACAAGATTCGACACGAACGAGATGGACGTATGGTTTAGGCGCTAGTGGTTGATGTTCACAGACGGACATACAGACTGTCGATTTGAAAACAAAAATAACACTTTTTTGGTATCCGGGGATCCCAAAATGTATATTTCCGATGAAACCTCTAAATCGATTTTCCACAGCATTAGACAGCATTTTCTATACTACGTATATTACTCCGTATATACCTATGTATACGGGAAAGTAAAAATACGAAAATATGACCATAAATATGACTTTAACATTTTTTGGTTGCATTTTAGAAATTTCACAATCTAGTGTGTTTAAATGATCATTATATCTAAATATACTTTTAAAATCTAGTACATTCAATTTCCACCCCTTTTTTTACATTCAATTCACCCCGTCTCATGAAGACTTGCAACTTATTTATAGAATCGGTTGCCTTTGCACAAAATCTGGCAGAAATAATCCAATTCTTCCTTCGCATCTGGTGATTTCTATGCTACCTCTTTCTTGTATTTAGCTTATCCTCCTAATTCACATACACATATTTATAGGCAATATAGAAATAATTAGATAGAATTGAACAAAATTAGATAACAATTAGGAGACTGGAAAATCTCTTTGACGGGAGTGCAAGCAAATATTCTAAATTGCATAATTTTGGTCATTGTAGATAAAATCATGTTTAACGTATATTTTCCATGGAAATAACACAAAGAAAAAATACATGACATGTAAAAAA
Source organism: Gryllus bimaculatus (assembly GCA_017312745.1). Lineage (NCBI taxonomy): Eukaryota > Metazoa > Arthropoda > Insecta > Orthoptera > Gryllidae > Gryllus > Gryllus bimaculatus. The sequence continues at coordinate 4,134,070 of BOPP01000048.1, forward strand.
CATAAGAAACTTACTAATAAAACACTGTATTCTCATTCATATTTACATACCCAATGCTTTAACGATCTGAATTAGTTGAAAAAAATCGTTATGAGGTTAAAGATCTTTACATTTTTTACATTTACATTTCTGACAGATTGGTAAGGAAGATTCGGTGCATACCTTTTGTGAGCTTAATAATGTAAACGAAAGTGCATCATACACCATCATTGTTCCTTTGGATTGCACGTAGGTTGTGATAGCGCACGTGACAAATGGAGAGAAAACTTCAATGTTTATTCATATTGTTTATTCATATATTTCATATCCAACGTCACGTTACATTAGCCTGGGAACGGAAGGCTAATGACAAGGCAGTTTCATTGGATGCGAATAAGCATTGAAAGGTTCTATCTAACGCAATCACATGACACGCGTTGGTATTAAAGGCACAGGCAAACAAGGTTCGTCGGCATACTGTCCCAGACTGTGATTAGGATCTCACCTACAGCAAGGTAAGTTGAACATTATTGTGATGGAAATGTTTCGCCGATTCAAGTTACTCTTTCATCACTGGCGATTTCTCAAGGGAGGGAAGATAGTTATGTCCTCATATATCGCCTTCTCTTTAATGTAATTACCGAATAACATATTGCTTTGAGGCACGAAGGAAACTGTATATTTGTTTCCTTTATAGTTATTTGGAAATTTGACTCAGATCCAGTTTAAACTGAGTGCGCTTTGTAAGCGACGCGGAAGTTCGAAATCGCTTTGAGGGGGAGTTCCCAGCGTTTCCTCCTCTCGTGTAGGAATCGTCCTTTTGACGCAGCTACGGCCAAATGAGGAAACTGTTTTAATGCAGTTTTATGGCATGAGGGGAGGAGGCCTGCCCCAAAGAGTAATCTCTTGTCTATTTTAATAAGTATAATTGCGAAGTCGATAAAGTCGAACTGTGAAGTCGATAAAGGGGTTTTGCACATTTAGGTCGAAATGGAAGAAGTTCCGAAGTGTCTACAGAGAGTACTGCTAAATTGAAATTGCCACAAAAGTACATTCTGTTGAAAGATTGGCAGGTGTTTGATTAGAACTGCCCACAAAGCCCTGATCTGTATACCCAATTATATAATTATTATATTGTTAAATAAATATGATTATGTTCCGCTACCGCTAAATTCCACGTATCCAATTCGGCATTTACTTTTCAATTACTAAAGTTGGTCTCAGAACTGAGAGAAAGTAAATTAGATTCAATTCAGTTCAATAAACTCGGAGGATTTGCTACTTTATTCCAATTTATAAAATTGAGACTTTTTTTGGTTTTGCATAGCATGTTCAAAAATATGAAAATATTCAAACCAGCTTTTTTAATTACTGCATAATACTGATGTAATCACATTTTCATAATTATGGATCATTTTTATGATGGGAGGATCAATTATAATTGTATTAATTTTCTATGACCATACAATGGACCATTTCAATTGTCTTCATAATTTGAAGAGTAGTACTGGAAGAGGGCATCAACTTATGTCACTGCAGTCCCTTTGACCGGGAGGTCCTAGGTTCGAGTCCCAACGGTGGTAAGATTTTCACACAAGCGTGTTAGCTAGGTCGAATTCAGTCGCTGTTTGAAGGACAATTATAGCGGCTGGCTGCTCTAATCGATAGTTTTCCGAGGTTTCCCGATCAACACCAGGTGAATGCCGGAGCAGTACCCTAACGAAGGGTCACGGGCCGCGCGCGATCTTTCCTTCCTCTACCTTGTCCTATCCTATATCTACCTGTCCTCACCGATTACCCACACACTTACACTAACATGTACTACAATACCACTCATGCCGGAGACCGGTCGGGAACTTAGAGCTTGACCCGGCCGGGGCCGTGTCCCGCTGGTGGGAGATACCTGGATGGGGAAAACCCCGCTAAATGACAGTAGGTCGGTGCCGGATCTCACCACACAGCAGGGGACCGCCACCTCCCGAGCAAAAACATTCGCAACACTTACGAGTCTAATGACCCGCCCGGAGTCACTAAAACAATCAATCGATTTCTCCGATTTAAACATTGCTGCACTTCAAGGAGAGAAGGATATTGTTATCCAATTGGGAGCCGAAATACCAAAATTTTAAGTTCTATCGAAGCTACCGATTGGATGACAGTTTTCCCCTCTCCTTCCAACTCGTGGGCATGAAGTGCAACCATGATTAAATCGAAGTAGGTATAGTAAATTTGAACACTGACTTTTACACCTTTATTTCCTTAGCACTTTGTTGAAATGAGATTTTTTAAAATAAATGTGTATAAGTAAATAGCCTATGTTCTTTTATTTCATAGAATTACTGATATTGAAAGTACCTTTTCATCAATTTCTTTCAACAAGTGAGATACTCTTGTGAACTTCAAATGGTTTTAATATTAATTTTTTTTTTCACAGAAAATACATGACTCATTTTATTGAATGATATAAATTAAGTTTAATTAAGCAGCCTTCAGACAACTTAAAGTGAGGGATAAATATGGGTAAAATATGAATTTTCTTTCAGTTTTTTCTTTATTATTACTAATGCTTTATGCAGACACAGATCCAGGAATTTGTCGAAGGAGTGGGCACAATTTCCTGTTCAATACCTGCAACACGGAAAGATTTTTTTCTGTGATCGCAATTCTGCATTCAAATGACTTCTTCAAAATACAGAGCGGGTAAGAGTACGCACATCAGATCTGTGCGCACACTTAGGTGGCGATGTATTGTTTTTCTAAAATTATCATACACAGCAGCACAATTCATTACACGTTGTCAAACGCGCCCATGTTATTTGGAACAACATTTACTCAGGAGTCTAGCATTGCTTCTTTTAAGGATGAAAACAGTAAACCGGTTGCTAAAGAGAGGAGAATGCACACGAGTTGAGTTGATCACACTCGCTCCTGCTGCCCCTGCTGCCGAAAGGGGAAAATGTCCCTGCGTACACTTACCACCCTTTCCCTCAATGCTTTCTTCAAACAAATACTGTATCGAATTGATTAACATAATCAACGCTACACATTGACATACTGATACACTGACAAACTACCGTGTTGAGATTCACACGAAGTAAGAGAAGACCCACTTTCATTGAATACGGGATTCTCCACAAGATTGAACACAAGGTAGCCTACAAAATTAAAACGTATCGGTGTTCTAGGATTAAAAAATCTAAATTTAGGATACCCATATGAAAGTAAAATTACAGATGTCTTATTCAGTATTAAGATTTAAAGATAAATTAATACAAAGGTACCTTACAGTTTATGTGTCTGGTTAAAGTCAAGTAATTCAAACTATTAGTAAATTTGTAAACAAGCAATTAATGAAAGTAACTACTAACATAATCGCTTCCCACAAATACCGATTTATACCATTTAATCCACACACTAGAAATTATACAATTCTTTTATTTTTATTTTCTCGCTACAGCTTACGCAGTAGAGAGAAAGTTATGTAATGTGCAAAAAAAGGGGACTTTTCGACAGAAAAACTCGTATTTCATGGGCCTAGCAACGGAAAGATGGATAAATCTAGTTGCTACATTTCGGAAAAAAAATTCTAACACGTGGTGTATTCAGAATCTATGTTTTGTAGATCCTAACCGAAAAATCAATTAACGACAAAACGTGTGTCAGTCCGTCCGACTGTGAAAAACACTACCGGCTAAAACGTCAGCCAATTTCCTCCAAAATTGATACTTCCCTATCAGTCCGGTTGATGTCATGTCGCTTGAATTTGAAACCTACTTATTAATTTTAAGGGGTACTTTACATGAAGCCATTAGGACATTTTCCAAATTTCCAAAAACAATGGCTCCATCTTTTTTGATTAAATTTTGTTGGATAGAGTGAAGGATGTTTAAGAAAACGTCTCATGTTTGTTAAAAACCCCGATTTTTCTAAAATTGCAAAAATTCAAATTGTTTTCGGTGTCTTTCTATATCTACAATTATAAAGATACTCTCTACTTACAATTAAATTCCTACTCTCTACTAACAGTTTATGTTACTTCTATAAAGCAATTTCTGGACTAGAAACAGTTCTTAATCTCGATATACGTGTCTGTAAATTAATTTTAGGAATGGTGAGTTTGCAATGAATAATTTTTTCGGGGTTCTGACTACTTATGTACCGGAAAAATGTAGTTTTATCTCTGTATTTTATATTTTTTCTATATTCTCACTATATCTTGAAATATATCACGTGAAGCGCCTACTTTCGCATTTCGGAATTGGGATGATGGTGCTAAAATTTGACGTACATACACGTGTATGTATGAACATTCAAAATATTGAAGGAACTTTTCACAAATGTAAGAAAGAGATGGGAGGAGTCAGAGTAAGAAAAGTGGTGAAGATGCTAGAAGCAGAGATCTACGAGCATTTCAAATAGTATGCAAATTTTACAAGCCACCAAATAACCTGTACAATGGTGTCTGTTTCATGTGCAGAAGAGGTGAGTCAAGATGTCGGTCCTCCCTGACGTCTCGAGTCTACTGCCCAACACCTTTTTCTACCCTCTGCTCTTTATCAGCTTGGTACTATGGTACCTGCACCAGCGCTTCCAGTCTTCCCGCCTCACCACGATGGTGAACAAGTTGCCAGGCCCAACCGCACTTCCCCTCATTGGCAACCTCTACCAACTCATCGGCCGCCTCAGGCCTCCGCGTAAGTTCACCCGAAACTTTGTATATGAAGATTGTTATCATTTTAATAATATTTTCAATGTAATGTGATTATTCATTGAATGAGAAGGACTGTGGGAAGAAAAATATATGCCAGAAATTATGTATGAAATTAAGAATTAATTCTCGTCAATCTGAATTTCTTTCAGAGCTTCTGCAGTATGCGATTAGTGAGTCAGCCAACTACGAGAAGGAAGGCGTCGTACGATTCTGGTTGGGGCCCACCAAACCTGTGATTGGGCTTTTCAACCCCGCTGATATTGAGGTAAGTGGGAAATAGAGTGGCCAGACTCTATTTTTTTACCTCTCCACTTGTATTTAAAAGATGCGAAAATAATGCGTACAAATTTTCAGAGCAAGTCTTTCTTCAATAATGGTACGATTAGAGGAGTCAATTCTTTAATAAAAGTATGGTAAATAAGAAAGCCCCGCTCCGATCATCACTCGTTTTCTTGAATACAGAGACCCAAACCGAAATCCGGACTACCCGAGATTACCCAAACCTGGACCCCCATTTAGTTTTAAATAATTTTAATTTCAATTTTCTGCACAATTACATTAAAATATTTTCAATGCATACCTTACTTAGTTATACAAATTCTATATTCTACTAAAAAAATTGGTTTAGTAATTTAAGAATAAAATATTTTTACGTAAACATTACATTTTGTGGGTTTTTAAAAAATGTTTTCTAAAGTGAGCCCCTTGCAAAAGTTTGAAGAAATGGGTGAAAAATAAATGATGAATTGTCAATATATTGAGCTCAGAATCATTTTACAAAAATACAAATTTAACAACTTGTAGATTAGAAGTTGTTTTACATGTCTTGCATATAGTCTATATATTCTAACGCGACAAAAGACACATATATAAGCATCTTCTTCCATCCCCGCACATTCTACATGTGCCCAGCGTGAACACTGTAGGCACATAATTCTCAGAAGGCCCTCTGAACGTTTTACAATGCAAAAGACGCACTCTGCATCTTCTTCACCTGGAAGGGAAGATATCCCTGGTAGAACTTCCAATGCGGAAGAGCCAGAGAACATGTCGATCGATTCCTCTCGGAAAGTGCAATCTCTTTTGCTTTTTGCTAACTTCAAAATTGTCTTAAATGTCTCTCTTTTTGACTTCTCTGGGATTCAAATCTGAAATTGTCTCTTAACCTCTTTCTTTTTTCTGCTTTCTCGAACTGATATGCTTCAGAGTAGACTCTTGCTTTGTATTAGACCCCTTACGAATAAAGAGTGTCTAAATTGTTTTATTTTAAAAGGCGAAAAATAGGGGACCCGTGATAGGAACCTTTGGAGGGCTCGGGTTTGGATAATATAAATTCCGAATGTCAATAACATTTTTCTAAGGCAAGTAAAATAAATTATATTACCCTACATCAATGGCTTGTAATGTCTCCTTCAATAAAATGTAATGTTTAGAATACTTATCAGTGAAGTAGGAAAATCAGGCAACTGATAATAAGCCCTAAAGAAAACTTTGCTGTTCCCTGTCCCCAACTGCAACCTAATGGCCGACTGTCCTGCAACAAGTAAAGATGAAGACGCTACCCCTTGATTAGGCCGCGGTCTTGGAAACAAACTATTTTAGTACGTTTTCGATAGGCAACAGAACTCTATCTCTCGTGCCTCTACAACCTTAATTACCATAATACCGCTGTATTGAGCAAATAAAATAAAAATATTTACCTTCAAAATGTACGATCATTAACTACACCCTGGTGTCCAGCAATATCTAGTCGTACCACTGACGAAACAGCTTCAATCCTCGGCTACATATCGGTACCATCTGATTTGTAAATGCATGAGAGCAAGTTTAAGGTTCAATACAAATTTAAGTGAAGCGCTATGCAGTAGTCTTCAGTAATTTTCACACAGCGTGAATTTGAAATTATGTTGGTGTAGACTAGAGCCCAATGTGTAATTGCAGAGTTGAATATCGCGACACTTCATTTAAAAAAGTGTTTATACGAGAACAATTCTAAACTTTATTCCACGGAGCGATTTTGTACATTTTGATATAATTGCCTTGCCGTATTTTTATGAAAAATATGAATCGAAAAAGAACTCATAACCCTCGTGTTTAGTGGCATGATTTAATCCCTTTGAAGATTTGTACTTCTAATTATTTAAGATTTTAAATTAGAGAGGAGGATATCAAAGAAATTTAAATTTTAACAAAAGGTCGACAACTCTAGTTTGAAAAAAAATTAAACTGAGGCGCATTTCACACTTCATAAATTCTCCTTCATATGAAACATCTTCTTCCAGGTCATTCTCAGCAGCAACGTCCATCTTGACAAGTCTGTAGAGTACCGTTGGTTCCAGCCATGGCTGGGTGATGGCCTTCTCATCAACTCTGGTGAGTTAACCAAAAACCTTTGAGTTGAAGAAAAGACAGTCTCATCAGAACATGCGTTTATTCCTGCAAGATTATTCGCTCGGATCAGACGTTATCGGCGAGTGTTGGTGGGCGGGAGTGAGGTACATCAACATCATACAGGTCACTTACTATTTAGAAAATAACCTGTGAAATTATTGTGTGATGAATTTAATTATTGTTTCTGATAGCAATGTATCAGAGAATGTCCTGGAATTTTTTAAACCAAAATTAAAACGAACAATAACTCAACTAGTAATTTTTTGAACGCGGGCGTTTGAAATGTATGCCCTTTGCTGTTAATTCACCCCAAAGAATGATTATAATTGTTTGTAGTCGAAGTTCGGAGCCAAATTTGAAATAATTTGTTTGCTTATTCTGCGATTTATGCAACTGTGCCCCTGTCAGGTATCAGCTGTTGACGATTTCATCCAATCGGAAGCTTAAACGTCACCATAGTAACGTTCAAGCTGCGAACTGGATGAAACCGTGATACCTGCCTGGGGCAGAGTTGCGAAAATCGCAGGATAGGTGAAAGCACTAATGAGTGAGTGAATTGCCCGCTCGCAGGCGAGAAGTGGCGCACCCACCGCAAGCTGATCGCGCCCGCCTTCCACCTGAACGTGCTCAAGAGCTTCATCCCGCAGTTCAACAGCAACGCCAAGCGCCTTGTGCAGCGTCTGCGCAAGGAGGCTGAGCGCGGCACCGAGTTCGACGTGCACGACTACATGAGCGAGTCCACCGTCGACGTGCTCATCGGTAGGCTCGCCCCCGCCCTCGCCCCCGTCCTCCCCCTCGCCCCCGTTCCCGCCCTCGCCCCCGCCCCCGCTCGGGCCAACAGGCGCTTGCCTAAGGCGACAAGGTCTTCTTACAAACCAAACGACGGAACGTTGTGGCACGTCATTGACTAAAACACGGAATAAAACGGAACATGAGCCATTTCTGATGAGGGAAAGGTTTCTCTAAAAAGAACCAGAAAAGGGAGAAAATAATGTTTACATGCCGTATGATCTACTCGTGCTTACTTTTTTATAAACTATTGCAAACCCAACGGAATACATTATGATAAATTTAAAACTGTTAAAATTAGACTGCACGTTATGCCGACTAGTCACTGTTACAAAAACAAGACATTTGGCGTCCCGTTTTTATGCCAAAAAATTCGGCACAGGGACTTAAAAAGAAGGGACTGTCACGACTAATACAGGGTGTCTGGTCACCTTACTCTTCCCTCGACTGCGCTAGGCAAGAGAGTCCGGCACTTCTTAGTTCATACGGAGAGAAAGAGACGGAAAACAGAGATTATTTGGCCGAAAAACTTATATTCCTTAGCCCTTCTAACGAAAAGACGGATAAATACTATTTCTGCGTATAAAAAATTACTTTGCCGATCCGGCGACTGAGATGTTTAAGGCAGTAGTAACATAGCCCATGGCGAGGGGGGGGTACTTGTAATATTCCACTGTAGACTATGTTCCACTTAGTAATATTAATAGATCATTGAACCATTATAAAAACTATGATGTTTCGAAGGACGTAGTCTATGGAGGACCTGGGATTTGTCAGAATGGACACAGATTATATATCATTCAATTCAAAACACCAAAAGTCTATTGTTTAATTTTGTTACAACTGCTTTTCACGAGTGGTTGAAACGTTTGCAGAAAAGTAGTGGTGTTATGGTAGTTTCAGCTCTCTACATGGTTCATATTCGCATTTGCAGAGACTGCTATGGGTGTTTCGACGGGTCACACCGGCGACAGGTCTGGTTTCGAGTATGCAATGGCTGTTATGAAGTAAGTACATTCCAGAAGTAATGTTGTCAATAGTAATAAAAAACATGTAGGGTAAAAAATATGAATTTTATTGAAAACAATTTTTTTTTAATGTACGCAAGTATAATTTTTAATGTAAATTGTATTTTTGTTTTAAATTAAATTTTTATCGATAAATGTTTATTTAGATAACTCATTAAACTAATGTGATATGTACACAAATTTTATGTATCCGGGAAAATCCAACTTAGTTTCTGTCAACACGAGCAATGGAGAAATGATCCCTTCCAAAAGGTAATAGAATGCTCAATGTCTTATAGTCGTGACCCAGGGCACGAATACTGATTTTCGGGGCTTAGGAGGACTAGTTCCAAGTTATGCACCAAGGTAGCCGGTGTTACTGCGTAACGTTTGTTGCGGGTGGTGGCGGATTAATTAATAGGCCCCAAGGGGAGTGCAAATGAGGGGCCCGTCACCCCCATTTTCATTTACCGCCCCTCACGATTTTATGTGTTATTAGGGTATGCATTCTCAATTTATACATCAACATATCTTTAAAAAATGGATGCAAGATTTTATTTTATTAAATTTTTGAAGTTCTGAAAATTTTTTAACAAAAAAACGTGACTTTCTGTCCAAAAATAAAAAAATATAAGAGTTTTTACGATTTAAAATGTACTCAATTTTCGCTTTTGTTATATGTCATTGAATTTGATAGTTGCATTTATGAGTTCAAAATGACTGTAAAATTAATACATGGTTACAAAAATTAAGAGTCTAACTCGTTTAATTACCAAAACATTTAAAACAAAATGTTTCATGACGTCGGGGCCCCTACGCAATTGGTTAATCCACTACTAGTTACGCGTTGCATGTAAGCTTGCTTTCATGTCGATGGTTTCTTACCAATGGTAGAACACAAACTTCATATTTATTTAGTGCATTATTTATAGAAGGGACATGCCAATTTCACGTTAAATTAAATTATAATAATTATCAAGTAATGTTTCCATACATTTGTGAAATATATATTTTTCTATTGAGAAACAATTTTATACAGGATTATAGATTACATATATTACGCATAATACTCGTAATTACGTCACTTTATTAACCAACAATATTTTGTAAATATCCCTTGTTTGTCTAGTTATGAGCTAGAATAACTCAGTACTGCTTCGTTTTTCCTATATTCAAGAAGTGTTCTAGGTGATTACAATGTATTTTGTCGATAAACATTTCGGATACTTTAGTAATTAACACGATGGAAGAGCGTAAGAACTAAAAAGATACAATTATGAAAAAAGTGGTGAAAATGTTGTTTTTTACTTAAATCAATTTAATAAAATATTCCAATAAAATGTATATTTTATTCAATAATTTCAATCGTCGCTACCCTAGTAGTTACAAATCGTTTTTGTTTTAGGATGTGCGACATTGTTCACCAGCGGGCATACAAATTCTGGCTGCGTTTGGATTCTCTCTTCCAATTCTCCCACTTCGCAAAGGAACAAGAGGGCTACCTGAAAACAATCCACGGCTTGTCCACCTCGGTAAATACTATACTCAATTCTTTTCTCAACTCCGATGGCTTATAATTTAAATAAATTCAACGAGATTTCATTTTCATACATCCAACATCGTTTTATAAACGATAACTGTGTATTTGGATAATAAATAAATGGGGCATTTTATTAATTAACGCGTGGAATGTAATAGGCACAATACGGAAAAATCTTGATGAGAAGTAGAAAAAAATGTTTTGGATTTAATACAATTATTTAAAAGGATATTGGAAAGAAATCACGATATAAATCAATTAAACTTTTCAAACGAAAAAAAATTATAATATAAATATTTAACGCTGACATTGTAATTTCCGTGAAAAATATAGATTTACAGAAAAGTTACTACAGCGTTCAATTGCAGCGAATATCAAAAAAAAATCCGTTGGTTTCATTAGGTTAGTTCCCGTACAACTTTTCCAATGAGAAGTAACATTTTGATCTTGTATCCGAATACAGTCGAATATGAATAAGTAAAATTTAAATTTTCCAACAATAATGTGTCAGGGAGTAAATATCAAATGCTCAAAATATTTCTACCTCCAGAGTTTTAGAGGAAAATATCAAGACTTCAAAAAATACATTTATAAATTTAAATAAATATAATCGTTAATATGTTTCCAATAAGAACGAGTTTACAAATACCCTATGATTAACGGCACAACTTAGTGGATCTGTTTAGATCTTGCCTAAAGGAAGTTGATCTTTTTGCAGGTCATTAAGAAGAAGAAGGAACTGTTCGACCGATTGCAGAGTGATCCTAAGCTGCAGCAACAATTTGCGGAGGATACCGAAAATGTTGATGTGACTGGCACTTTCCTTGACTCTAAGGGATACATCAAGGATGATCTGGATGATGACGTCGGTAAGTTTATTCAAGATAATTTCTATTAACTACACGTTCAAGATACACGAATATTAAAACTACTCTCAATAATAATATTGCAAAAGAGCGAATATACAGAAAACTCTCTCATTATATAGCTTGTAATCCTGCAAGACGGGCTCTTCTTAACTTCAAACGTTTATTTCCGCCCACACAATTATTGTTACATTACTATGACTTATATCAAGAGATCAGAGAGAAAGAAAAAGAAAGAGAGAGAAACAGAGAAGAGAAGGGCATGAGTCAAAAAATCAGAGTTTTTCAAATGGCACACGCCGGATTGCCTCTCAAATACAATTCTGCTTTTAAACTAAAACAATTTTCAAGAGGTTTTTTAACTATTTGATATCTTTATTAAATCATGATTGACAGTTTTATTGAAATTTAAAATCATATACTTATTTTTGACAATAAGAACACCATTAGGGCTACATATTGAAATATTAACTTCCGGCGCTTTCGAAGAGATCTTGATAGTTTTAATGTCATGTTCGTAGTGAACTCCGATCTGTCTCTATTATGCGCTGCGCGGCGATAATCCCAAAGGAAAGTACAAACATGTCTAGAATTTCTCATCGCGCAACTTCATTAGCACGTCTTGCTCGTGGTCATTCGCGACTGCGTCAACTGTCGTCAAGATACGAATGAGGCATTTAGGATGTGCTCGTGCGCAGGCGAGAAGAAGCGCCAGGCCTTCCTGGACCTGCTGCTGGAGACGAAGAAAGTGAACGGCACGCTGACCGACGCTGAGATCAAGGAGGAAGTGGACACCATCATGTTTGAGGGCCACGACACCACCGCCGCCGGCTCCAGCTTCGTGCTCTGCCTGCTGGGCATCCACCAGGACGTGCAGGTGCGTCGGCCGCCTTCGCGCTGCCCTTCTGTTCGCGTGCGCGCGCACATAGAGTTTAGGATGCGATCGAGTTAGATTTTCTTTTAATTATTTACGATCGCTTAGCAACTACTAAGGTCATATAGCGACCCCTGTAAGTAACATTGAGGATATCGGTAAACGGTATAAGGTAACACACACAAACATCAATTCCCTGGTTGGGATTTGAACCCGTGACCATTCAGGCACGGGGCAATCACGGGTATTTAACCTTAGCTACCCAGGCCGTCAATGGGGCAAGTTTGTGTGTATCCAACATTTAAAACAAAAATGAAAATACCTCATTTGAGCTTTTCAAACAGCAGCCGTAACGTAACTTATTGGTTTCTTACTTATTCTTACAGGCGAACTACTCTCTACTGTATCCGCAAAAGAGCTTGGTCTTATCCGATTCATTCCATTATGTGTTTTGTGTCACTGGTCCTCATTCCATTCACTTACACGAGACTAAATAATTAAATTGGGTAGAAAAGACACCTGATCGGGTCTAGAGTCATTAATCTTCACTTTCAAATAATGAACTGGAACCTAGAATGCCCCCTTGAAAGAAGGAATTCTAACATTAATCAAAGGTACGCCCTATTTATATCTCATTCTTTAAGGTAAATATTACCACCATTAGAAATATTTTTAGGACCGGATAGAGTACCTGCTGCAGGGGGCTACTGAAATAAGCAACTTTTACCCATTACAAATTGGCAATCGTTCTCACATTTACATTGCACAAAAGCATTTTTTGCGTATATGTTTCCACTTGTAGCTTTCCATGGATCAAACATCTACCCTTGCACACTTCACTGCTGCCTCCTTCCTAACCTGTATTGTCCTTTGGTGCGACCTCCCGCTACGGGCCTTGGCGGACCAGCGGTGACCCATCCTCTCAGCCATGGGAAGAAGGGTTCGTGAGGTTAACCCGAAGTCATTCCTACACCGTGTATTCTAGTCTTAGGGTAGGCTTCTCCTTCCTAAAGTGAAATAATTATAAACGTTGTCATTGCCAACAATAGTATTTAATATAAGAGCAGCTTTCGATGGCTTAGCCATCATCATCAGTTGTCTGCTGAATGGAAGCCACGAAACGACTACCATTCTATCTACGGCTCCCATTCAGCAGACAACTGATGATGATGGCTAAGCCATCGAAAGCTGCTCTTATATTAAATACTATTGTTGGCAATGACAAGGTTTATAATTATTTCATGAAAAATGCCAACGATAACGCAGCACAAAACCTATATTCTTCTTCCTAACCACCTTAGCAGTAACGAGGCTGCTATTCGTTTTCTGGTGAGTGATAACACGCGTTTGTTGTGCGCGCGGGCGCAGACGAAGGTGATGCAGGAGCTGAACGAGATCTTCGGCGACTCCGACCGCCCGGCCACCTTCAACGACACCCTGCAGATGAAGTACCTGGAGCGCGTCATCCTGGAGACGCTGCGCATGTACCCGCCAGTGCCGCTCATCGCGCGCAAGCTCAACCAGGACGTCAAGCTGGGTAAATGCCGCTCTGCGTAGTTCGAGCACGAAAATGTTTACCGGTGTTTTTGTTACTTCACACCGATTATATGAAAAAAATTCGAAGTGAATGACAACTCACGGGATTCAAAGTTTCGGTGTCCGTGCTATAGACACACCGATGAGCTTTCCGAACACTATGACGTCGACTCTAATTTCTTTCATTAATAACATTGTACTATGATTTTTGAATTTCTTAAAACGCACTTATAAATTTATCATTTTATTGAGTTAACTAAAACACCGTTGTATACGCACATTCCTAAATGAAAATAACGTAATTCATTAATTGATGTTGGATGACTACTTTTTGTGTTAGTGTGCGTCTCATCAATTTTTAAGTAACTTTACATAGCTCGTATTATTTCTTGGTGATAAAAGACCAGTTATTTAATGAGTAGTCGTTAAATTAATAGCATCTGTATGCTCGTTCTAAAGTTATAGCGTTGCAAAGTTATGGTTAAATTATAGCGGCAAGACTTTCACAAACTGTGTGGTGAAAAACACAGTAACTCTCTTTCCTTTTTGCAGTCGGATAATTGCAAAAAGAGATACGAAAAACGAAAAATACTTAAATGTCCTGTCCAATGTCAAAATTTATCTGTGGATCAGTAGCAAACCATTATTTTCCGTCCTTGGTAAGTTGTGTGAGCGTGGATAATACCAAGAGTGCGACGTACGGGCGTATGGGGCCGCAGATTCGATGCCATTTTCAAGTGGCCTTGCTTCCTCCTCTAACTCAGAATTAAGCACAGAGGGTCACGAGCTACGCCTTATCAATAAAGAAGGTACAATAATAGATATGCCTCACGACCACATCGGCGCGATAGATCGGTGGTACACTTCGAGGAAACAGACTCAACCGGGAGAGGCACGTCTATAGGAACGTACAAAAAAAATGCAACAGGAATACACACAGTCACACAGAACTATTTTATTCTCTAATTGCTTCGTTAAGTCTGAGCACTAGGTCGCTTCCCAGAACAGCGGAATGTTTCGAAGATGAAGCGACATAACAAAGTCCAGTATTTTGCTTCCCTTGCAGCGACTGGGTACACGATCCCTGCCAACTGCACGGTCGTGATTGGCACCTTCAAGGTCCACCGCCACCCACAGATCTACGAGAACCCCAACGTCTTCAACCCCGACAACTTCCTGCCGGAGAAGATGGCCAGCCGCCACTACTACTCGTACATCCCGTTCAGCGCTGGCCCTCGGAGCTGCGTCGGTAAGTGCTCCCACAGAACGATGACACTGTTATGATTCTTTTCTCAAATTAATTTAAATTAGCTCTTTTTAAATACTACGTCGTCAGCGATCCCTATCATTATACAACAGAACAAACAAAGCCAGGAATTGCAGTTTTTACAAATATAATCATGACAAAGTCACTTACACTATCTCAAATTATTAAGTATATGTTTAACCTAGCAAGTGATCAATTACAATATTCAATGATTATTGAGAAGCGAATTTGAAACAAATATTTGCGTACTTTTCAAATTTAGGACTAAATTTTTAAATTATTTTTTAATTTTAAAATTTAAAAAAATCCCCAAAAGGCTCCAATTTTTGTCGGATTATAAAACTAGCGTAGGTTCCATTTTTCCTCAATATTTTCGAAATATGCAAAATATTAACATGGCAAAACTACAATATTGACTATAGCACCTTTTTAATTAATGAAATAATTTCTTAAAAAGTAGATTTTGATAATATTGTTATGGAAATTATTAAGATGTCGCTAATTAAGAAACTTCTTGCTCAATTTCACGAAAAAATAGGTGGGGCGGGGGCAATCATAATGCGCATACCTAAAGAACACTATTGTGCAAATATATTCATTAAGCAAATCATTCACAAGTTGATAAACAAGTTCAAAGGTAGAAAGCCAAAGGTGCCTAATAGACACGTCCGCTTCCTGTAGACTTGACGAACCACTGTGGCATTTGCATAGTAATATGTTTACATACATTTCAATTCAAACTCTTCCCACGCAACTCGATCAATATTCGTCTCCTTGGAGGTCATTCAGGATACTTCCTTGCGAAAGCCCTCCCCAGGCACACTGCCGTTGCTGAAATTTCATTTCGGGGAGCCCAAGTGAATCCGACATACATTTACTATGACATTTATAAATAAAACCTATGGAGGGGAAGATTTTGTACCTTTTAATGTCCGCATGAGGTGAAGTACCTATTTATTTTTCTCTGCTATTATTTAAGTAAAAATAGTTCAGTTTATATTTTAACTATTCAAAAAGAGTAATCGTGAAGTGATGGTCTAGTCTTCAAGTAATTTACCTGCATACGAGCGTGAGCTAATTCAAGTAATTTTTGAAACTCATTAGTGTAAAATTTGTTTGCTTCACTTTTGCAGTTGCCTGAAGTTATAATCATGAACCGATAATACAATATTAGACGGAATTGAGTTTTTATCGCGGGGGGATATTTTTGTAGCCTCCTACCTTAATTTGGCTTTGGCCAAGGACGACTTATTAGACAAACTAGAGTAGTTTTCATTGACTTAGTTGTTAACTTCTAGACATGTCTTCACTTGTCATCATTAACTTCCTCTGACTTGCATGTCCTTGGTCATTAAACGTCATTCTGAAGCTCAAAGTATTGCTATTTACGCTGATATTGTACAGAGGGGTTACTCTAGAAAGGAATCACTTTGATAGGCCGGGAAACAAATGAACCCCATGCAAGGCGAAGACATTGCTAGATATAGTGACGAAGCCAATTAAAAATGACCAACTGTAAACGAAAACACTGACAAAACGAGTGTATGTACGTTCCTTGCAGTTATATTGCCAGCAATGGTCAAGAAGTAGCTGTCAAAGCGGTCCCTTGTTATAATACGTGTGTATATACTTTGGCGCAATAGCCTTTGACGAAGCCTGGGTCTACCAGCGGCTTCCCGGCCTTGTAACCATGGGTTACGTGGTTATCACATAGACATACCTACACCTTATTTTGGTCTCCTCAACCTGAGGAGTGAGTTTTCGCATCGTCGCACAGCAACGTACACCGGGACATTGCAAGGAAAGCGCAAACTATAATCTCGCCCGACCGGGAATCGAACCTGGGAAAGCGAGCGCGCTCCCCAACGCGGGCTAGTCCTCCTCACAGTAATTTGCCGTCTTTCTGCCTCGCAGGCCGCAAGTACGCCATGCTGAAGCTGAAGGTGCTGCTGTCGACGCTGCTGCGCAACTACAAGGTGGTGTCCAACGTGTCGGAGAGCGAGTTCGTGCTGCGCGGCGACATCATCCTCAAGCGCGACGACGGCTTCCGCATCAAGCTGGAGCCGCGCTCCCGCGTGCAGGCCGCCGCCTGAGCGCGCCGCCGCCGCCGCCTCCGCCTCCACGCCACCGACACCACTCCACGGCGCACGTCACTCACTCCACACACACCCCGCCACGCCGCGCCACGCCCCGCGCCCGCTAACAACGCGCACCGCTCCGCTCCGCTCCGGGAGAGGCTGGGAACACAAGACGCACGACCTAACTAACTTATTCTTTGCCTGCCATCCTCCTTACTCGTCCACTCGTAGCTACCGAGTTCCTTCCCCGACCATCCCAGCTCTCTTCTTGCCTATCTCTCTCTCGCTGTCCCTTTCTGCCTCGACTTTCGCTTGACTCGCCGCGCGGGCGTCGACCGCAGTGGTTATCTGTCTGCACGGGGCCGAGCCCACAACGTCTGCCGCAGCTTCACTTCCTTTTTTATTATTTTTTGTAATAATGATGTATTCCTCGGAAGCGCCGGCCGCAGAATGCCTCAAAGGCACGACTGATACCGTTGTAGCACTTATGTAATAAATATTATTGTAAATAAAACGGCACAGTCTATATTTCTGTTTTCTTATTTGGGCACTACCTCACGTGATATTTCCACCTGCATGGCTATGCAAGTAGATTGTAACCTTCCGTTTATTCCGACAATTCCTTTCCGTTTTGAAAATTATTAGTAAGTGAAATAATGAACTCGTCAAACATGACATGACACCAAAACTATGAAAGTGAAAGGCAATGCGTTAAAATCACATTGAATATACATAAGGCTACTTTATGCCAAGTGACTTGGATGCCTCATTGGCATCCAAAAACAAGCAAGAAACCAAGAGAAAAAGTAAACTACTAGTATCTTTATTTTCATATCATCGTTTTCCAAACCTCTATAACATTACTTAGTTTTCCTTTCACTTCAAAACATAAACTAGTAGTACTACAGAATGGCACAGACTTTCTCGTACTAATTAGTTTTCTTATGTTTTGTCTGGACTAGGTTTTCGGTTTTGTTCCAACCCTCTCTCCAACTTCTCCCAATCGGCGCGTAAAACACATTTTTTCGCATTTGCTCAATTTTTGGGTCTCCTAATAGCAGAATAGAACTTGTAGGGCTACAACACTACATATTTTGCGCATTATTTCCAACTTTTGTAATTTTTAATTTTGTAATTCAGAAACTTCCATGAAAATGATATCTGCAGTGTTTTAAGCGTCCTTTACTCTTAAAAATAGAGCAAACAAAAAATAGAGTAAAAATGAGAACAAACATATTAATTGCTTTTGTTTTAAGCAACCATTACATGAAAACAACTAATTTTTTTCAAATAAGTGTATGCTCATAAAATATAAAAAATATAAATTGCCTTCACTTTACGAATAAATTACGAAAAAGTAAAAATTTTCTGTAAAAATGAGCTTCAAATTTGAATTTTCAGAAATGTTCAACGAAATGTTCTCATACACACCTCCAAATTTTTCACTGAAAATTTCGATTTTGTTCGAGATTTTACTCTTCTATAATATTCTTACAGTAATGTTTCATTTCTACCATTAAGAGACCGAAGAACTGTCGAAATGTGAAAAAATGTTCTTTGGACGGTGATAGATGGCAGCTCGGAAGAGGGTGGGCCAAAATCGAAAAACTAGCTCAGAAAACCCACTAGTATGAGAAAGTCTACGCCAGCCTGAAGCACTAATTTGTTTTATTTTATTGCTATACTGCTAGCAATGAGAGAAAACAATGTTCTTTCTATTAAAATACAAGATATTAGTTACACCTCCATTAATATACATTAGTTTTAAAATTAATAGTAAGCTAAATGATGTTTTTAAAGCTAGTCTCTCTTCAGAAACTATTCCATGAGTCTGTATGTGACAGGGTAGCAGATATACGAAATGACACATATCTGTATGAAGGAAACTGGACTATTTCGTTAGCCACCTCGTTTTATTATTGCAATATGTTTTAAAAAATAGTCGCTCAAATACGTTCATGTTCAATTTTTTGAAAAATCTAGCAGTTTTTTTCGTAAGACCAAAAAACAAAGCGAAAAACACTTCTTCGGTATCAGGGAACTCCAAAACGTGTATTTCCGTTAAAATCTCGAAACTGCTTTCCGCAGCATTACGTAACTTTCTCTATTCCTCTTCCTTCCTCTTCGTATATTATTCAGCATATACGTACGTATACGAGAAAGTAAAAATTGGTAAACTATCATACCTTGAAACTCTAAACAGCTCACCAAACCAAGGGACTCAAATTAATCACTTCCACATTCAAAGACTTCCATACACGTATACTAATACTGATAACTCTAGGACCCGTTTTATTTGGCTACGAAGTACAGACTTGTCCTCGGTGGCACTCATCGGCGTCGTACGTTCAGGCAAAGGGCGGTAGAAGAAAGTATTCTGAGGGGGTGGGAGGATTTCAGTCGGAACTCTGCTTTCTAAATATTTTTGAAATATTATAACTACAAAATTATTAGTTTGATTTTTTAAACTGGATATTCATAATGGAAATATTAACGTAGGTTTATGATGCGATTAATTGGTGATAATTGTTTTGAATACCTTGAGTTAAATTAGTAGAACTCAAAACACTGGAATGTACTCGTACTTTTGTAGTCATTAAAACGTCGAATATGAAAATGTTAAAGATATATTTTGTTATGAATCAGGGCTGCGAAACAGTCAAATAGCTGCAGTGACGTATTAGATAAGAGCATTGAACGCGAACCTACGTGCACGAGGTCAAAATTTTGCCAAACAAAATATTTTTGCGAGTTGGAGAGAGTTTTAAATTAAACATACTCTAAAAAGTAAATTTAGAAATATTTAAAATTAAAAAGGTTAAAAATAAAAACATATTAGGGTAGACCGAAAAAATCCATTTTTACGGACGACCAAAAGCCCAAACAAAATGACACGCTGCATACAAAAGCGTCCTCCGCAGTCACTGGACACAAGGCAAACGTGGACGGCTGTCGCGTGAGTGGGCGGGGCGCGAGGCGGGTGCGAGGCGGGGCGGGGCGGGGCGGGCACGGGGCGGGGCGGGGGCGGGGAGTGTGCGGCGAGCATGGCAGTACCGGGCGGGGCAGGCGGGCGCGGGGCGGGCGGGGCGGGCGGGTGGCGGGGCGGCCGGGGCGCTCGCCAAGCGAAGAGGCGAGGGCGTTGCCGTGGAAGTGCGCGGGACCGGAACAGCACAATGCGCCTACGTCCGATCTTAGGGAAGAACAATCCTCTTCGCTTCACGCTCTCCCTCCTCCCTCCCCTCCCCTCCCTCCCCCTTCCCCCTCCCCCTCCCACCGCCCGCCCTTCGCTTGCTGCCGCCGCGTCCGCCAACGCCACTGTCGCCGTCGTCCAGCCACTTCAGTAGCAACAGGGTTTTAAAGGGAAATTCCTTTTCGCCTCTAATAACCAGGCATGGAAGAAATTCACAAGAATCTCGTTTGCTCCAACTCCGATATCTCTAATTTCTTGATAAGTCGACTTTTTGCTCATCCTTACGTATTGTTCTTTAAACATAATGGCCTCGTAGCTTTCCAGGGAATGCGATTAAAGAAAACGGCGCTTCTTTTCCTTCAGTCAACAGGGAGTTAGTTACGACGGAATTTAATTTAATGAGTGATAAGTGGTCTTTGTGATTTACAATATCGATGCATAGAAATATTTATATAACTATATTGTTCCTTTCCACTCTTCAAACTTATCATATTGAGATTTCCTAGTTCAATCATCGCTAAGAAATAATGATCTAAAACGTGAACGTCAACTCCCTGAATTTTCACTTTACTAACACAATTTTCTTTTCTGGCGTCATACTTTTATTAATAAGCCGTGCGCGAAACGTGGTTTCTCGTGCTTGTTTTCCATGTGCGAAACAGGTAATTTTTTGACCGTGTACGACACATCGCGAAGCATGTGCGAAACAGTTGCAACAATTCGCAAATTGTCTGACTTCTTTGTTTTGATTTACAAACACGTGTTACGACACTGACTGGAATCTATTGTGTACAAGAAAGCTATTTCTAGTTTTTGGATTTTTAATTTATATTCCTTTACTTGATGCGTTACGATTCGCTCACAGAGTATTAAAAAAATCGTCTCCTTCGTGAATCACATGTTTCGCTATTTACCTACTGATATTCCGATATTACATGTGGATGAACGACATTCTCGATTGTCAAAATCAGTGGAGAACGATAACGCCTTTTGTTGTTACAAGCTCGATTAAAATAAGAAGACTACTTGATTAAAAAGATGCGCGTGGCACATGTCCAATTTTCACGTGTAACTCTGAATTTTTGAAAATTTCAAAAGTATGGATTTTTTGGTGTCTTCCTACAACTACAAAATTAAAGATAGAGATTTTTCCATCAAATGAAATTTGTTCTCCAAAATTTGTTCTTTCATTAACGTCATACACATTTTCTTCAAAGTTTTAGTATTTTTCGAGGAATATTGTTTGCAATATGTGTAATTTAAAAAAAATACAAAAAATTACAAAAAGACATGATTTTCTCGACAACGGTTCCAAATTTTTCCTTTAAACTTTTGGGATAGTGCTAAACGTAAGATGATATAAAGGCCATATAGCTCTCTTCCTTTGTTTTTTTCAAAAATTACAGAAATGTAATTTTTTGACTTGTCTCTGACGTTAATATTAGCAGCAATTTGTTCACATTATTGTATTTATGAGTACATGCGCTTTAAATAATGTCATATAAAGCTTCTAGAAAGCCCATCCGTTTTCTGTCAAAACTAACATATAATTTTGAAGCATTTTCTAAAATGCTAATGTTTGTTAACAGGGGAAGGGGACAGGATATGGTCCTGCCCAAACCATACATTCTATTGTAATTCGGATTCCAAGAAGCGTAAAACCCAGATTTCAAAATATCTTTGGTTCAATAATAAAATGTCTGAGAAAGAAAACAAGAAAACAAACACGACTTATATTTTATAAAACAATAGCCATCCCCATACTTTATGGATGAGAGACGTGGAACATGAAAAAGAAATATTTTACCTGAATTCAGACGTCTGATATGAGATTCCTGACACAAGTCAAAGGCAGCACTATATTACACAGAATGAAAAATGAGATAATCAGAGAAGAATTAGAAGATACCATTAATAAATAAATTACAAGAATGCACGACCCGATGGTTCCAATATCTACATAGAATGAGTAGTGACCGCATCCCAAAATAAGTATATCACTACAGACCTCAGGGTAAAAGGAATGTCAGCCGTCCAAAACTAAGATGCTGGAGACGGAACAGTAGATTGTCCTAATCCCCGAAGAGATGATGACGAACAAGAACAATGAGCGAAGTCGCTCGGTGAGCAGCGCGCTGACTTCGCAGATGGCAGGCCCGGGTTCGATCTCCGGGCTGGCCATCCTGACCGGGGTTTTTGTGCAATCCCTTGGTCATAAGATGATTGCTGGGATGGTCCAAAATGGCCACCTCTCCTCCTCCTCATCATCATCCTATCATCATATATTTAATAATTCAAGGCCTAATAACCTTGTCTTACCAAGGGATACAGCCGAAAAGCTGACCCCTCATAATGACACACGTTAATCTGTCTCCGGGATAGAATATGACTGTGATTGGAAGAGAACGTGTAGCGTGGTCAGAAATGGTCAAAATAATAATAATAATAATAATAATAATAATAATAATAATAATAATAATAATAATAGGATAAATAAAATTTCCGCAATAGGTTGTTTGGCTGCATCTCTAGCCGAGCTTCTGATTAGTGGACCAGAAAACTGCTTACAGAGTATCATTTTGCTCACTTTCGAGCTGATGTGTACTTAACTTTATGAATCATGCAAAAGAGGGAGAGGTCTCAAACAAATTGATGTCCCGTAACTCAATACAATAGTCGGAAAGGGAAAGTATGTAGTCAGTCATCAAGATGACCTACTTATGAGACAGGTGAGGAATATCTGAACAGGCATTGTAAGTACAGCAAGAGGCATTATGAGTAAAACTGCAAGAGACACAGGTTAACATTAACATGATAAGTGAAACACAAAAGAAGACGTGAAATGCAAACGGTTCAATAGACAATATCTAAAACAATGGAGAAGATATCAACAAAGACCAACCATTAATTCGACTTCACAGGGGAAGAATGAATCAGAATTGGAAGCAGTTATAATACATGCCTAATATCAGGCACAGAGAACACGTCATTATGATAAAGTTCTCAAAATTTCCCAGAATGATAAATGCCCTATTTGGCAGGAACAGATAGAAACCAGTGAACATATCTCAACTTGTCCAATGCTAGAACGTCAGATAACTTGAAAAGGTAAGTTAGGGTCTGTAGTTACCTCCACTGGCAGATCAGTAACGCCGTGGAAGTTCCAAACATGTGTTTTAAGTGATACGAAAACTCACCAAAACCTGTGACGTCTGTTGGATTGACAGTAATGTTGTAGGACCAACAAATTCGTATTGATCGTACGAAAGTAGCAAACAAATATTGTTATCCTGAATTTGGAGAAAAAATCGTATCAACTTGTAGATGATGTTGTGCCATGTTACGTGAATAATATTATTTTACTAATCTATAGCTAAAATCACCATGATGCTGTCATATAAAACAATGCTTCCGCAAGCACTGCAGTGATTCTGATTGCGGGAGGGAGGTGACATTGACCCCTATGATGAGGTCTCATATGGCATCTTTCTGAGGAGAATTTCCTCAAAGGAAAGGAAAAGCAGGTCCAGAATACTCTCCGCGACCTTCACTCCACTCCCACCAGAAGACCTCCGACGACGTTACGACATACGCTTCATGCGATGCAACGCCCTCCCCCGAGGAAGGGTCAATTACTCCCTTTCGTCGACCCGGATGTGGCAGCCATCGAGAGGGCCTTTAGGGCCGACGGCAGCGGCGCGGACGTGGGGCCAAGCACGTCGGCTTCGGAAGCGTTGAGCGCGAGGGGGCGGAGGAGGAGGAGGAGGGGAGGGGGAGTGGTGGCGGCGGTGGACGCGAAAGTGGAGGGGGCGGTTCGCGGAACGGATCGAGAGAGAACGCAGAGGGAGGGGTACCGCTGGAGTTGGAGGTAGTAGTTGACAGGAGCGGACTCACACCATCATTTTTTTAGGGGAGGAGGAGGGGACATCATATATTTTTGTTAAATAATAAACATTTTTGTTATTATATTTCTATCATTTTTGTGGTCTAAATTCAGAGTCCTACCAACTAAGGGCAACCCCCGTAACTTCTAAACGGTTCCCGGTATAGAAATGTAGTTTTCGCTCAACAATGTGGAATGATGGGGCAAGTAAAGTGCCGTAAAGATATTGTTCAAAGTATGTATTTTTAGATTCCGAAAAATTTAATCATATTTAATTTTCTTAAATGAAACCATGTTTATCTCACTAGAAATAGATATATCGTAAATAGACGAAGGCAATGGTCTAACGTATGTTTTGATAGTATTTTGAATACAAAATTATACTTTCCGTCATGTGATTTTAAATAAAATATATACAAGATTATCTGTAGCAACCCTTTCAGCTCTCTCCTTTGGGGAACGTTCCCTTCATAGCCTCGGCACGTTTACGAGAAGAGGGCAGAGGCCGGACACGTTCGCCAAAAGCGTCTCTTGCGACGGTAGCTACAGGAAAAATTGCAAATTGCTCGTTTAATTTAAAATCTCAGGTCAAAAAGTATACTTTTATGCACAAAATACTATCAAAATATTAATATATGTTACATTTTTTTGTGACTGATAAAAATATGTTGTTCCATTTTAAAAATCAAAAATGATTCAATTTGTGACAATGATGCAATGACAAAATCAATTCAAAACCAATTTTGCCAAATAAACGAAGGAAACAAGCTTATTTTTATTTTTCACGCACTTTTCCCATATTTAATTTTTTCTTTAGACCTTTTTTTGGGGGGTGGGAGAGGGCATAGCCCCAACGGTGCCCCCACCCTAGATCCGTCACTAGTACTAGATGAGTTGGGGGTGGATGTGGATGTGAAAGCGAAGAAGGAAGTGAGGCCGGAACTAGCGGGGAAGCGGAGGAAGAGGTGGGAGTGGTTGTGCGGACGGACGGGAAGACGGACGTGGGGGCGAGGTGGATAGGGAAGCGCAAGCAGCGGCGAAGAGGGAAGTGGAAGTGTAGGCGAAGACGGAAACTGAAGTGAAGGCGGCGATAAAGGCAGAGGTGGGCAGGGTGGTGGAGGCAGCGGCAGCGGTGAAGGGAGAAACGAACGCGAAGCAGATAAACGCGGAGGAGGATGTGCAGGACGCAAAGGCGGTGGCGGAGGTCAAAATCATCACACATGTGGAGGAAGAGTTGGACGTGAGTGTAGAGGCAGAGAACAGAGGCAAATGTGCAAGCAAAGAGCAAAGAGGGTGTAGAGATGAAGGAGAAGACGGAGACGACGGCGGACATGTAGGCAGAGGCGGAAGAAGAAGAACCTGCGGCCAAGGCAGCGAACGCAGTGATTGGGGGGAAGGAGGGGGAAGGGCAGGTAGAGGCGCAGGTGGGCGTGGGGGGGAGCAGGGGAGGGGGGAGGAAGGCGCCCGCGCGCCCTCTACCAGCGACGGCCGCATCCAGAGGGGGCGCGCATCTGCCGAGCCGCCAGCCGAGTGCTCCGGAAGGAGTGTCTCCGGGCGTAGTCTTAGAAGAGGCCGCTGTAGGGCGCTGGGCGCGCCGAGGCGCTGTCAGTCAGTAGGACGAATCCCGTATCTACGTGGGCGGGATTTATTCAGAATGATTTTCGATTTTTTGTACATGTACGCATAAACTGAGTAATATAAGAACGTTATGGAATCCTGCGGAAAATCGATTTCGAGATTTCAACGGAAATACACGTTTTGGGATTCCCAGATTCACAAATTGTTGTTTTTCTTCTTTTTAAAACGTTTGTCCATTAGCCTATCTGTCCGTCTCTGTAAACAACACTAGCGCATAATTATACATAATAACTTTTTCGAAACTTTGTTCACAAAGTGGAGCTCTTTTTGAGAGAATATGTTTTTAATATTATTTTAATTTTCCCCATATTTCAGACACAATAGTGAAAACTACTAATACTTTCAAAACAACGAACATGGCATTAATGAAATAACTAATTGCAATGAAAAAAATACATCGAAGAAAAAAGTATATCTTCATTATTTTCATTTTGGAAAAAACCCTTTAAAATGTTGAAAAAGTTGAGGTTTTATGTAAAGTATCACCATTAAATCAACATATTAGTTTCCAACTCGTAGGGACTCGTACATGTACTGTACTGTACGTCGATCATGGAATATCAATTTTGGAGAAAATCGTCATAAAGGAGTAGGAGCTAGCTCGCGTTGACTACAGACAGGCGAACGGACAGACATTTTGCCGTCAATCAATTTTTCGGTATCAAGGATCCACAAAACATAGATTCTGACTATACAAGATGTTAGAGGAAGTAATTTAATACACATAGAACATAATTTATCCATTTTTTATTATTAAAACCAGCAATCAGCGTTTTTCCGTCAAAAATCGCCGTTTCTGGCGATACAATATTTTCTCTTCTTTAGAAGTAAGGAGGGAAAGAAAAAATGGACGTTTTCAGGTAATTATTCTACAAGTGCAATTAAATATAAACAATTAAATTAGTGAGACAGGACATGTAAAGTTTTGAATGTGGCAGATCGTGTGATTCGAAATTTCGAGAATATGTGTTTAAACGTAGATTAGACAAATTTTTGATTCGCCAAACTATAGAAATACTTTTTATTCCGGTAGTTCTCCTAACAAAGCACTCTCTAATACATACCTTTTCACACGTCGGTGCGTCAAATTTACACGTCCGAACGTCAAAGTCTTTTCTTAAAACTGTATCTTTCTCTACATTATCTCAATAACTCTCTATCTTTCTCTGCATTTCTCTGTCTCTCTCGTACACGCGCGCCCGCCCGCACGCGTGCGCACACGTTCACATACACCCACTCACATGTCTGTCAATAATACTTATTCCCACAATGGGCGAAACGCATCATTCGACAAATCACACTGCATACAATTACAGGATTTGCATATCAGCTCGTTATAATTGAAAGCTAGGAATGGGCGCTACGTGAAGTTTTGATGATAGTCGTGGAATCATGGTCTTCGGCTCTACACAGAAAATCCGTTCACTAAAATGACCAATTCAGTTTTAGCTGGCATTCATTTTTGCAATTTTACACGGTCGAAAAGAAGGAAGCATAATTGGTACCAGTTCCTCTCACAACTTCGGAAGAAATACTAATCTATTGGCGAAGTGTTGTAGGCATTTGAATGAGAGTAAAATTGAAAGGCATTGTTTTTATCAACATTTTTATCGATTAAATAAGACGGATTGACTTACCCATCATCTTCAAATCTTTCGTCTGGGACTTGTCGAATTCAGACTTCTAGACGGCAGATAGGATGATGGTTATGCTGCAATAGGTAACCCCTGTGATACAAAAAGAAAACATAATTTTGAGTTATGTGAACTCGTGAAAAGAGACAATTCAAAAAACTTTACAATTATTTTTTTTACCTTAAAGAGCTAATTATACACATAAGGTAGGACTCTACGAAATGAATCAAGTTACACTAACATTGATTCTGGTTAAATGAATAATATATTTGCTTTGTGTTTGAACTTCACATTTAATATACTGAAGAGGGAGGGCAACAGACAGCGAAGTTTGGTGAGTGGCAGTACAACTGCAGTTGAATTTATGGGCGTTACTACCGTTCACGGGCATTACGTGTGCATACGCTGTTGCGGAAATATGGATTCAGTAAATCTCTAACACCTTGAAACGACGTACAGGCCATCCCCCAATGCCGAGAAGAAAATAGCGGTAAAGAACGCGACAAGCGCATCGAATGGCTCTAGTCTTTCTCGGCCTGTTTTCGTTTCACTGGTCAGGTCAGTTCATGTCAGCTCTAGATGTTCGAAAGGATAAGAGCGGCTACACAACAAGGAAGAGTGGCCGCAGAGCCCTTCGTTGTCTCACATCCCACTCTCCAGCCGACATTTTCAGATTGAGACTTTGAATTTTGGCGAATAGAAAGAGGGTCGGCAGGGTGGGGGGGAGGGAGTCTAATCAAACTTTTGTTCAACTTTTAACAATTTATTCAAAATAATTATCACATATTGACACAATATCACAGTTTTACAGAACTTCTCATTTCATGTTTCAAGCTAACAATTTAAAAGCAATATTTTTGATAAATTTAATGCACGTCGTTTTAAGTCATATCATCCAATAGATTAGCAACATGTTGAAAAAAAAATTGTTTACAATTGTTTTACTTCCTTTATAACCTTCACAATTCTACGTTTCGGATCGACATTTTAAAATATTTAAATTTTTAATTTTGAATCTAAACACTTTTGGCTCACTTTTGATCTGATGTTCCTGACTCGACAATGTGACATTGATCGAATTAGATTTTCAGTTACTCTGTACAGCGTTTTTGAAATTTAACTCACTGGCTTACACGACTTTTTGGAGATGACTCGAAATCAGTCGAGTCGAAACGTCTTTTGTAATCAATTAGAATCCATGTATTTTTTTGCAAGATTTCAGTTCGAATCATTTTAAATAACTAATATTACCAACATTTAATTAGTATTTTTTTTTAAATATTTGCTCTCAGTAAAAAAGGTTTAACATGAATGTATCGAATTCAAATGTATACGTTAAAAACATTAATATATATTTTAAAAAATCTTTAAAAATATTTTTGAAAAGAACAGTCAAAACTACAACTGGTTCATCGCTGACATATTTTGTGGCTCCACTCCTGTTGGGAACTACGCTGCCTGACTCCCTGGCCTTCTAATTTATAAGTGATTCCGAGTATGTCAACACCTGAGGCCATTAGTCCCGTAAGTGCAGAGCATGTTTTATGGCGGGAGATGGGGGTGATCTTCCCGTTCAATGACGAGATCGGTCGCCGACCTCGTCGGCTTACGGGGTTTCTTCAACCAGGTATCTCCAACCTCTGGGGCACCGCACCAGCCGAGACAAACTCTAAGCTCTCGACATATGTAATGGATGTAATGCATGCGAGAATAAGTGTGTGCGCGTGCGCGTGTGTAAGTAAAGAGTGAGGATAGAGCAATAAACAGGAAGGAAAGATCGCGTGCCATCCGTGGCCCGTTTGTTAGGGTACTGCTCCGACATTCGTCTGGCGTTGACAGGAGCAACCACAGAAAACTACCGATCAGAGCAGACGTCCCTTGAATTCTCCTCCAGGCAGCGGCTGAATTCCACCTAGCTACCTAGTGTCGAAAATCCTGCCACTTCGCCGTCGGGAGTGGACGCCTAACATCTCCCAGTCAGAAGGACCGCAGTGACTTCAACTGATAAGCCGGGCTGGCCGCGCGGACGAGAGCTGTCGCGCACTGTGCACCGAGGCACGGAGGGCGCGCTGGCCTCCTCCTCCTCCTCCTCCTGGCCGCCGCCGCCGCCGCCGCCGCCGTTGCCGCCCGCCGCCAGTCGCCGCTCGCCGCCGCGCCGCTCCGCACGGCCCCCGCAGCAGGTAGCTCCGTGCCGCGTCGCTCCGCGTTGCAGTGCCCGCGAGTGCTCCCATGTGCTTCGAGCGGAGCCGACGCCGCGCAGCCTCTGCATGGGAACACGGAGCAGAATAAAGGTACCGTTGCACCCTTCCGCCAAGCCCACTCCATCGAGTGCTCGCGCTATTTCGGTTTTATTTCTGACTGGGTAGCGTTGCTCCTCGGCATTCACATGCCGCACCCTCATGTGTTTTGCAAGTATTGTCTCAATTGGCATTTTTTTCTCACGGCGGACGGGACAGTGAAGACATTTTAAAACGTACAATTGGAAGAGATATGGTTTTAATGCGTGAATTGTCAACAACGTAGGAATCTGTAAGATGACACAGAGAAGAGCAAATAGCTAAACAACAATATTTTTGTTGTAGGGGAGGGGGTCTTAGCCAAAGGTTTGTGTACTATGTGTTGCAGTGCGCACGCAATTTTGCATTTTACTGCTATGTGTAAGTGGCTGGTGTGGGTTCGTGTTGGACCTAAGTCAATAGCGAAGTCGGCTTTTGTGTTGCACTACGCCCTTAGAATGTCAGAGGGAAGTGCTTCCCTTCTTTGCCCTATAGTAAGGACGTGTCGAGCTAACTCTTTTAGCGTTGCCGGAGCTTCGTCGTTTCAAAAGCTTGATAGGCTTCGTTAAACGAAAGCCCTGAGTGAAGGACTCGATATCAAGTTCCTTCCTCAGTGATTTCAACCGTTTCCGAAACGGAGGGCGTGCTATGAGCCGTAGAACTTTGTTCTGCACAACAATCGTTTGTTTCAGGCTCATTTATTTCTCTAACGTCCACATGTAAGCCGCATACACGCGTACTTCGAAGAGCTTTCACGAAGGACCCAGGCACGCCTCCCTGGCACCGGTGTAGAAGGCGCCAAACTCCTTCCGCCGCTCCATGAGAGACTCTTCTGATCCCACGTCTCAGTCCTGTGTCCACATCTTCACGAGTTCGAAAGTGCAGCCGACCGACTTAGTTGTTCAAATTCCAGATTCAGTCATTAGGATTGTGGATGTCATGGTTAACCTTACGCGTGCAGGTATCGTCTTAGTATTGCTATTAGAGGGTGAAACGTATATGAAATGAACGATCGATGTTTCGTCATTTATCTTATTCTTTATCCAGATACAGATCTGTTCGTTAATCAAAACGCATGCAATAAACGATAGCTAATATTGCGGCTACGTAAATTTATTAATTTCATGCTTGACTCTCAGGATCGTGAAAATAAATTATTGCCTAGACTTTTGCGGCAGCCTTCGTATTCCAATGCAAAGGAACGGGTGCTGTCTTACCATAGCTTTTTTGTGGAATAATTTTCCCACTGTGTAGCCCCTTCGCACCGAAGTGCATACGTCCGTACTATAGATCGCAACCGGCCCTTTCTTTCTCCCGGGCCTTTTTCCCACGCTCGAGTCTTACGTGTGTGTGTTCTGTTACGTTTAGAATGTGACAGCTGCCATGATGTTTTG
The DNA here is from genome assembly GCA_017312745.1 of Gryllus bimaculatus. Lineage (NCBI taxonomy): Eukaryota > Metazoa > Arthropoda > Insecta > Orthoptera > Gryllidae > Gryllus > Gryllus bimaculatus. The sequence continues at coordinate 4,165,123 of BOPP01000048.1, forward strand.
CGGCCACTCACAGAGCGAAATGTCGGGGAGGGGATCCGAAATATGTTCCTTCTCAGAGAAATTGATATGTTACACGGAAACGGAAGTATTAATTTTTCTTCGTCATTTACAATTTCTTCATTTTGAAATGCTTCAATCCAAATCAACAAATTGTCAGGAACACATTACCGTAATCATTCATTGTATTGCATTGGTAATCGTTACACTCATTGATTTCCCGAATCGCCCCCTTCTGGGAGGGAGTTATCAATGACCCTCTTTGAGGAAGTCGCTCATTCGCACTCTGCCATCCTCTTTACATTGGAAGAATTTCTTCCCAGTCTCTCGGTGGTCGTCATCATCTTCCACTGTTTCGTTTCAGTCACAGGTACGCGCGTTCCAGGAAGGGATGTGACATCAATGTCGATTTTTTAAATATAAAAACTATGTTTTCCTAAACATCGATTAACTGAAGACGACGTATGGTTAACACCGATGTGCATGTGTATCGTATCAGCATAATATAGTGCATGTTTTTTTACCTCTGGAGGTGGCTGAGTTTTTCCCCCAATGGATGGTGAGATTCACCCCAACCTACAAGTCGATTGGCGGGATTTTCGACATCTAGGTATCTCACAACAGCACAGCACCGCCCCCTCCCCCGTCGGGACAAACTCTTAGCTTCTGATTCGTGTCTAGAAGTGTGTGGTAGTGTTGTGCATGTAAGTGTGAGTGTTTGTAAGTAAAAGGTGAAGATAGGACACGGAAGAAGAAGAAAGATCGCCCGCGGTCCGTTTGTTAGGGCACCGATACTGCCCCGGCATTCGCCTGGTGTTCATCGGAGAAACCTCGGAAAACCACGGATTTAGTGGCGTCAGAATATTTGTTCAGGCAGTGACTGAACTCTCTAGCCAGTGTCGAAAATCCTGTCAACGCGGGGACTCGCATCCACGGCCCTCCCTGTCACAGGCACTGCAGTGGCACCATCAGTGGATGCCCTGAGCCACCTCAGTGGTGCTCCCGTCGACTTTCCTGCTACGCGCACGCGCGCGTCTGTTGCGGGCGGCGTGGAACCGGTAGGCGGCCACGGCGCATGACGCGATTCGGCGACTCTTCCTGTACTTGAGTGAATGAATCGTGAGACCGGATGCGCGACCAAGTTGAAGGAACGGTCCCGAAGGTTGAAGAGCGCGCGCGCGCGCGCGCGCCAAGTTCTGAACAGAAAGTAACCTGCGCCTGTAATTTGATATACGTGCTGCATCCAATAGTGTAGTCTCAGACGTGCAGTTGCACCAGACACTTATATTGTTGGCACGTGACTTTCATGAGATACACAAACATTCAGAAATATTTTGATAGAATTGAGAAAAGATAAACCCAGAGTGTTAGTTTACCGGTAAAGGAAATATTAAAAATATATTTATCGGTTACAAAATAAGTCACATGTGTAACAACAGTGTCTTATATTTTTTTACTCTGCTGGCTTGACCATTCTCATAAGAAAATCGTGGACACTGTAAAGTTTGTGTAGTAAACAACCCCGTCTTTTAAAACTGCCTTGACAACTATCTCTTGTTTTCTATCATTTCAATACATTCCTTGCATTATCTTCACAGTTATCCATCACGCGCACAAATAAAAGGGCGTCGCGAATTACTCAGCATTTGACAACTTATGACTATTATTTATGGTTTGCGTGCACGTCAACTGCTATGGCCATTAGTCCCGTACGTGTAGTACATGTTTGTATCCCGGGCGGAGGCGCCGACCTACACGTCGGCTTGCGGGCTTTCCCCTTCGAATTTCTCTGCCAGTATAGTACAGTCCCAAGTAGAAGAGACCCTAAGCTTCTCACTGGTCTCCTCCCATGTGTGGTAGTTCATGCCTGAAGTGTTTGTGTACGTAAGGAGAGAGAGAAGACAAGAATGGCGAAGGAAAGAACGCGTGCGGAGAGTGACCTGTTTATTGAGGTAGTTCCCCCTTATTCGCCTGGAACTGATTAGGGAAACCGCGGGAATCAGAAAATGCCGGCCGCTAGAATTATCCTGCAGATAGCGGCTGAATTTCACCGAGCTCGCCTAGCTGTTATCGAAACTCCGTTAACGTTGGAACTTGAAGCCCAGATTCTTCCAATCAGAGACTACATTGGCAATAGTTGTTTTTTATCATTTCAATACATTCCTTGCATTATCTTCACAGTTATCCATCACGCGCACGAATAAAAGGGCGTCGCGAATTACTCAGCATTTGACAACTTATGACTATTGTTTATGGTTTGCGTGCACGTCAACTGCTATGGCCGTTAGTCCCGTACGTGTAGTACATGTTTGTATCCCGGGCGGAGGCGACATCCTAACATTTCTGTTGCGCTTTGAACTTAATTGTTCCATCGACACATATACGTAGGCAGATACATGGCCGTAGCACAATAGCGGAATCCGTTTCTTGCGAATCTCTAAAATCGGTTAGTAACGACGATATCCTCGATATTTGATTATACAGTTTCGAACTCGCTGTTCCCTGAAGAATCTCAAATAATCTAGAAACACGTACGTACATGAAGTCCAAGAGAGTTAGTGCACCTAAGTCAAAGTCAGTTTTCTGTGCAACTAAATGTATAGTACCATGTCAACCAATACGGAGAAACTATTATTACACGTTAAACTCGACCAATATGAAGGGAATTACGTAGGCGCCGCTTCCACAATCTCAAACAGGCTAGAAGCACGCGCGTGCTTTCCGTGAGATTTAACGCAATGTTGAAGCAGGGCCAGTTTACTTCGCATCTACACCAGTAAGTACGAGTAATATCTTTCGGAAGTGATACGCATTAAGGAGAGAAAAAACATTCCAACTGGTCACTCGCAGCACAATCCCAAAGAGCATAGAAACACGCTCCTGAGGTTGGAGAGCGTTGGAGCGCCGCCGCGGCGCGGCGGAGGTTTCCCGCGTCGTAGCTCGGCGCTTGTGCCAGCGCCAAATCGAGAGGAATCGACTCGACTGCCGACCAGGGTAAAGATGCGACACCGATAACAAAAAATCGATGTTTCAAAAGATCGATGTTCAAAGTTAAAACATCGATGTTAATTATACATCACTCGAAAACCATCGATGTTTCTAAGCATTGATGTTTTAAAGCAGGTTTAGTAATCTATAATATTAAATTCGTGTGCAAAAAATTATTTGACAATTTTTTTATTAAATTAAAATTAAGAAACAACTAAAAAGAAAGCCAAAAAATAACAAAGGACAAAACTAAGCCTGATGGCCCAGGGCCAGTCCTCAAGTCGCTGGAGAAAGGTACGGTACGGGGAAGAAAGCGGCGAGGTCCTACTCCCACGGGGCATGCGTTGACCGCCTCTCCATGTGCGAAATACAAGGAAAGACATATGAAGTACTATGAGAACATCGGGGTATCTCGGGCGAAAGAGAGTGCACAATCAGGGTAGTACAGCCAGATTTCATTTGAATGAATCGCATAAACTGGTAGAGGTACTATCACTTACTTTGAGAATGTTTTCATTCACAATGAAAACATCGAAAACGCAAAACGATCGTGCAAACATCACCGAAGTTCAAAAATATCTCCTTTAATATAATCGGTGTTTAAAACATCGATGGTTGTATGAAAACACCGATGTCGGGTGCCTAGTCCAGTCGAGTGGAGTCGCGTGGAGTCGAGTGGACTGGAGTGGGGTCGAGTCGCGAGTGACGCGCGAGGGCCGCCGCCCCCGCCTTGGGCCGCGCCGCGCTGCGCTGCGCGCCCCTGCGCAGGTTGACGAACCCTTCTGCGCGACGCGACGTTCTCTCTTCCCGGCCAGCCGTGCCTCGCCTTTCCTCGCCGCGCACAAGATAACTTTTTTTTTTTTTTGCGCGAGACTGTACTGTTATACTAATATCGACTTAACGCAACGGCTTTACGCGTCATACCAGATAAAACACAATGCAAAACATTATGCATAAAATACCTTACAAGAGTGTATTTTCTGATATAATTTGGTCCGTGTCTATGTTCTATTTTAAATAATTAAATCTTCATATTATTAGAATAATTTTCTATAAATAAATATTTGTTAGTTAAGTGCATGTACATTTCTCCACCTATACAAAGACTGATAAATTTGGCTTTGTGATTTGGTCATACACCAACATTAACAAAAATCATAATCTTCAAATTGTATAATTTGGAATTTATTTTCTAATCCTCGTCAACATAAAACAAATAATTGCTATGACTTTCGCGCAGTATATTCGTAGTATAAACATGTTTTCTTTCTTTCTGGAAATGACTGTAATCGTAGCAGTTACTTTAATGACATGAAGTCCGTGAACTCCTGTAGCCATGAAAAATGATGATCCATAAACAGAATCTACAATAGTAAATAGGGCTTCAATATATTCATATGCTTGAAGAATGGTAAAGTAAATCCCTAAAATAATAGTTAATAGTAATCATTGTGTAGTCTGTCTATAATTATTTTCTATTAAACTGTGGTGGGCTCATGAAACTGTGACTCTTGATGCGAGCAGGTGGCAGTGACGGTGGTAGCAGCTACTTTAGTATCGCTACACCTTCATAATATTGAGGGAGGGAATGGCGCTGTTCCACTGTTTCGGAGGCTTGCTTTCGGGAGGAACGTCGCGAGCTGGGTGGGAGACGCATTTCAGCTCTGCGATACAATGCGTGTATTGTGCCTAGGAATGTGTTTAATGGGCGTGGGGAGTAGCGCCTCGCCAGTCCCCAGCGGGCGAGCCCGGTCCATTTGTCCGCTGCATACTGGTTCCTCTACACGACCCGCCCCTAGCACAAAACACGTTCCCGCCGAGGTTTCCCAATTTGTTCCGTGTGTTGTCTTGCCTTCGGGATGGACGGAAACATCACAATCAATCACAATCAGAATTACAGCAACCCTTATCTACTACTTTCTGGTTCCTGTGTCAACGACTTTAGAACCCCGGGTTGGATGGAATGAATTGATGACCGGAGATTGATGATGAAATGTTAATGAAGTAACTGTGGACTAATAGAAGATTGAGAGGCAGAGCAAATGGCGGACCCTCTGCGGCTGCAACAAGATTCACATGCTTTTGTGACACATGTGTTTTTCCAATTCTTCCGATCCGATTCAGGAATTGATTTCATTCTTTTTTTTTATTCCAATGGATTCGATTGCTTTGCTTCGGATTATATATATATATATATATATATATATATATATATATATATATATATATATATATAAAATATATACAGAAATGATCCTCCCATTTGACCTGGATCTACAAATAAATGTGGACATGCAGCTGATTGAGAGAACTTCAGCTAGTCTCAGTAATGCTGCTGGAATCCTGAGGGGAAATCTGCAACTACTTCGCGGTTCTCGCTCGAACACCCGCGCATCATTACAAGAAAATATCTTTTTGCGAGACAAAACCACATCGGTGTTTTGTTGTGATGAAGGAAGTGTTGGGAGCACTGCCGTCTGTACCCGGGGGGCTCATCCGCGTCTGTTGAAAGGTTTTGTTTGTTGATTTTTCTGTTACTCGGTCTGTATATTTGGTAATATGATATTTTTCCATTTTCCGTCTCGTTGCCGGTCTTGCGGGTCGTCGCGTTGCCGGGTCACTATATGGAGTTTGCGGTTGGGCCCTCAGTGTATTTACATGGCTGAGAATATAAACTTACTACACCTGTTATCTTCGCAATTGAGAAAATAATCGTATGTAATCAAAAACAGTAATTACATTTTCCTTTTATTTCCAGCCATCGGTTTCCATGTTAAAAATAGAATTCACGTGCAAAAAATAATTCATCCTCTTCAGACATATCAGCAAAAATTGAAGTTTTAGTAGTAGTAGTAGTAATAATAATAATAATAATAATAATAATAATAATAATAATAATAATAATAATAATAATAATACAGTTTTTTGACGTGGCTGAGTGACGCAGAGGACCATTAAGAGATGTTTTTTCGACCAAATAAACGAACTATAATTATGTACTGGGATAGCGTTTAGTGGCGGAGCGAATTCCTATGATTAGTAACACCAAACACGTAACAACGGCGACCTCAGTTGTAGGAACCACGGCCTTAGAACGTTGAGTCACATCAATTGCCTCGGGCACCCGACCAGCATGTACATGTGCATTTAAACACAAAGCAAGTTAAAAATAGAATGCAATAAGGGAAGAACGAGTCATTATCGATTGGGGGGAATGCGTAAGAAGAACAAATACTCATACAAGATGCAAACGTTTTGAAATGCTTATAAAAATATCATCGTTCAATTAATAAACAAAAGAGTCGACTTAAAAACTCTATTTGACCGACAATTATAATTTACATTAATAAGCTTCAATAATTGGACATCCTAAGTCATATTAGATAATTATATTATTATATTCTTCCTTTTTTCTTCTCCACTTCAAGGATAGGTCTATGACCTGTTCCGGTTTCAAAGAATCCCATCTTTTTAGGGTGTACCTGGGTCTCTTCTGCCTTGAGGCCTATACTTAACATCTGCTTTGCGAGTCTCTTCCATTCTTTCCATATGCTGTAACCATTCATGTCTGTAACATTGTACCTTGTCATTAATTGTTTGAACGTTTAATTCTTTTCGAATTTCCTCATTTCTGAGTTCTATCTAGTGTGGTACTTTTTTCACAGATCTCAAGAATTTCATTTCAGCAGACTGAAACGCCTGTTTATCATTCTCCCTCACAGTCCAGCATTCACTTCCGAACAACAGAGACGGGACAGCCATTACTTTATATATCCTCATTAAAGTATATCTACGTGTTTTACCTTTAAGAGTTCGTCGAATATTTCCGCATATATTCTGTTATTTATGATTTTTTTCATCTATATCCATTTCTGAGAGGAACATTATGTTGTAGCCCAAATATTTAAAATGGCTAATTTGTTCCAGCATCGTATTTTCGAAAATTATTTTGGTGCGTATAGGATGCTTTCCCACAAATGACATTGTTTCGAATTTGACGAACTGCGAATTTTCGGCAGAAAGACTTATTACAGGGCCCTGATAACGAAAAAGTGGATAATCCAGTTGCCATCTGTCGGTCTGTCCGTGAACAACGCTAGCGGCCAAACGTTCGGCCGATTTTTTCCAAAACTAATATTCCTCAATCGATCCGGCTGATGTCGGTACCCCTTGAATTTGATCGATATTTTAATTTTGGGGGGTACTTTAAATGAAGCGCCTGAGACATTTTCAAAAAAACGGCTTCATCGTTTTTGATTATTATTTTTATTGGATAGTCTGAATGACGTTTAAGAAAATAGTGCAGATCTAATTTTCGTTAAAAACCCTAATTTTTCGAAAATTCCAAAAATTAAAAATTTTTTCGGCGTCATCTTACAACTATAATTATGAAAATAAACACTTTTCTTAATGAAATGTGCTCAGGACAAACATCTAAAAATAATGTCAGTGATTTTTCTCTCAATGAAATCTGTTGATGAAAGATAGATTTTGGAATAGGAACATGTACAATTTTTCGAAAATTTGAGTACTTTTTACATTATACGAGTAGTAATACACTCTTATATACTAACGCGTTGTTGTTACAAATGCCACGTTTCAGCGACATCTATGGTACACAATTAATAATCATGAACGATGTCGTAATTGGATGTCAGTGTGGAACAAATAACATTCTTGATCATGTAACACCCTGTTTCACTGCAAGATATATGACGCATGTTGCTCCTCATTGAATTTCACGCGGCTTCAGAAACTTGGGTCTCATGAGGCGTCATCTAGGCAATGCGCTTAAACAGCGATTCTTGAATGACAGTGAGCACTTTGCGATACTGCCCACAGCACTCCATAGAATTTCGTTACTTTGCATTGAACGGATGGATGGAGTCGTGCTCACCCACATCGTTTCTTCTTTCTTGTAGCCGTATGGTGTAACCGTATGTTGAGCACAGCGGCCTGTAACGGGCCCTGTTCCCACGTCTCGAAAAATCCACCGCTTAGTATTGTTTTCTTGTGAGGTCTTGCATACCTACTTGCGTTACCACTGAATCTTACAATTTGTGTTCCAGAGTGGGTTAGAATGTACAAATTTGTAAAAGCAGAAAAGTAACGGCTTGGTTTAAATTATTTCCAGTTTGGCGGGAAACTTAAACTAATTTCCAATGTGCGTTTAAATTGAAAAAAGTCTGTGCAGCGTTCGGCCATGTGAGGGGTGTCCACAGTGTCGTTAGATACGTAAGAACTCTGACAAATCCCAAAACAATGAAACAGTTTTGATTTTGACTGAAAAATGCAAACATTTCATTGTGCAATTCCGCATATTCTCTTATTGTGCATACCGACTGAATTCTCTAATACTTATGACGTTGCTGAAGTAATGCGCTAGCAAGGCTCTAAAGAAGAGGTCACCCGCAATTAAATATTTGCTATTGTCTTGTGTTATGGAACAACAACATTTTTTTTAAAAAAATTCGTTTGTAAAGAACACACACACACACACACTTGCGAATGTGAGTATATGACGTTATTGCAAGATTGTTTTCGAGGACTGTTTTTGCTAAAATATGGTAATTTATTGCACTGAAATAAAAGAGCACTTTATTCACTGTTTTTTAGCACTATGCATGGTACTTTGTAATCCGGAATGAAATCAACACCTTTGTTTAATGAATAAAAGTGTGTCTCACCATTAATGTGGTAAGGTCAACATTGTGCCTATCGTATGACTGTGTGCTGAATTTACGGCACAAAATTATCTCAAGTTATCATCTTACATTCTGATATGAAAACAGGAAGAGAACGTATAGGGAAAGTTATGTAAGCTAATGGATGGTCTTGAATGAGAAGGGAGAGACAACTTCCTTATTTCGTTCTTTACGCAGGATTCTAGATGACAAATTGATCCTGTTACCATTTTAGACCTTGGATTCACATCCGAACAAGATCAACAATCACAGTGATTACTGCGTTGACCCAGCTTTATTTCTTAAAACTGGTACCGTCAGTAGTCTTTCAAAGACATATTTGAATCTTTAAGTACATCTTCGAACGAACACACACACACACACACACACACACACACACACACACACACACATACACTATGAAATCAACAGGCTTAAATAGTGGTTTCTGTCGGACTTAAAACATTCAGAACTTTCTTTGATTGATGCAACCTGCACTTCTCCCATCCTTTGTTTGCGCAGTTACGTGAACCTGGACAAACGCCAGGAGCGTGCAAATGGTCAATGACCCACAGCCTGAGGCAGAGCCCCTCCCCTTAGCAAGGCAGTGCGAGACTCTGCGCGAGTTCCGTCTACAAAGCGCCTTTCTTGTTTTGCAGTAGGACCTCAAATGGGAAATACTTTCGATAATTTTTTTAAATAAATTTCTAATTCAGTTTTTGTTCACGATGGAACAATTTGAGTATTTAAAAAAATAATATACTCGCATCCGAAAGTTCCTTACACTAAATCACAAATTTCGGATATTTTATAGAGTTATTTCGGAGTATTCTTCTTGTGTTCACTTTATAACTCAAGATGGAAGGAATAATTTGTTTAGTCCGAATTCTATAAAGTTCAAGAATCTCCTGAATCCTGAATTTTAGATTCCTCCATAAATAATAATATTATTATTATTAATAATAATAATAATAAAAATAAAGATGATCAGATCATATTGAGACTCTTCGTACAAACATAAGTGTTGTGAAAGGAAGTGCAGTGTACGGTAGTGGCGAAAATGGAAAATACAGAAACCTACATCATACTAACTCCTGTTGACTCTAAAATTAGTGCTATGACAGCATTCTATGAATTATAATTGACTCCAAAAGGATATCCATGTAATATCCATGGATATCCTTTGAGATAGGATATCCATGTAATATCCATGGATATCCTTTGAGATAGGATATCCATGTAATATCCATGGATGTCCATATTTATTTGTACGTAGTCACAAGTCTTTGAAGATGGGAAAACAAAAAAAATTAAGAATTCGAGATGATTACGATTCATATGACAAAAAACTACGAAAAACAAATTTTTAAATTCCGAGTCTTTGAAGGATTTGAAGGGGTCAAGAATTGTAATTTCATATTTATTATATTTGAAAGTAGTTTATGTACCTTTTTTGGTAACATCCTTGATTCTTTACAACAGAAAGATATTTCCTGTAATTAAGAAAGTTACCAACTGGCAAGCAACTATCTTCTGCATGCACGAAGTTGTAAGATGGCATGGTACTTGAACCCACAAATTTTAGTCATGCGTGTTGGGAACGTTTCGTATGGTGCATTTGGGCCGACATTCACTTTCAAAAAAGAAAAGCTTAATGGCATCCGGAAACATCATGTACGTGGTAAATTACTTGGCCTACCGGTTTTAATAGCCACCTGAAAAGGAGCTCCTGGTAGAAGTTGGTGACCAAAAACAGAAATTCTAAGTCACGAAATTGAAAAGTGTAATAGTTTCTCGCAATTTTTTTACCCTTTCGTTTCCCATTACGTTTTTTATTAATTTTTCTTCACATATCCTGAGAAGTAATTTTATTCATACACGCACACACTTTTAAAGAAGCAAGTTCACAGTGTCGTTTTTGTGTTTTATAATACAATTAATGAGACTTGAATTTCTTAAATCAAATTTTCATCATTGTAATAGAATTATTTTAATAATGAATATTATTAGTCTGTACTATAGAGTGATCATTGCGTCAAATCAAAACTAGAACAAATTTTAAAAAGCCAATAATATTTTTTTTAATCAAATCCATTTTATTTACTAGTAAAACATCAAGTTAAGTAACAATACTTACGAGTACTAGTCTCTTCAATTAATTAGGGAAGCTCAAGGCCAACACAAGGTCGCAGACAGATTCCTTTCACAATGGGACTTGCAAGTTTAGGACTTCCGTGTGTGCCATATGAGAAACACGCGCAAGAACAAATGCTTCACGAGATAAATATTAAATTATGTAATAATTACTTATGCACCAAGGCCGTTGCAAGGGTTCTAATGATCGAGTGACGACAAAATGCACAAGGGCCTTTGGCTCGAGAGTTTTGTCGCCCGAGATCATTAGAACCACTTTACGCCCGCGAGAGATATATCTTTTTATTTTTTACCAAATTTTATTGATTAATTTTTAGTTATTTACTAATAAACTATTTATTAACTAGACTCTGATTGTCTTTTCATATTTCCCTCCAATAATAAAAATTAATATTATTTTGAACTTTTGTGATAAAACGCAGTAGTCTAAGTTTTAATTTATCGTCGGTGCTTAAAAGCGACAATCTCAAAATTCGATATTTTGTAGATAAATGAATACATGAAATGACATTTGTTGTTAAGAAATTTGAGAGTTTCAGAACGAGCAGGGATTTCGTAAGCGATTCGCAATTTAACCAAATTCATACAATATCATTTTGATGAGACAGCGTCGCAAGTAAAATAGATTCATAGATATCATCCGGAAGGTCAAAGCGAATCAAGATTACAAAGAAAAGTATGTTTCCTTATACTTTAGTGCTATCGTAATTGTAGAGATACAATGCATATTTGTGTAATTTTAATTATTATTCTTTTACAATAATTCCTTTTAAATGTGATTTTTTATTGTTTACAAGTTTTTGCACCCCTACTTTAGCTAGAATAAAGGCCTTTTTGTCTGCCTATTTTAGGTAAAATAAATGCCTGAACTTCCTAGCTCTGTTCATAACAGACTAACGTCTCAAAAAGTGATTGATTATTAGTGATTCCGGGCGCGAACTACTATGGTCATTAGTCTCAAAAATGTAGTGCATGTTTTGATCGGGAGGAGAGGTGGCCTTCGACCGCTGGATGGCGAGATCCGGCGCCGACCTACTAGTGCTAGCAGGGTTTCCCCAACCATGTATCTTCCATCAGCGGGGCACCGTCCAGCCGGGACAAGCTCTAAGCTCCCGACTGATCTCCTAACAAGTGTGGTAGCGGAATGTATGTGAGTGAGTGTGTAAGGGGGTGAGGGTAGGACAGGGAAAAGGAAGAAAAGATCACGCGCAATCCGTGGCCCGTTTGTCAGGGTATTATTCCGGCATTCGCCTGGTGTTCAACGGAGAAACGACGGAAAACTACCGATCACAGCAGCCGGCCGCAAGAATTCTCCTGCAGACAGCGACTGAATTCGACGTAGCTATCTAGCTGGTGTCGAAACTCCTGCCAACATCGGGACTTGAACCTAAGACTTCCGGGCCAGAGCAACTGCAGTGGCATCAGTCGATGCCCTGAGCCATCTCTGCCGGTCTCAACAAGTGTTGGCTTTGAGCTAATCGTAGGTGGTTCCGCCCGCTGGCTCCCGGCCTGTTCTACCCTCACGTGCCAGCGACCGAAACCATTCATCGCCCTCCAAATTCGAAGGATTCCGAAGGGGCCTCGAGGGCGGAGGAGGGAGGGAGGGGAGGGGAGGAGGAGGCAGGAAGTGCGGAAGAGCAGCCCTCGCGCCGGATGCAGCCGCTTGCGTCGCTCGCGCCGCGCCGCGCCGCGCCGAGCCCCGCGGGGGCGGAGACGGACAGAAGCGGCGCCGGCTGCTGGGCCGCGAGGACGCCTCCGCGCACACTGGGCCCAACCGGCACGCGCCAAACAATGCGCTCGACAAAGAAAAGGGAGAGGCTACCATGTATTACGCACATGTTCAATTTCCTGTTATGTGCCTTTGCTAGAAAATGGTTTACTACAAAATTATGATATTTCGCACATTCAAAGATGGGGTCATTGTTATTATTTTGACATTTTTTTATTTGAATAAAACGTAATTAGTATTTTTTATAATAATTGTTGGCCTATTTTTCAGCACTTTTGGACATTTAAAAAAATTATAGAAGAATGGTTATACCGAAATGTCAATTTATTGCCAATTCTATAATCCATGCATTATGTAAATTTTAATAAATTGTGAACAGTCATTCCTGAGAAAAGGTAAATTGATAACAAAATAAGAACATTTTCGGCAAACGCCATTTGAAAAAAAGCCTGCATTTGTCTCTGCTCTTCTACATTCCTTCACCATATACTGAACCTTCTTTTTCAGCAAAAAGTCCAATGCTACCAACTGTGAAAAAGAGTATGTTTCAATTACTCAATAACAATTCGATATGCGTTCAAAATTACGATAAAATATCCATACTTGTATGCATGCTGTGTCAAAAGAGGGGGTGTGGCTCATGCGCTCTAGGATTTAAAATCAGTATTAAAGCTACTTCCAGGCGTCCTCGAAAAAAGAAAGAATGGCGAAGGTGTAATTGAAATAGAAGATATAATATTTTTTTTAAAAAAATGCATATATCTGTTTAATAAGGTGATAGTTGGTATCTGGCTGCATTTAAATTTTCCGCCAATATTCTGACGCAAACTAGTACCTGAAGCTTATTGCCTAATGTTGGATACGATGTGCAATAGCACATCCATGCATTTCCGTCGTGATTTCAAAAGTGAGGCAGATTATTTTTCAATTAATGAGACACTAATGTTGTCAAGAATCAATAAGTAAATAATACAAATACTTTTTATCATTATCAGAATTGATAATTACCCAAAATGTTCAACTGAGTATAACAGATATAAAACATATTTCAATGCCCATAAATTGCAATTTTATAACATGTTCAGCTCTTATGATGACCAATACGTACTTTTGTTATTAAATCATTTGCCATGTGTATACAAAAAAACCTGGCCCTGGCTGCTTTGACGTCATTTCGGCCCACTGCGCGGGGAGAGGGCGTGGGGAGCGCCCTCTTCCGCTTCATTATGCGGCCGCCTGCTCCGGCGCGCCCCGCCCGCCACTCTCCTCCTCAAAGCGGCCACACGGGATGAGGGCGCGGCGTGGCGAAGGGATAGCAGCAGATACAGATGGGCGAGGGGCGCAGCGAGACGTGCGTTGAGATATGGGACGATGCGCGGCCAGGTGGTCGGTGCGGGGCGGCGGGGGCGGGACAGGGCGAAACGGAATGGGATGGCATGGCGAGGGAGGAAGGAGAGGGGAATGGCGGCCAAGAGACGGGACGGTCGAGTGTGTGGGGTCGGAGGGGTGCGAGTTTCAAAAGAAGAGAGACTGGAAATGCATTATTTTATATTATGTCACTCTCATCAGTTTATATCATGATATGTATTATAATTGGCAGGTCTTACATTATTCACCAGTATTCTGGTCGGTATGAGCAACCACACAAGGAATGATGACGCAGGTGTGTGGTTGAATTTACTGGAAGGTTCAGATGGCTTCTGACAATACGGATGTATTCAAAAATTACAGTCACCTTTTGCATATTATATACATTCTTGGCAATCAAAGTGAAGAACTCAGTGCCCGAAGTGTAATTTTTGGGAATCCACTCCTGTAACGTGATATTATTACTAGGCACAGTTGTCACTTTACTGAAGTTCCACTGAGATGCGACTTCATGGGCGAGATCGGGTATACTTCTGGATCTTCTCTTGATATTTTCCCGATATGTTGTGGGGTATTGGGTATTGATATATCGATAAGGAAAACCTGTTCCGCTGATGGTTTCTATCAATGTTAACGTTATATCTGGTCTATTGCCGCCGACATGTCTGTCAGTGGATAATGGAGCGATCCGCAGTAGACATGTGTGGGCTTCACTACTTCTCAAGCACATTTGAGCACATAAATTTATAATACGCGCACGGAAGTGGCGAGTAAAGCCCCGTTCTCTATGCCAATAATTGGTGGAACCTGCTTCGCCACTGTCATCATGCCTCTTTTGTATTCCAATTATTACTTATTTATTATTATTATTTATTATTCCATTATTATTATTATTATTATTATTATTAAATTGTTGTTGTTGTTGTTGTACCTATGTGAAGGAATCGCGGGAAACTACTTTCAATTGAAAAACGGGAAATAAACTAGAAATTTTCCTTCAATCAAGAAAGAAACTTACAATAACTTCATCGTCCTGTACTTTGAAAGTGATGGTCAATTAGTGAATTTTTTTATAGAAATCTTTTCCCTTACTCCATTAAAAATAATGAAATTAAAATATGCGTTTTGCGGGCTTTGTTTCCCTGTTAATGTTTTTAGAAACGATTCACTTATTTACTCTTCTCTTTCATTGAGTAGCCAAAGCAATCGCTCTCTCTTCGTTCTTAAACAACGTTTAATGGAGGTAATTCGAAGAAGGCAAAATTCGCTTTACAGGATGAAGGAACCGCATTCCTGAGGCTCCTATTGGGGTTTTTTCTGGTTTCAATTTTATATTTAACCGGAATTCGACTGCAGCATTGTGACAAACAACGACTTGCAAGCGTGCGCTAACAACACTGATGTGACTTGAGCAATTAAGTTTGGGAAGTTTGAAACAACATATTTTTGGCAAGTGGTTTGGAACAATGAATGGAGCCATTGCCGATATTATTCAATGTAGTTGTAGAAAACAAAGTTTTCAAAAGCTGATTGACGAAACTGACGCTATGGCAAAAAAATCTGGACGATCAGATCGTTATGAACTTTACATCTTAGCCAAATGTAAGACGATTCAAGATTTTGAGACAAAGCTACACTAAGAATAAAATTAGGAAGCATTTGTTGGGGAGGGCATGTTCAATGAATCAAGAAAAAAAGAATGTAAAGGCATAAAGCAATAATCCAGGGGGTTTTAAGATCATAGATCAAAGGGAAAGTGGAGACAAATGATATTGAGATACGAGAATAGGAAATAAGACGACTGTAATGCGGAATGAGCGATGACATTCTGGCGATAGCTGGAGCAGTAATCGGCGGGGCATGTTTAAAGTCCCGCTTTAACGTCATTTTTTGCCTCATTTCTCGTCGGTCAGACAAGTTACTGGACCGACTGGATGCAATTTTTACGTAAAAATGAAGCATGCTTCATTTTTCCGTACAAATTGTATCCAGTTTGATCTATGGGCTCTGTGTTACTCTGTGGAACTTCTTCGATTCGCGTGCCCTGGAGAGTTGTTCGAACGTTAGAGCGTTTTTGTGCTGTTTTGGTTGTTGATTTCGTGAGGTTTGAGTGTCGCCACTGCTTTACTTTCCATTTTCAACTCAAAAATCATCAATACTTTCACAGACTATCTACCACCTTCACCTGCGAATACGTACCATCTCATCAATTCTTCCCGCGTATTGGCAATTGTTTACGTACGTGCGATGTTCAACTGTTTTAACTTCCAGCGCTTTTTGCGGCGTGGTTGGAGGAGTATTTTCATCACGATTGGCATACAGAGCAGCAATGATCGTGTAAAACATCGGAATCACGTTATCCATTTCGGTACCGAAACAACGCACATCACCTTTTTTCCATCCACTTTCTGTACTGAAAAATGATGAAAAAATTTGCATGCAAAAATGACCGTGTACTAGCGGGCCTTAACCTGGGCGGTCGAAGGAAGAATGGAAAGTGATTCCTTCCATTCATCCGCCGGAAGAAAGACGATTGAGCGGGAGCGAATGCCGCAGCTGCCTCTAGTGCAGGCGGTGACGTCCACTGGCATTCTGGGTAAGAGCACATCGACTGCGTTCGTAAAGACCCCGTAACGGCTTACGTCGGAGTAAAAAGCGCTCCACCTCTATTGGTCCGGATGCTTGGCTAGAAAGATTTACGAAGAACACTAGGAGTAACGGCTGAATCTTCCGTCTTGCGGATTGCGATCTCTTCCATCCGGGGCAGCGCGTCTTCGGAATGTTGGTCGCAGAAAGAATGACCTCACTTCCACAGTGCGGAACCTCCTCCAATCGAAGAAGCGCAAGCAGAGTTTGATGATTAAAAGTCAACTATTCCTGCTCAAGTACTGACAATACCTGATGGCGCCCATTAATATAACAGGGCATCAGAATGTCTTGGGCTAATGGTCATTTTCTATAAATACGCGCAATAGTGTGAAATACTTTTTAAGACCATATTTTTTACAAGAAATTTTAAAAATTTATAACATGTTTTATGCATACAAAATGTTGGGTTTCCCATGAAAAAATATGTTACCTTTTGTCTATTTTCTGAAAGCGATTAAAAAAGGGCATACTGATTTAAAAAACAACTCGAAATACGGAGGATGAATTATTTAGGATATATAATTGACAATCAACATACCTAATACGTACTATAGATTGGTAATTTTTCATGAGTTAAATGCGATTCCAATTTTCCTGATGCTGAATGACGTGAGCACTGGCATTTGGCTTTATCACTGTTAAAAATTCAAACAATTTCATCTAAACTCATGTATTCATTTAATGTTCGTCGACAGTACAATTCCTTTCATGACAAAGTAAAGAAAACAAAACTAAAGGACTTATAATTAATATTACTTTCAGCTCATAAGAATATATTTCTAAAAATTACTCTTAAAACAACATACAGAGGGATTTCGACATTACGAGGCTTCCATAAGGACTAGGCGTAAAGCAATCACAACTAATTTTCCTCATATCCTTAGTTTTGTTAAGCTGACTCAACAAGGCATCAAGCCGGCCGGTGGGGTTCTGGCCCAAAGTTCCAGAGGGCCACCGCAATCGAGCAACCGTGTTCTAAGTTACTACCTATTTGATTTTGTATATGTGCAATAAGTTTGCTCTTTGGAGTGAGTATTATTAGAATTATGAAACATTAACTGGCGTTTATTTTTTCTTTAATATATGCTTAGCTGCAGTAAACCTGTAATAAAAATAAAATAAGCGAACTTAAAAACCAAATAAAGTCATATATTACTTTCCACTCGTTAGAATACATAACTACAAATATGACATGGGGAAGAACTACACAAGCAGCGGTTCCGAATTCGAAAAGAAATTAGAAGACATCGTGGGTGCTATCGGAGCACGCATTTTCAACGCACCCGCTTTTTAAACAGCAATGTAAGAGACCACTTGTAAGGTTCATTTTCTCGGTGGGAGGAATGTTTTCACGAAGCGCCCGGCGGCCGTCACGCAGGTAACTTTTGATTTTGGCCCGGAACAACCAAACGCTGAAGCGAAATCGACGGAACTTCTCAAGTTTCAACAACGCGTCTCGTGACGTCTCTCCTCTCGCGCCTCAAACGCGCATCTTCATGTAGCCGCGCAGCGGCGCTGCCGTCGGCGGGCCGTCGGCGCAGTGCAGCTCGCCCAGGCGAAGCAGGTAGCTTCACGGCGACGCGGCGTCGCGTACTCCTCGCGCACGGGCGCCTGCAGGCGCGCCACCTCGGCGGCCGAGTCGACGCGCAGCCGCTGCGCGCCCACCAGCTGCCGGTCGGGGCGCACAGCGCGCCGGCGCGCCCGCCACGCAGCGCCGCGGCCACGCGCGCCCCGCCCGCGCGCGATCGCACAGCGCGCACCACGCCGCGGCGCCGCCGCCGCGCGCCGCCTCGCCCGGCCACGCGCGCGCGCCCTGCGTCAGCAACTGGTCGACAACCTCCCGGACAGAGACTTGTAAGTGACTCAGTTCGTGCCCTGAACCACGAAGCCGGTAAAGACCATGAGACTGACGTGCTTGGATAATGAAGCGGAATCACAGCGCCGCCGCGCTACCTGCCAACGCGAGCGACGTTCACTTCCGACGGTGCGGCGACGGCGTCGACCCGGCACGCCAACTCGTATGGTCTATAGTCCCGTTCGCAGAGTGAATGTATTTATCCCGGAAGGTGGTAGAGAGGTCCTTTCAACGCGTGTTGGTGACATCTTGTGCCGACCTACAGGTCGTTGATTCTTTGACTAAGGGTTGAGGTTTCTGGTCCTTTGTAACTGGCTAACATCATTGGTACCTGTAAGTATAGTGCAATGTTTTTGCTAATTGCTGGAGACATTGATCTTCCCCCGCTGTAGTGACGAGACCCGGCGCCGACCCACTAGTTTAACTTACGGGGTTTTCCTCAACCAGACAGGTCCGCCCAGCCGGGACAAATTCTAAGCTCTCGGCCCATCTGCTGCATGTATGGTGTTGTAGTGCGTGTGAGTGTAAGGGGTTTGTAAAGGATGACGATAGGACGCAGGAAGAAGAAGGGGAAAGAGCGCGGCTCGTGCCCATTTGTTAGAGTACTACACCGGCATTCACTGGTATTGATACGAAAAAACACGGAAATAATTCGGAATGCAGTTCCAAACCGGTCCCTAGAATTCCTCCTCCAAACAGCAGCTGCACTTGTCTCTAGCTATCTATCTAGTGTCCGAAAATCCTGCGCGCCGTCGGAGTCAAAACCTAGGACCTCCCGAAGAGACATGCAGTGACTCGCAGTTGATGCTTGGATAATGAAGCCGCGAATCACAGCCGCCGCCCCGCTACCTGCCAAGGCGAGCGTCGTTCACTTCCGACGGCGCCGGCAAACGGGGCGTCGACCCAGCCGAGGACGCGGAGGCGCCGGCGCGCTCGAGGCGCTCTCGCGGGCTCCAACGGGCGCCGATGGGCCTCGGAGGGCGGATGGTGGCAGCAGGACGGGCAGTCGCTGCACGAACGGAGCGGCCGGCCCCGCGCCGCCCCGCCACCGCGCCCTTGTCGCCCCGCGGCGCGCCG